>JAQQAC010011087.1:573361-611127 GCA_029783875.1 Phataginus tricuspis | reverse complement strand
GCAGACATAGGGTGGGGGGGCACGGGGAGGACTGTACAGCTCAGAGAAGACAAGTAGTGATTCTCATCTCACTACACTGATGGACAGTGACTGTAATAGGGTTGGTGGGGGGGACTTGATGAAGGGGGTAGTTTAATCATCACAATATTGCTCATGTAATTGTAGGTTAATGATACTAAAATAAAATAAATTGTAAAAAAAAATAATAATAAATAAATAATAAAATAAAATAATATAAAATGATCAAAAAAAAAAAAAAAAGGGGAAAGTAACTGGAAACCTGATCCAGTTAATAGTGCAGTATGACCAATCTACCACTATATATTATTAAAGTGAGAAAACTGAAGGTAATCCCATTGATCAATCAGCAATAATAACAGATGAGATAATAAAAATATGACGATTAAGGGAAAAATAAGATGCAATCAGATTAAAAGTGGCATAGAACAGGGAGTGGAAGTGATGTTACAGGTTCTATGTGGCCTGAATAACATGAAGGCTTCAAAGAGGATATAAGTCTTAAGTGTAGACTTAAAAGATGCATGCGGTTTGGATATGCAGATAAAATAAGCATAAGCAGAGGGAACAAATGGAGAAAAGAGAAAGGAAGACTAGTAGGACCACAAAGAAATCAGTCTAGACCCTTCAAATCGGTGTAGGAAGCTAGTATAGTTAAAAGAGTAGCAAGATATAACTACTTTTTAGCAATAGTGTAAATGGGGTTTGAACCAACATGACTGAATGGGGCAAGAAAACTTCTAAGATCTCTTCCATGCTAATATTCTAGGATTCTATGAGATGCATATTTAAGAACTAGGGAGATAATGGTTTCTCTTAGTCTGTGCTTATAAAAGAGCTAAAGATCCATGGCAAGCTGCCCCTGTACAGTCTCACTCATGTGGTTCATTTTTATTATTCGGCCACCATCAGAGGAGAATTCAAACTCATAACAACATATAATCTTACCTTTGTGAGGCAAGTACAGAGTTTTCTTCTTCAGGAGTTTCTTCAACAAATAGCCCTTGGGAAGACTGTAAAGAAATATGTAACAACCTAACTATACAGGCACAAAGGAATCAGTTTCTCTTCCTTTAAAAAAAAATTAATTATTCAACATTACCACTCAGCAGTCAACAATAAAGTATTTTATGTCACCTGTAATAAAGTTAATTATGTTTCAGTAAAAAGAACATATCCTGTGGAGTCAAAAGATTGGGATTTATATCACTGGTGATTACCTATTAACTCTTGTGATCTTGGGTAAGTCACATCTGAATCTTTCCTCATCTTAAAATGGGTATTAACAATTGCCTCACAGAGTGTTACTGTGAGAATTTGAAAATAGATAATATATGCAATGCACAAAGACATATAAATATTAGTTGGTGAGTCAAATGAATTAAGATTTCACAAAAGCAATTATAAAGCTTACCGTGGAAAGAAGAAAAACAGAGAAAAGTCCAGTTTTTAATGGAAATATTGAGTTAGGAAAAACACTACAATCCATGAAAGAAGTCTCTCTGGGTACAAATGAGCCATAACATAGGCCATCCCAAGAGGAAGGTTATAAGATTCCTTTTCCTACAAATCTGCCACTATGGTTTTGGTATCTGGCTACAGGGAAAAACTTTAAGAAATGTAACATATAAAGACTGGATATGGAAAAGATTGTTTTCTATGCTTAATGGTAAAGTTGGTGCAAATGTCAACTCAATGTAGATGCACAGAAGAGCACAGAAAAAGCAGCTGCTGCTGCCTTAGGGGGACTTCCGAGAAGTACCTGGGCTGTGAGGCTTCTTCCAATAGATGTAAAGCTACTGGCTGAAGTTTTCAGGGCCTCCTCACAGAATATAAATAACCTAAACAAGTTAGGCACCTCTCTACAATTCAGGTAAATGATTAAAATAAACTAAAAAGAGGAATAGCTGAGATGAATCTTCAGTCAAAGGGAAACTAAAGCTGTACAACAATCGGGAATGTAGTCATTATGAAAAATGAGAGCCGAACAAAACTGTCAAAAAGAGTAAAATACAACAGCAATAAATACATCACCTATTTGTTTGAACTCAGTAGTGACAAAACACTATTTCATTTGTGAAATATCAAAACAAAACAAAAGGGTAAACACTGACACCTAGTGTCCATTTAATACAATTTCACCTTAAATGACCAGCCTTAAAACTAGTTTTTGGCACTTAAAACAACTCCTCTACCTTAGGCTAAAGCATATTTCTATCTTTCCCTCTGTAATTTTTAAAAAAGTATTATATACCTATAATTTGCCAGGCTTATCCTAATCAGTTTATCTCCTTTAATCCTCAAGAACCTTCTGAGGCAGAAACTATTTATTTTAGAAATGAGGAACATAAAACTTTAACAGGCTAACTAATTTGCCTAAAATAACAGAGTTGGTCAAAGTGGAGCTGGGACATGTCTGACTCCAAACTCCACCCTCTAACCACTACTGTAATGTTTACTTAAATGATCTTCCCAATCATTTCAACAGAGAATCCCAAGATGTTTTCATTTCAATAAATCATTTTGAATTTCTAAACTTATACCTCAATGGCAGTAAACTGAACACAGAGGTAAAGTGAGATTCTTCCAGAATATGAAAAGAACATAGCAAAACAAGCCAACAAAATTTGACTAGAATACCCAAATCTAGCCAAGGTTAACAGGAAAGCATGAAAGAAATGTAACTTTAAGGAAGCTGTGCCCTTATCAAGACATTGAACTCTGCCTGACAAAATAATATATTCATGGAAAAGGAACAGTTTGTAATGAATCTAAAAAAGAAAAATCCAAAGATCCAGAATCAAACAATGTCTTCAATACCATGGCCTGGGAAGTGAAAGTGAACAGACACATCATCTGGCCACCACAGCAATGTCCTCTGTTGCCTGGCACTGGTAGCTTATCCGGTCTTTCCATAGACTAGTTGAATCATCCCTTTAAATTTTCATTTTCTGATTACTATATCAGCCTTTCATATACCTTAGTCCCAGAAAGTGCTAAAGTCAGTTTGACACCCTCACACAGTCTGGCCATTTCTGGAAAACAAAGTCGTGTCTAGACTGAAAACTAAGGATTAGACCCTGTAAAGTACGGACCATATCAATATACTACCCCTCCAATTCCCTGCTGTATGACCATCAAAATGACTTCTCTGTCTTCATTAACAACCTCCCGATTGTCCTGGTGATGCCAGAAACCAGTTATCATCTGACTCTAAAGCTTTTATAGCTTTCATATAGACTAAGCAATCTGCCCCGAAGTGTTTTTCTGAGTCCCTATCTCTAGGACTCTATTGCTACCTCTATTAGTCAAGGAGTCTCACATATGGACAGCTCCAGCAAAGCCATAATCAACAGAAAATGTTCAACAAACACATAAATTCTTTCTATTCACAGTTTCTGAAAGCAAAAGACCAAGAAGTGAAATTATCATCATAAGATTCATTATTCGCTACAGAATTAATAAATGTATTTGTTTTGTTTTGTAAAGATAATATTCTGTGTTGGCAAGGTTGCAGTGAGCTAGGCAATCTCAAACATTGCTGGAAAGGAGTACAAATTTGAGCAACCTTTCTGAAAAGCAATTTGGCAATAAACACCAAGTCTTTTTTTTAATGTTCATAACTTTAACCCAGCATTTTCATGCTCTCTACCCGAGTAATAGGAAAATATTATGTAAACTCATAGCCAGGTTATGTAGTCATTAAAAATGAAATCTATAATTTTAACATAAGAAAATGTTTACATGTTAACTTAAAAATACAAAAACATAATACCTAAAAGCACACAAAATACAGGTATGAAAAAAAGATGAAAATACATCACTGGATAGTAGGATTATGGATATTTTCAAATTTATTTCTTTATAAACTTTCTAGTATTTTTCAATAATTCTAAGTGATTTCTAAAAGTAATGTTAATACTGGATACTTACAAAGTTGTCTGCCCGGTCTCTTTTTACTGAGGAATATCCCTCACCCTCCCACTGCATTATAGCAGTGGCCCCATAGCAATTTGTGCAGTTTGACACGTACCCTCTTCAGGCTACAGCCAACTGGGCTGGTGAGGGCCCAAGTGGGCCATAAATCCCTTCCTAGAAATCTGAAATTGGAATTGGAAGAGTTAATATCCTGTAACCTGTATCTCAAGTTTGGAAGCTATAGAATCAGCATCTTCCACCTGCCATGTAAAAAGAGAAGTAAAGGAAGGCTGTTTGCAGGGAGAAAATGAAGCAGATACAATATAGCTATGAGATACAGAAAAATGACAGGTTATTTTCTAGACCTACTACTTTCTTCAGCCTTGATTACAACTCTGTTTTAGAATTTATGAGGCACCCTGTTCCTTATGATAAAGTTCTCTTTTTAATTAAGCTAGCCTGATTTGGGTGTTTTTGTAGTCAAATAGTACCAATTAATAATATAATTTGTAGTATTTGGTGGCCTGTTCATGAAGTCAGAAAACTTCAGTCTAATAGGGCCACCTACTAGGTTCTGACCACTTGCAGGCTATTCCAAGGGCACTGCTTTCAAACCTCAAAACTTGACACAAGTGTATGCTCTAGAACTCTGGCCCCTGGGATCTTTGAAGCTAACAACTTGTATTACAACAAATCATTCAGAGTTCACTCTGTGGAGCCAATTTATTCTTTTAAGGAGAAGCATCTCTGAATTGCAAAGAACTAACAAACAAAAGGTGTTATCATAAGCATAGTCTAACTTACCTTAATAAACTAAAAGGATTATTAAGAAAAATCCTTTCTATTCCCATAGAGCAATTCTTCCAGAATATGGATGAAGAAGACTACTAGGGAAGAGTAATTCCCATAAATGGCCTTCTGGTCCCTTAGCAAGAACTACCATTTACTGAGTGCCTATAATCACCTAAGTATTATACTAGGCATTTTCAATAACTTCATCTTAATCATTAAACTATTTAGAGACATGAATTGCTACTCCCATTTTACAAATGTAAAAACTGAGATTCAGAGAAGCTGAACGGCTTGCTTAAAAGTATACAGTTACTAAAACACAAAAGTCAAAATTCAAAGTCCAAAACCACACTCTCCACTCTGTAATGAAATCACAGCTACCATTTCTTGAACTCTTATCAGGACAGAAATAACAAATAGGATAAAAGCAAAACAAAGCCAAAAACTCAGAGTCCAATAATAGAAATAACAAAAATAGTACACTCATAAAACAGAATACTCTTTAAAATCATAGTTTGTAAAGAGTTTGTAAATATATCATTGCTTTATGATATTCAGAGAAAAAAACTATATAATCTTTCATATATAATATAATCTAGGTGTGTCAGAAAAAGAATGAAAAGGCAACCTCAATGTTCCCAAATGGGATGTTTTTAGTAAATTATAGAAAACCACCACAAGGTAGAATCAGAAATAAACTGTTATGTGAGGGGAAAAATAAACTAGAAAATTATCTGTACTTCATATCACAAAGGTTGACCACTTCCCCTATTATATAAAGGATCCCTACAAACCACTAAGCACATGACTGTTGAAAAAAAAAATGCCTATAAGATCTAATCAGACAGAAAAGGAAATATAAATGGGTCTCAACTACACACACAAGAGAAATGCAAATTAAGGCTGTGCTGCAATAACTATTTTCATCTTTCAGACTGCCAAAGATCAAGAGGTCCTGGCACTGCTCTACTGATACAGGCATGGACACGCTGGTACTCATGCATCATATAGCCTCTATGGAAGGCAATTTGGTAACATTTAACAAAATTGTAAATGCCTACATACTTTAATCCACCAATTACATCTACAAGGAATTTTCCTACATGTATCTCCTATGTGAATGAAACATCTGTACAAAAGTAATTACTGAAGCAGTGTTTGTTAATAGTAAAATACTAGAAACATCCCAAATGTACACCAATAGAGGCACTTGATAAAATAAACTCACCCATACGTTGTGTATTAAACATCCAAAAAAAGGAGGATAAATTTTTTATGAAATGTCATGGAATGATTTCATATACGGAAATTATACACTGTTAGGAAAGCAAGGTGCAGAATAATGTGGAGAGTATGCTATCACGTGAGGAAAAGAACATGCATACACATTTTTTTATACCACATAAAATATCTTGGAAGGATACATTAGAAACCAGTAATAAAGGTTAACTCCAGGGAGGGGAACTGGGTGGCTGGGGAAGGGGATAGGAGACAGACTTTTATACCTTTTTGACTTTTGAGCCATGTGAACATTATTCTTTAAAATCTTACTTTGAGCCATGTGAACATTATTACCTCTTCAAGAATAATGTTTCAAGAATAATCTGTGAATAAATCATCCTTAATCACAGCATCACTGACCCTTACCTGACCATGACTGCTTGTTGGTTCTTCCTCCAACAAAAGTTTCTCTTTCAAGCTTTTAATTGTGCTTTCTTGGAAATCCTTGGTTTTTGAGGGCCAGACAGATGCCCTAGACTCCTGCCTCTCCTCTTTGTCTTCATCTCCCATATCTTCTGAGATGCCTTCATTTTTCTCACTAGCCTGATCTCCTTGGCCACATTCATTCTGGATCAGAGAAGGAGGTCTAGGTAACACTGGTTCCCCAAACCCTTTTTTTTTTAAGAGCTGCCTCTGAGCCATTTTCAGGCTCTTTTGATAAACCTCCAACTGGCAGAGAATGACCTTGGTATATTGGTTAGGGTCTACTCCAGTAGGGCAGAATGGAACACCCCAGAAGTAGTGCACAGTGCCCCCAGTGTCCTGGAGACCTTTGGCATCTGCTGCAGTAGGCAGATGGTGCTTAGATGTGTCCCCGCTACCCTGGGAGTCTTTGTGAAAAGCACAACCCCTTCCAGTACTTTCCTGTGGCTTCCCACACTGTGTGTGCTCAGCCAAGTGGCCAGTACATCTGTCAAAACATTTAACGTTCTCATTCTCAAACACTGGCTGGCTTGATTGGTCACAGCTTCCTGAGCTGCCAGAGACCGGCTCCTCTTCAGTGTTTTCAGTGTGGTCCCAAGGCTCCTCTCTTTCCTCAGCCTCGTTTCCCTGACTGATATGTGAGCCTTTAAACAGTGATGGAGGTACCAGCTGCCATATGCCTGTAGGTATTTGAGAAAAAGTAGGGCTAAAGACAAACTGATTTTTATAAAGAGGGTTGGTAAGTTATCACTTACCAAGAATTAAATAATGTGAGTAAAAAGGCTCTTCTTTGGGTTTAACCAAATGCTGGCTTTTCCTTGGAGATAGTATGCTGGATATTAGTGATATCTCAACTATTTTCTGATTTAATCTCTTTAATACCACCAAATATATTTTGGGCATTTCTGTATACTACTCTCAGCATGACAGCCCTGCAATATGGTTATACTTCATGACTGGAAGGAGTCAGAACAGGAAGACATGCCTTCAGTGGTCCCAGAGTCTGTGGCTTTCTCTTGGTGGGACTGTGAAGATGGTCCAGTGGACAGAGGTCGAGATCTGGTAGCAGAAGCATCAGAAGGCCGGCAACTCTGAAACAAGTGATCCCACACCACACCAGTTTATTATTAAAACAGCTATACATGAAGGGTCATAGGAAAGACAAAAAGGGAAGGCTACATTCGCCTCTCCAAAACGAAGATGCTCAATTCAAATGAATTCCACATGTGTACTGAATGCCTACTAGGTGCCAAGTGCTGTACTAGGTCACAATGCTAAATCCTTTTCTAATATAGAGGTGAATGGCGTAAAGAATAGCTCAGGACCTGCCACTGGCAAATACTCTTCACATTTAAAATAATTTCAACTGCACACACTCAAATCACAATTTAACATTATTTGAAAATATTTAAATTTTAAAACTGTCCATTCTTTCTTTCATAACCCTCCTCTGGTTCTCATTCCCTTTTGCTCTTCCCACAAAACAGGGAGATGAGCCCCTCATCTTGCTCACTTTGGGTTTTCTGTTAACTCAGTAACTCTTTTCAGAAGCTGCCAACTCCTATGGTTCTCTTAAGCCATGGACTGAAAATCTGTGGGATGGAAGAAAACTCATTCATATAATTAACAAAACACTTCAAATTGGTTTCACCAACAATTCAACACAGACTTTAAAAATTATTATGGGAAATATTTCTTAGTTGAAAACCCTATGAACTACAGCTAGTTCCTAATACAACCATAAAACTGCAGAAGTAAAGGAATATTGCCGTCAATTCTCACAAATTTTCGACACAGTGTATTTACATTCAGGCTTTCTTCAATGGCTTTCCTCAAGAGCTCCTCTTCTTCCTTCTCCTGGCTATTCACTTCCCTAGCTTCCTGCTCACTCATTCTGAGAGCCAGAGCAAACTGTTCTTCTTCTGTCATTTCTGTAAAGAGGACAGGGAAAAGAGAGGGGAGGAAGACAACAAACACTCAATAAGCATGGAAGCAAGAAACAGAATTATTAAACTTTTCAAGTGAAGCCACTAGAAGTCATTCAGTACAATTTTATAATCTTATAAATGAGAAAGCTCCAAAAGGTTGGCCACGACCAGTAGCAGCAGTTACAACAAGAACTATAGCTCCCAGAACTACAACTAGACTATAAGCTCCCATAAAGGCAGAATTTTTGCCCTGTATTGTTCACTATTATATGTCCAGCACATAAAAGAGTGCATGGCACATGGCAGATACTCAATAAATATTTGATAAATAGCTGAACAGAGGACCTGACTCCCACTCTAGAGGTTTTTGCTACACATCACACTGTTTTGTGCTCAACATTTAACTAGAATAAATTTACTCTTCAGAATCCTCAGAATTTACCCAGTAGAAAAGCCCTAATGCCCAGAATGTGATCTCCAACCACCATTTCCCATTAAAAGCAACTACCCTGAAGAAATGGCTAATTCCAAATCTGGAACATGAATTGCATATCAGCTAGAATATCTGTCTTATCTGTGAACAATGATTCTATCAGATACTACGAAGATCATAGCAAAAGAACTTAATAACCAACTTAAAAAGATTCTCACTGGGCAAAAACAGAGTGAGATGGATAATGAATACAACTAATTAAAACATAGTATGTTTATATTTATGAATTCATAATTATACTTAAATTTAAAAACACAACTAATTGGTCATTGTTGAAGTACGTAAACGAATCAATTACTGTGAAAACTGGTAAATAAAAGGATAGAGAGTCAAGCTTTTGCTCTACTCTTCCAGTACAAGTTATGCTACTGGGTAACCAAATAGATGTTTTAAAGACTTATTCTAACTAATTCATAAAAGGCAATGATAAATTTAGACTATTTCCATTTGGTATAATGTCTGTGGAGAAAACTGGAAATGTCTAACAAACTATGTGACCCAGCAACCCCAATTTTAGCAATTTAAAAATATACTTCAAACTTTTTTATAGAAAGTAAATATGTACTACATTATTCACTGCAACATTGTTTGAATTTGCAAAACACTGGAATCTACTTAATGACCAACACAGGACACTGACTGAACAACTCTGATATACATAAATGTAAAAGAAAGAAAGAAGGTATCTGTGGACTGGTAACAAAATGATATCAAGAATATTAAATTTTAAAAAAGCAAAATACAAGAGAGTATATATAGTATACTACCTTTTGTGTTAGAAAAGAGAAATAAGAAAATATACATATAACTATTTTTGCCAAGAGTGACACAAGAGGGATAAATAAGAAACTAATCCAACTGGTTACCAACTACTTACAGGTAGTTGGGAACAAGGTGGAAAGGAGGGAATGACAGTTCTTTGACTATATCTTTTTTTATATCTTTGATGTATAGACTCATGTAAAATTTAAACATATTTTTTAAAAGTAAAATAAAATCAATAGGATGAGGGAGCCCTAAAACTGAATCCAAACATAAAAAAATGCACCCAGCTGAATTTGAAATGACCTTAATGAGAATAAAAACATCAAATTTGTGGGATGTACCTAATGCGATGTTCATAGAGAAATGTAAAACTTTACATACTATTAGAAAAGTTTAAAATTAATGATTCAAGCTTCCCACTTCAAGAAGCTAGAAAATAAAGAGTGACATTAACCCAAAGTAAGTAAAAAGAAATGAAAGAATCAGAAATCAACAAAACAGTCAGTGGCATACAATAGAGGAAGAAAAACTAAAGAAACAAAGAACTGGTTCTATGAAAAGGTGAATAAATTTATAAAACTCTACACTGATGAAGGACAAAACCCACAAATTAACAATATAAGGAATAAAAAGAGATATATCACTACATATTGTAGAGTCATGAAAAGAAATAATAATGGAATACTGTGGTATTTTATGCTAATAAATTTGACAACTTGCATCATGCATTCTCAATAGGGGTGACATCATCCCCGAACAGATGTTAAAAAACTTTACTCTTTCTATGTATAAAACATAGATATACAATCAGTACATAAATAGGATCTACAGCATTATCTGTGGCATTAAAATTTCACAGAGACAGCACTGGTTAGGAAATAAAATGTCTAAAAAGGATACTTTGGAGAACAATGAAAAGGATTGAGAACAACAGCAACAAAAATAATCATTAAAAAACACAAACTGAAAACTGACACAATAAGTAGAAAACGTGAATAGCTTTACATCAAAGAAATTAAGTTTGTAATTAAAATTTCTGAATAAAGAAAATCCCAGGGTTATCTGACATTCATCACTGGTGAATTCTACCCTAGAATAAAGAAAAAATAATACCAAATTAATTCAGAAAATAAGAGATCAATTCTCCCAAAACTGACTTACAGAATCAACACAATCCCAATCAAAATCTCAAACTCATTTAATGGGACATAACAAAAAATTCAGAAATAGACACACACATTGATTTTTTATTGATTTCCAACAATGAAGAAAGGACAGGTATTTAAACAAATGGTGCAGAACTGGATCCATAAGGAAAAAAATGACCTTAACACTTACTCACACTATATATAAAAATTAATTCAAAATGGATCATATACCTACATGTAAAAGCTAAAACTATAATTCTAGAAGAAAATAGGTGAAATTTTTGTAACCTTGGGATAGTCAAGGATTGCTTAAATAAGACCCAGAAAGAAAAAAAAAACATAAAAGAAAAAAAGTAGACCTAATCCAAATTTAAATACTCTCTTTGTTAACAAAATGAAAAGGTAAGCCACAAAAGGGGAGAACATATCCACCATACATATAATCTGACAAAGTACTTATATCCAAGCCACATAAGGAACTCATACAATTCAATATAAGAAAACAAGTAATCTAAGTTCAAAAACAATGAGCAAGGGATCTTAGCAGATACTTCACAAAAGAAAACATCCGAATGAACAATAAGCACATGAAAAGATCATTAGTCATCAGGAAAATGCAAGTTAAATTGAAAAACCACTACATACCACTAGAATAGCTAAAACAAAAAGATTGACATTCCTAATGAACTCACTAAGTCATCAAGAAAAAGTTGATTACATCCTTCATATACAATTTAAGAGAACCAAAATTCATATAATGCAAAAAAGGTAAATCTTTGAATTCTTTGTAATACTCTGCTTTTCAAAACACCTTATTCCCTAAAAGTTGTGGAGAGGTGAGGCTTCGCTACATTAACTGAAGTATTCTCCAGACTCTGCCCTCTTGCCTTTTAATTCCATTAAAATGAGAATTCAAATTTAGTAACACAGTGTGATTCTGTTTTCTAGTACATAGGGAGGAAGCTCCAGAGCCAGACTACCTTTATTTAAATCTTGATTTTGCCCTTTTAGGTGTGCAATCTTCAGCAAGTTTCTTGTCCTTTGTACCTGGACACTGGTACTGATCTCTGATAACCTCCTTCCACCTTTTTACTTTTCTTCTTTTAATCTGCTGTGGACATGCATGTACAGTAAATATACTCTTAGGAATTTGCTTGTAAACACCATGACTTTGTAATATTTGTTTTAGTTCACACATAGATAAAATGGAGGTAATAATTTTAAAGCTTTTATAAGGACTAAATAATTTAATACATGTAAAACACACAGAATAGTGTTTGGCACATAACAAGTACCCAGTAACGGTTAATTATTATTATTAATAATTAAGTTATGTGTTAAGAAATCCAAAACTTTTAAGATTGTTTTCTCATTTTATGTATATTTTACTGAGCACGTACAACCACATAATTTGGCAAAGGCACCATAATATTTACTGTTGTTAGAAAAAACACAAAATCTAAATGTGATTTATGCCAGGAAGCTGCTCAGGCTGAGAGTGGGGATCGGGGGTGTGGGGACGGACTGGTAAGGACCTGGTTATACCCGTTTGATTTGAGTTATTTTAAACCTACCAATGAAATTAAGACAAATGTAAGAGAAGGCCCAATATGGATATAATGGCTTAGGCGACAGCCGGGAAAGAATGTGAAGCCTGTAGTACTCAGCCAATGAGGAGCCAGGGGAGGGACTTGTGTGCTAGGGAATAAATTACTTGTGTCAACTGCCTCAGGTGTGCCTGCTCACCAGACACCTGATCTTGAAAGATCGTCATTAAAGTCTCGCTCCACTGTTCTCTTCGTCTCCGCATGCTGAGTTTGGACCAGTGAGTGTGCTTCTCACACTGTAACCAAAATCAGAATTAAAAAGGCATTCTCATTTACTAGTTACCATCTCTTATTCTCACGTATCAAGCATGATCTGAGACTAAAGTCCAATAAATATAACTGTTGACCATGGACACATTTCACCTACCTCTCAACTATTTAACAATCCAACCATTAGAAGAATGGGAAAACCAAACTGGAATCCCACTAGGAGCACACTCCTTCAAGGGAAATGTCATCAAGTGTCAACCTTAACTCCCAACAGAACTAGCTTAACTCAGCTTATCAAATGATTCTGCTAAAGTAAACACAGAGAGGCACACAATTTGTGTGAAGCTCACTATGCTGGTCATAATTTATGATGATTAACATCTCCCAACATTCAGGTTAACATCCCACTGACATACACAACCAGGCTGTTCACAGTCCAACACAAAACTAGATAGTTTTAGTTTTACTTTTTTAGCCTGTGTAATTTGTGGGTATTTAAAAATGGCTGAAAGGGAACATTTCATATAACAAAAAAATAAACAAGATAAATTATTTTCCTGCTCAAATCTTTTCCTAAGAACTATCTTTTCCAAAACAGATACAGCTCTGCAACTATGGTAAAAGCTAATATACCTATATATCGCCAGTTACAGGGTAAATTTATAAAACACTTCTGAATGGCACTGTGTTATAACCCTCAGGGATGTGCATTCTCAAAGTAACACCACTTCTGGGAAGTTGCCCTAGGCAACTGCTAAAAGAAGGAAAAGTGCTATACACAAAAAGATGTCCACTGCAGTATCATCTGTAAGATCACTGACTTATTTTAAATGCCTAAAAACAGAACAATGGTTAAGTAAATTATGGCATAACTCAAAGAGATTCATATGTTATCAAAATATTAATCACAAAGACATATAAAATTTATCAAGTGTGTAAAAGCTGAATGAAAATACAGTGAGAACAACAGAACCAATTTCAGGTTCCACATGCAGCTTGAAAGTTGCAAGTAAAAAGGTGAACAGACAGAAAAACCAGTAACTCTTCTTGGATGTGAGGGGGAGGACACAGAGGAAACAACACTGCCTCCAATATGTAGAGACAGACAGGGGAATACAGGGATCATGGCTTATGGGAACAGAAATTCAGTAGTGGAAACTGCCGCAGAAACCAGTGCCAGGGCAAGAAAACCTAAATTGTAATTGGAAAACTGCCAGGGGTTCAGTGCATACAAGTCTAAGAGTTAGAAACCTTAGGGGGCCTCGGTCATAGGGGGCCCACACACTTTTTTACCTCCAAGAGCTCAACCGGGTTCTTACAATAAATATCGGAGAAAACTCCACTTCAACATACCACAGTGAGAAGGGAAAAAGAACTTTTGGAATATACCAGTGCATTCTGTTCTTTTTAAGAAGGCCTGACCTAGGGGAAACTAGTTAGTCAGAGTCTAAACTGATGGGGTATTATCAGAGTCTAACTTGAAATGGGAGAAGGGAAATACCAACACCAATGTACTCTAACCATTCCGTATCACATCAGGGAGAGGAAATAAACTGAGAAACACTTGTTAAATTCACAATCCAGAGGCACAGGCTCACTGAAACACTGAGACCTAATCACAGAATTATATTATGCTTCCCCTACTCCCACACCTTACCACCATATTACTCAAGGCCTATTTATAGTAATTTATTTTGCCCCATAAATCATGTCCAGCTATCAAGAAAAAATACAAGGCATATTAAAAAGCAAAAAATACAATTTGAAGAGACAGAGTAAGCATCAGAACCAGACATGACAGAGGTATTTGAATTATCATACTGAGCATTTAAAACAACTATGATTAATATGCTAAAGGACATTATCTAAGGATAAAGTAGAGAGCCTGGAGGGACAGAAGAACAATATAAACAGAGACATGGAAATCCTAAGAAACAGCCAAAAAGAAATGCTAGAGATCAAAACCAATGTAACAGAAATGAAGACATGTTGTGATGGGTTTACTTGTAGACTGGACACAACTGAGGAAAGAATCTGGGCATGAGGATGCATCAGTAAAAACCATCAAAACTAAAAGTAAAGAGAACAAAGAAAAGAACAAAGATACAATTTATGTGGGACAATTACAAAGAAGTAACAAACATATAAGGGGATTACCAGAAGGAAAAAAAAAAAAGAGAGAGTAGGAAAAAAATAAGTGAAACAATAATGACTCAGTTATTTCCCCAAATTAATGTCAGATACCAAACCACAACTTCTGGAAGCTCAGAGAACACCTAACAGGGAAACTACCAAAAAAAAACAAAAAAAACCCTACACCTAGGCATAGCATTTTCAAACTACAGAAAATCTAAGATAAAAAATCCTGAAAGCAGCCATAGGAAGTAAATCCCTTACCTATACAGAAACAAAGATAAGGATTACACCTGACTTCTCAAAAACCATGCAAGCAATAAGAGAATGGAATGAAATATTTGAAGTGTTGAGAGAAAAAACCAGCAACACAGAATTCTATACACTGTGAAATTATTCTTCAAAAGTGAAGCAGAAATACCCTCAAACAAAAACTAAAGGAATTTGTTGCCAGTACACCTGCCTTGCAAGAAATGTTGAAAGAAGTTCTTTAGACAGAAGAATATGCCATAGGTCAGAAATTTGAATCTACATAAACAAAGGAAGGGTATCAAGAAGGCATAAGTGAAGGCAAAGTAAACACTTATTTTTCTTATTCTTAATTGATCTAATAGGTAATAGTTTGTTCAAAAATATGTATGCTTATGTATGTATAAGATGAATGACAGCAACGATACAAGGAATGTGAGGGGGAATCAGCATCACTTCCCTATTATACAGCATACACAGTCTCCATGAGGCCGTACAGTGTCACCTGAAAAAGGACTTGCACTAGCTGTAAATGTACATTACAAACTCTAGGGCAGCCCTAAAAAAAGTAAAAACAAACTTCAATTGAAATGTTAAGAGGATTGGATTAAAGATTAAAGGTGAGACAAAGGCTTCCTCCTAAAACCGCATATAATACAAAAATATAATTAATATAACTAATGCTGAAAGAGCAACAGGAAAGACGACTGCGCCAGACTGAATACACCTGGAGAAAAGAGCAGACCTCACAGAACAGGGTAATGTACCAAAGCTGTGGGCCGGTGGGACCCAAGCCCTTCCCTACCCCAGCTCACTGGTAGGGGGAAGAGAAACGGAGCAGGGAGGGAGTGGAAGCCTGGGACTGCTGAATACCTAACTCTGGAGATTTGCTCTGGGAGCACAAACCTACATTTCCTGGTGCTTGCATGATTCTCTCATGATTACAGGGTTGGAAAGCTAAGAGAGGCAGAATTCCTAGAGAGACTGAGATTCCAGCTGCTGGTGGAAAGCAGGGATCCATATCCGGTGGCTCTGGGACAAAAGAAAGGTGGGCAATCTGAGAGACTTCCTAACAAGGAAGCCCTCAGCAAGAGGGCTGCTAAAGGGGCAAGGACGGCAAAGAATTACTGCTCAGGAGAGAGGACAGGTAGACAAAATTCTCCGGGTGCACTCTGCCCAGCAGGTGGGAGCTTTGCCATATAGACTCTCATATTTAAGGAGGAAAAAGAAATCTTCCTCCTTAGATGATATTCAGGTGCTCCAGGTCCCTGGCTGGCTACACAGCTTCAAGGACCCCCTACAGGATATGCAGCCCACTTCGCCTTTCTCCCAGCCAGCCCCACCTGGCTCGCAAACCGGGAAACCCTACCCTGGTGTTAGGCCAGCCATAGGGAATATCTGTCTACAGCGACTACAAACGAAACGCATAGAGGCTTATACCTGTGTGCTCGGCCCACTGGTTCAGGCAGTGGAGACAGGCATAGCAGCCGGGAAGCAGGAAACAGCTGTTTCCTCCCCCCAGGCACCAATACCACTCCCCTGTGACCCCTGACATTGCTTCAGGGGCTGAGCAGCTCCAGGGAGTAGAGCTCTGGGCACTAGAGGGAGCCATATACAAATATGAAACACCAAAGGAACCTGGTTCAGAGTAAAATTATTAATACAACTCTTCTAAAAGATTTAAATGACATCGACCTCATGACTCTACCTGAAAGGGAGTTCAAAATAAAAATCATTAACATGCTCATGGACATATGGAAAGATTTTCAAGAACTCAGGAATGAATTCCGGTCGGAGATCCAATCATTGAAGAGCAAAATGGAGGGTATTAAAAGCAGATTGGATATGGTGGAGGGGATGATAAATGAAATAGAGAGTAGAGAAGAGGAATACAAAGAAGCTGAAGGCAAAGAGAGAAAAAAAGATCTCAAGAATGAAAGAATATTGAGAGAACTGTGTGACCAATCCAAATGGAAAAATATTTGCATTATAGGGATAGCAGAAGAAGATGAGAGAAAAAGGGATAGAAAGTGTCATTGAGGAGGTGATTGCTGAAAACTTCCCCTATCTGGGGAAGGAGATGGTTTCTCAGACCATGGAGATGCACAGATCTCCCAACACAAGGGACCAAAGGAAGACAACACCAAGACATATAGTAATTAAAATGGCAAAGATCAAGGATAAGGACAGACTATTAAAAGCAGCCAGAGAGAGAAATAAGATCACATACAAAGGAAAGCCCATCAAGCTATCATCAGACTTCTCAACAGAAACCTTACAGGCCAGGAGGGAGTGGCATGATGTATTTAATGCAATGAAACAGAAGGGCCTTGAACCAAGATTACTTTATCTGGCAAGATTATTGTTTAAATTTGAAGGAGGGATTAAACAATTTCCAGATAAGCAAAAGCTGAGAGAATTTACCTCCCACAAACCATCTCTACAGTGTATTTTGGAGGGACTGCTATGGATGGAAGTGTTCCTAAGATTTAATAGCTGTCACCAAAGGTAATAAAACCACAGCAAAAAAATTAAAACAGCACATTACTAAGCAAATACAAAATTAAATTAACTATCCCCAATGTCAATCAAGGGATAGACAAAGAGTACAGAATATGATACCTAATATATAATGAATGGAGGAGGAAGAAAAAAAACCTTTAGATTGTGTTTGTAATAGCATATTAAGTGAGTTAAGTTAAACTCTTACATAGTAAGGAAGTTAACCTTGAACCTTTGGTAACCACGAATCCAAAGCCTGCAATGGCAGTAAGTACATGCCTATCGATAATCACCGTAAATGTAAATGGACTGAATGTACCATTCTAAAGACATAGAGTCACTTAATGGATAAAAAAACAAGAGCCATCTATATGCTGCCTACAAGAGACTCACTTTGAACCCAAAGACATACACAGACTAAAAGTGAAGGGATGGAAAAAGACATTTCATGCAACTAATAGGGAGAAAAAAGCAGTTGCAGTACTTATATCAGACAAAATAAGACTTTAAAACAAAGAAAGTCACAAGAGACAAAAAAGGACATTACATAATGATAAAAGGGGCAATCCAACAGGAAGATATAATCCTTATAAATATATATGTGCCCAACACAGGAGCACCTACATATGTGAAACAAATTACTAATAGAATTTTAAGGAGAAATAGAATGCAATGCATTCATTCTAGGAGACTTCAACACTCCACTCACTCTGAAGGACAGATCAACCAGACAGAAAATAAGTAAGGAGACAGAGGCACTGAAAAACACAATAGAACAGATGGACCTAACAGACATCTACAGAACTCTACACACAAAAGCAGCAGAATACACACTCTTCTCAAGTGCACATGGAACACTATCAAGAATAGATCATACACTAGGCCACAACAAGAGCCTCAGTAAATTGAAAAAGATTGAAATTCTACCAACCAGTTTCTCAGACCACAAAGGTATGAAACTAGAAATAAATTACGCATAGAAAATGAAAAATTCCACAAACACATGGAGGCTTCACAACATGCTCCTAAATAACCAATAGATCAGTGACCAAGTAAAAACAGAGATCAAGCAATATATGGAGACAAATGACAACAATAATTCAACACCGCAAAATCTGTGGGATGCAGCAAAGGCGGTGCTAAGAGGAAAGTATATTGCAAAACAGGCTTACCTCAGGAAAGAAAAACAATCCCATATGAGGAGTCTAAACTCACATTTAACGAAACTAGAAAAAGAAGAACAAATGAGGCCCAAAGTCAGTAGAAGGAGGGGCATAATAAAGATTAGAGCAGAAATAAATAAAATCAAGAAGAACAAAACAATAGAAGGAATCAATGAAAGCAGGAGCTGGTTCTTCGAGAAAATAAACAAAATAGATAAACTCCTAGACAGACTTATCAAGAAAAAAAGAGAGTCTACATACATAAACAGAATCAGAAATGAGAAAGGAAAAATCACTACAGACACCACAGAAATACAAAATATTATGAGAGAATACAATGAAAAAGTATATGCTAACAAACTGGATAATCTAGAAGAAATGGACAGCTTTCCAGAAAAATACAACCTTCCATGGCTGACACAGGAAGAGACAGAAAATCTGAATAGACCAATTACCAGCAAAGAAATTGAATTGCTAATTAAAAAACTCTCTAAGAACAAAACTCCTGGACCAGATGGTTTCACTGCTGAATTTTACCTAACATTTAGTGAAGACCGAATACCCATCCTCATTAAAGTTTTCCAAAAAACAGAAGAGAAGGGAATACTCCCAAACTCATTCTATGAGACGAACATCACTCTAATACCAAAACCAGGCAAAGACACCACAAAAAAACAAAAGTACAGACCAATATCCCTGATGAACATAGATGCAAAAATACTCAACAAAATATTAGCAAACCAAATTCAAAAATACATCAAGAGGATCATACACCATGATCAAGTGGGATTCATCTCAGGGATGCAAGGATGGTACAACATTCGAAAATCCATCAACATCATCCACCACATCAACAAAAAGAAGAACAAAAACCACACAATCATCTCCATAGATGCTGAAAAAGCATTTGACAAAATTCAATATCCATTCATGATAAAAACTCTCAACAAAATGGGTATAGAGGGCACGTACCTCAACATAATAAAGGCCATATATTACAAACCCACAGCCAACTTCATACTAAACAGCGAGAAGCTGAAAGCTTTTCATCTAAGATCGGGAACAAGACAGGGATGCCCACTCTCTCCACTGTTATTCAACAAAGTACTGGAGGTCCTAGCCACGGCAATCAGACAAAACAAAGACATACAAGGCATGCAGATCGAGAAGAAATCAAATTGTCAGTATTTGCAGATGACATGATATTGTACATAAAAAACACTAAAGACTCCACTCCAAAACTACTAGAACTAATATCTAAATTCAGCCATGTTGCAGGATACAAAATCAATACACAGAAACCTGTTGCTTTCCTATACACTAATGATGAGCTAACAGAAAGAGAAATCAAGAAAACAATTCCATTCACAATTGCATAAAAAAGAATAAAATACCTAGGAATAAACCTAACAAAGGAAGTGAAAGACCTATACCCTGAACACTACAAGACACTCCTAAGAGAAATTAAAGAGGACACTAATAAATGGAAATTCATCCCATGCTCTTGGCTAGGAAGAATTAATATGGTCAAAATGGCCATCCTGCCTAAAGCAATCTACAGACTCAATGCAATCGCTATCAAAATACCAACAACATTCTTCAATTAACTAGAGCAAATAGTCCTAAAATTCATATGGAACCACAAAAGACCCCTAATAGCCAAAGCAATCCTGAGAAGGAAGAATAAAGCAGGGGGGATTATGCTCCCTGACTTCAAGCTCTACTACAAAGCTACCGTAATCAAGACAATTTGGTACTGGCACAAGAACAGACCCATAGATCAGTGGAACAGAATAGAAAGTTCAAATATAAACCCAAGCATATATGGTCAATTAATACACGATAAGGAGCCATGGATATGCAATGGGGAAATGACAGCCTCTACAACAGCTGGTGGATTACTGTCTAACCCCATAAACAAAAGAAAACTCAAAATGGATCAAAGACCTGAATGTAAGTCATGAAACCATAAAACTCTTAGAAAAAATCATAGGCAAAAATCTCTTGGACATAAACATGAGCAACGTCTTCATGAACATGTCTCCCCGGGCAAGGAAAACAAAGCAAAAATGAACGAATGGGACTATATCAAACTAGAAAGCTTCTGTACCGCAAGGGATACCATTAGTAGAACAAAAAAACTTTTTCAGTATGGGAGAATATACTCATAAATGACATATCCAATAAGGGGTTGACATCCACATTATATAAAGAGCTCACACACCTTAACAAACAAAAAGCAAATAAGCCAACTGAAAAATGGGCAGAGGAGCTGAACAGACACGTCTCCAAAGAAGAAATTCAGATGGCCAACAGGCACATGAAAAGATGCTCCACATCACTAGTCATCAGAGAAATGCAAATTAAAACCACAATGAGATATCACCTCGCACCAGTTAGGGCGGCCACCATCCAAAAGACAAACAACAACAAATGCTGGCAAGGATGTGGAGAAAGGGAAACCCTCCTACACTGCTGGTGGGAATGTAAATTAGTACAACCATTGTGGAAAGCAGTATGGAGGTTTTCAAAAAACTCAAAATAGAAATACCACTTGACCCAGGAATTCCACTCTAGGAATTTACCCTAAGAATGCAGCAGCCCAGTTTGAAAAAGACATATGCACCCCTATGTTTATCACAGCACTATTTACAATAGCCAAGAAATGGAAGTAACATGAGTGTCCATCAGTAGATGAATGAATAAAGAAGATGTAGTACATATACACAATGGAATATTATTCAGCCATAAGAAGAAAACAAATCCTACCATTTGCAACAACATGGATGGAGCTGGAGGGTATTATGCTCAGTGAAATAAGCCAGGCAGAGAAAGGCAAGCACCAAATGATTTCACTCATATGTGGAGCATAAGAACAAAGAAAAAACTGAAGGAACACAACAGCAGCAGACTCACAGAACCCATCAATGGACTAACAGTTACCAAAGGGAAAGGGACAGGGTAAGATCGGTGGGAAGGGAAGGATAAGGGGGAAAAGGGGCTATTACAATTAGCATACATAATGTAGTGGGGGTGGGGGTGGGGTGGGGGCATAGGAGGAAGGCAGTATAACACAGAGAAGACAAGTAGTGATTCTATAACATCCTTCTACGCTGATGGACAGTGACTGCAATGGGGTATGTGTGCGGACTTGATAATAGAGGGAGTCTAGTAACCATAATGTTGCTCATGTAATTGTATATTAATAATAGGAAAGTTAAAAAAAGACATATGTAAAAGTATTCATAAGAGTACTCTTCATACACTGTAAACAACTCAAAGTAATGAGAATGAGCAAAATGCAGCTACATTTACCAATATGAAATATGGAAAAGTGTCAAATACAAAAGAATACATGTTGTTTGACTCATAAAATTCAGATTCAACCAAAATAAATCTATGGTTTTGCCTAATCTAAGAGGTTACTCTTGAGGGGTGATTAAAGACTAGAAAGGGATATAAGGCATCTTTGAGAGTCTGGTAATTTTCTGTTTCTTGTTCTGGTACTGGTTACATGGGCATGTTCGGCTTGGGAAAACTCATTAAACTGTACACCTATAGGCTGTGGGAAAAAAATAGTAATAGGTACAATCATTTGAGCCTCTAAGTGACCTTCTAAAACTGATGAGGAAACAGAGGTAGGCTGAAAGCAGTAACATGCTTAAGGTCTACACAGCAAGGGCTGAAGTAAGGACTCAAATCTGAGTGTGCCTAACCCTGAAGGTCACATTTTTCATTTCAACATTGTGCCTTTAATAAGTCAATTATATAAGCTGTAGGCAATTGCAACTCCTAAAAATTATAATGGAATCTGGAAGAAACAGGAAGCACATACATCCTTATTCAGAGAATTCTCTTCCTAATGAAAAACCAGTGTCAATTATATGGCTGCCATAATTTTCAAATTATTCTCAACATAGAAATGAAAACATACGTGCAATTTTTCTTTTAGCCAAACACTTTGCTCTATTCGACTGCTTTGTCTTCGTTTTCTGCAATTCATTCTCCTCCTTTGGTTCCTGTTGCAAAACAAGGAATATGATCAGGGTGGCTACCATTAAAAACAGTACTCTTTCTACCTCTACAGGTAAGAGAGGCCACTGAGCTTCTGAAGAATCAGTAGCTGCTGTAAATGTTCACAGAAAACATCAGAGAAAGATTCTTTGCGGTACCAAAAGGAAAACACGTAGATCTGGAACCAATAAAAATCATAAAAATAAAAATTTATAATATACTGACATTATCTGTCATATATGTAATCATGTAAAAATTGCCCCTTCTACAAAATACGAGTAAAAAACAGGCACCAATATTCAGAAAAACTTGATTCAAGGTTTAAAAATCAGTAATAATTTTCAAAATCAGTGTATATTCATTTATTTTAAATCAGTACTTAAAATGGCAACAGAACTGTGGGAGTATGTAACATATTTATCAGATAAAGTGATAATTTTCCTTATATATAACCAGCTCCTACAACTCAATAAAAAAACCAATATTTAGCCTCATCCCATGGTCAAAGGATATAAGATACCTCACAGGAAAAAAAAGAAACCCACAAGGAACTCATAATTATATGGAAAGAAGCTCTACCTCACTTTGGAAATACAAATCAAAACAATTACATACTTTTATTAAAACCTCTATTAACAATAAAAATGAAAATGTTCTGTAAAACATTTTATGTGGGGCAACAGTGGTACTCTCATACCACTGATGAGATAAAATGGATACAGAATCTATAGAGGGCAAAATGACAATAACCTCTAAATCATAAATATACACACTTTGTCCAGCAATATACTTCTAGAAATGTATTCTATAGAAACACACAAAAACACAAAGATGTGTGCACAATTATGTTCACAGTAGAATGAATATTTTGTCATTGTAAAAGAGTATAAACAACCTCAATCAATGCTACTGAAAATATAGTCTACAGATGGGTGACAATCACCACACTGCTTATTACTGGTCTAACAAAACAAACATAGATATTAATAATAGTTAAAAACTTTTATAGCAATTTAATACTGCTACAACACCCACATACATGATGAAGTGGGCGTCCACTGTGAAAGCTACAGACTAGTAGAAGGACCAACTTATACTATATAATATTTTAAGCTTATTCATTAAAACTTAAAATATATGAATATCTGAGAAACATTATTTTAACTATCAATTTTTAATCAAGCCCGTTTTATAAATTATACTTTATTACTATTAGCTAAACAAGAGAAGTAAAGCTCATATGATTCATTTTTAATTCTAATTTACATATTTCAAAACAAGCTTCACTGGACTTTTATCAGCAAGAAAAGACAAATCTTCCTAAATGTAGCAGTAGCAGTAAAAAAATGATGATGCAAGTGATTGTAAAGTAACGAAGGGCAAGGTTTTATTCTAGTTTTACTCAGAAGTATGATCCTTCACATACTGAGTTTGGTTTTGTACCCATAACTTATGGTAAAGTATGATAATTGGCATGTCTTTTTTTTTATTAAGGAATCATTGATATACACTCTTATGAAGGTTTCACATGAAATACACTGTGGTTACTACATTCACCCATATTTTCAAGTCCCCCCCATATCTCACTGAAGTCACTGTCCATCAGTGTAGTAATTTGCCACAGAGTCACTACTTGTCTTCTCTGTACTACACTGTCTTCCCCGTGACCTCCCACACGCACCATGTGTACCACTCATATAACCCCTCAGTCCCCTTCTCCCTCCCTCCCACCTACCCTCTCCTACCCCTCCCCTTTGGTAACCACTAGACTAGTTACTTCTTGGAGTCTGTGAGTTGCTGATGTTTTGTTCCTTCAGTTGTGCTTCACTGTTATACTCCACAAATGAGGGAAATCATTTGGTACTTGTCTTTCTCTGCCTGGCTTATTTCACTGAGCATAATACCCTCTAGCTCCATCCATGTTGTTGCAAATGGTAAGATGTGTTTTCTTCTCATGGCTGAAAAGTATTCCATTATTGTGTATGTACCACCTCTTCTTTATCCATTCATCTACTGATGGACACTTAGGTTGCTTCCATTTCTTGGCTATTGTAAATAGTGCTGCAGTTAACACAGGGGTTCATATGTCTGTTTGAATCTGAGAAGTTTTCTTTGGGTAAATTTCTAGGAGTAGAATTCCTGGGTCAAATGGTATTTCCCTTTCTCTGCATCCACACCAGCATTTGATGTTCCTAATCTTTTGGATGTTGGCCATCCTAACTGGTGTGAGGTGATACGTCAACAGTTGGCATGTCTTATTTCTAAATATGTACTGTCTGACACAAAACTACCAAAGCTTAATATACAGAACACAGTAAGTCTGAAATCAAAAGAATTATTTGAAAGAGTATCAAATTAATAGGCTGACAATGGTGTGAAATAGTAAACATTTTATAAATTTCTTATAAACACTGGATTTTCTAAGACTAAAGTAACTAATCTTTCTGAACTTATAATGATGTTATGTCCCTATAAATTCATCATAAATTGATACTATAATAAGCCTAAAATTAAAATGCATTTAATACATCTACCCTACTGAACATCAGAGCTTAGCTTAGCTTATTTTAAATGTGCTCAGAACACATAAACATTAGCCTACTGTTGGACAAAATCACCTAATCCAAAAGTCTATTTTATAATAAAGTACTGAGTATCTCATGTATTTTCTTCAAAACTGTACTAAAAGTGTAAAACAGAGTAGTTATATGAGTACAGAAATGGTTTTAAGCATATTGGTTGTTTGCCCTTGTGATCTCATGACTGACTGGGAACTGCAGCTCCCTGCCACTGTCCAACATCACAAGAGAGTATCATGCCACTACTGCTAGCCCAGGAAAAGATCAAAATTCAAAATTCAAAGTATGGTTTCTACTAAATGCACATCAGTTTTACACCATCATAAAGTTGAAAAATCATAAATGAAACCATCATATGTCAGGGACTGTCTATATATAAAATTGTTGAGAAATTAGAAGACTGCAAAATTGTCACCTTGGAAATGCTGGTTGAATATGAGGCAAAGATGTAGCTCAAGTACCATATCCCAGTGACAACACAGCTTGACATGTTCAAGAAGTAGATCATGACATAGAATAGCCAATTAATAAAACATTGTTATCAATGTACTTTTAATTGCAATTTAATAAATACACATATACTGACATCAATTCTTTTAGGAAATGTGTGATGAACTTGATGGTACGAAAATTCAGTTCCACTGTTGACAAATGTTAACTAAGTTTTAAACTGTATAAAACCATAAAGGATTAAACTTTAAAATTTTATGTAGCTAGCAGTAACAGTGGGAAAGCATCCTAGCTTAAGAAGCTTATGACAGAATGTTAATTCACTGTATCCATTACTGAAAAAACTGTCAGCCAAACTAAATACAGTGCATAGTAGAAATTGTAAATTACATAAAGACTAAAACTAATGCATTCAATTTAAATATATTCTCTTTATTATGTGATGATATATAAACATACCATCAACAAACAACTGATATTTATTGAGATGGTTGTTACAGGCAAAAGTTCTGTGCAGAATTCTGAACTACAAAATGTATGCTTAGTGTTCCCACATTTTTTTTAATTAAGGTATCATCAATGTACAATCTTATGGAGATTCCACATGACCAACATTGTGGTTTCAACATTCACCCATATTATCAAGTGCCCCCCAACCCCACTGCAATCACTGTCCATCAGCATAGTAAGATGCTAGCATCATTACTTGTCTTCCCTGTGCTATGCTGCCTTCGCCATGACCTACCTATATTTTGAGTGTTAATTATAATGCCCTTTAATTCCCTTCTCCTTCCCTCCCACACACCCTCTTCAACCCTTTCTCTTTGGTAACCACTAGTCCCTTCTTGGAGTCTGTGAGTCGGCTGCTGTTTTGTTCCTTCAGTTTTGCTTCACTGTTATACTCCACAAATGAAATCATTTGGTACTTGTCTTTTTCCACCTGGCTTATTTCACTGAGCATAATACCCTCTAGCTCCATCCACATTGTTGCAAATGGTAGGATTTGTTTCTTTCTTATGGCTGAATAGTATTCCATTGTGTATATGTACCACCTCTTCTTTATCCATTCATCTACTGATGGACCCTTAGGTTGCTTCCATATCTTGGCTATTGTAAATAGTGCTGCAATAAACATAGAGGTGCAAATAGCTTTGAACCAGGGATCTTGTTTTCTTTGGGTAAATTCTTAGGAGTGGAATTCCTGGGTCAAATGGTATTTCTATTTTGAGTTTTTTGAGGAACCTCCATACAGCCTTCCACAATGGTTGAACTAATTTACATTCCCATCAACAGTGTAGGCGGATTCCCTCTTTCTCTGCATCCTCGCCAGCATTTGTTATTCCTTGTCTTTTGGATATTGGCCATCCTTACTGGTGTGAGGTGATATCTCATTGTAGTTTTAATTTGCATTTCCCTGATGCCTGGCGATGTGGAGCATCTTTTCATGTGCCTGTGAGTCATCTGAATTTCTTCTTTGAAGAAGTGTCTGTTCAGATTCTCTGCCCATTTTTTAATTGGGTTATTTCTTTTTCGAGTGTTGAGGCTTGTGAACTCTTTATACATTTTGGATGTTAACCCCTTATCAGATAAGTCGTTAATAAATATATTGTCCCATACCGTAGGATACCTTTTTGTTCTGAGGATGGTGTCCTTTGCTGCACAGAAGCTTTGTAGTTTGACGCAGTCCCATTGTTCATTTCTGCTTTTGTTCCCCTTGCCCAGGGACATGTGTTCAGGAAAAAGTTATTCATGTTTATACTCAATAGATTTTTGCCTTAGTTTTCATCTATGAGTTTTCTTTTTATAATTTATTTTGGTATCATTAATCTACAATTACATGTGCAAAACCATGGTGATTAAACTACCCCCTTCATCAGATACCCCCAACAACCCCATTACAGTCACTGTCCTTCAGCGTAGTGAGATGCTATAGAATCACTACTTGTCTTCTCTGAGTTGTATAGCCCTCACCATGCCCCCCCAACATTACTTCTGCTAATCATATTGCCCCTTTTTCCCCTTTATCCCTCCCTTCCCACCCATCCTTCCCAGTCCCTTTCCCTTTGGTAACTGTTAGTCCATTCTTGGGTTCTGTGAGTCTGCTGCTGTTTTGTTCCCCCAGTTTTATCTTTGTTCTTATACTCCACAGATGAGTGAAATCCTCTGATACTTGTCTTTCTTCACCTGGCTTATTTCACTGAGCATAATACCCTCTAACTCCATCCATGTTGTTGCAAATGGTAGGATTTGTTTTCTTCTTATGGCTGAATGATATTCCATTGTGTATATGTACCACCTCTTCTTTATCCATTCATCTACTGATGGACACTTAGATTGCTTCCATTTCTTGGCTATTGTAAATAGTGCTGCAATAAACATAGGGATGCAACTGTCATTTTGAAACTGGGTTGCTGCATTCTTAGGGTAAATTCCTAGGAGTGGGATTTCTGGGTCAAATGGCATTTCTATTTTGAGTTTTTTGAGGAACCTCCATACTGCTTTCCACAATGGTTGAACTAATTTGCATTCCCACCAGCAGCGTAGGAGGGTTCCCTTTTCTCCACATCCTCGCCAACATTTGTTGTTGTTTGTGTTTTGGATGTTGGCCATCCTCACTGGTTTGAGGTGATATCTCATTGTGGTTTTAATCTGCATTTCTCTGATGATTAGCGATGTGGAGCATCTTTTCATGTGCCTGTTGGACATCTGAATTTCTTCTTTAGAGAAGTGTCGATTCATGTCCTCTGCCCATTTCCTAATTGGATTATTTGCTTTTTGTTTGTTAAGGTGCGTGAGTTCTTTATATATTTTGGATGTCAACCCCTTATCAGATACATCATTTATGAATATATTTTCCCATACTGTAGGATGTCTTTTTGTTCTACTGATGGTGTCCTTTGCTGTACAGAAGTTTTTCAGCTTGATATAGTCCCACTTGTTCATTTTTGCTTTTGTTTCCCTTGCCCGGGGAGATATGTTCATTCTTCTATGAGTTTTATGGTTTCATGACTTACATTCAAATCTTTGATGCATATTGAATGTACTTTTGTGTGTGGAGTTTGACAATAATCCAGTTTCATTCCCTTACATGTAACTGTCTGGTTTGCCAACACCAGCTTGTTGAAGAGGCTGTCATTTCCCCATTGTATATCCTTTATCATATATTAATTGGCCATATACGTGTGAGTTTCTATCTGGGCTCTCTATTCTGTTCCACTGATCTATGGGTCTGTTCTTGTGCCAGTACCAATTTGTTTTAATTACTGTGGCTTTGTAGTAGGGCTTCAAGTTAGGGAGCATAATCACCCCAGCTTTGTTCTTCCTTCTCAGGATTGCTTTGGCTATTCAGGGTCTTTGAGTCTCCACAAATTTTTAAGACGTATAGTCGAAAGCAAGACAAGACTTGTTTATTTGTCTGGTATCTTCAGTATTCCATGCAAGGAAGGAATTTCAATGGTGAATAAGATCAAAGGGCAGATATGAAATTCAGATTGTCAGAAGAATAGTTTCTACAGATTGTGATGTGTTCTTTAACTTTACAACAAACATCAATGAAATAGATACTAATCTTGATATTACTCATCCACAAAAATTTATTATCCAAGACCATATGAATTTGATACAAACTTCTGAGTTTTATGTCACTTCAAAAAAGAATTAACCAAGAGGAAACTCATGGTTCTGAACTGCATTTCTTTCACCAAAAGATAACTGAAATGTAACTAACTATACAGGAAAAATCGCTGGAACTGGCTAGCTACGAAGAAGGATCAAAGATGAATTTTGAAATGTAGTATTTCCTACCTCTTTTAGAATATAAATTTAAAATACTACAATCTTGTTGAAATTGCTTTAAATTTTTCTTCCAGTCCTTAATGTAAAACTGCTTTCTCTAAACTGAATTTTTAGAAAAAACATAGGCTTTAGATGTACAATATCCCATTATTATCAGTGTTGTCATCAACCCACACTCAAGTAATAAATGCTGACTTATACTACTCTAAAAGTCAAAACGAGGAAGAAAGCTCATTTGTCAGAACAAGAACTTTAAATACAAATGTATACTGTTCACTCAAAGGATGTATAGAGATAAATAACACAGGATTCACTATTTCAAACATAACTTTGTTTAGTTAAAATTGTGGAAAGACAAATTTATGACTGCAATAGCTCTTCTCTATACCAAATTGCCTATAAACACAATTCCAAGAAACAAGTACCATTTTTGTTTTTTTTTCCTATGTTGTTTCTCCTTATTGAAATGAAACCTTCTGTCTGTTGTATCCAGCAATGAAAGATGTAAGCTGATTCATGTCCTTTTTAAATTTCATTTTTCTAGTAATCCATTTTTTTATTTGAAAAAGTATCAATTTGTGACATGTTAGAAATTATAAAAGGAAGCTGCTCTTCCAGCTAACATATGTGCAACTACCAGCGACCACTTCTATAGCCATGAAAAGACAGAGGAATATGGTACAGACTAAGATCAACCAGACAACCCCAGAGAAGGAGTCTGAACAGATGGAAATGCACAGTCTTCCTGAAAAAGAATTCAGAATAAAAGTCATAACCATGCTGATGGATCTACAGAGAAATGTGCAAGAGCTGAGGGAGGAAGTGAGGGAAGTCACGAAAGACAATGAAGAAATCAGACAAGTGATCGGGCTTAACAGCAGACTGGATGAGATGCAAGAGACTGTTAATAGAATACAAAACAGAGAACAAGAATACAGAGAATCTGAGGCAGAGAGAGATAAAAGGATCTCTAGGAATGAAAGAATATTAAGAGAACTCTGTGACTAATCCAAACGGAACAATATTCGCACTATAGGAGTACCAGAGGAAGAAGAGAGAGAAAAAGGGATAGAAAGTGTCTTTGAAGAAATAATTGCTGAAAACTTTCTCACGCTGGGGAAGGAAATAGTCTCGCAGTCCACGGAAGCCCACAGATCTCCCAACACAAGGGACCCAAGGAAGACAACACCAAGACACATAATAATTAAGATAGCAAAGGTCAAAGATAAAGACAGAGTATTAAAGGCAGCTAGAGAGAGAAAAAAGATCACCTACAAAGGAAAACCCATCAGACTATCATCACACTTCTCAACAGAAACCTTACACGCCAGAAGAGAATGGCATGATATATTTAACATAATGAAACAGAAGGGCCTTGAATCAAGAATACGGTATCCAGCACGATTACCATTTAAATATGACGGCGGGATTAAACAATTGCCAGACAAACGAAAGTTGAGAGAGTTTGCCTCTCATAAACCACCACTACACGATATTTTAAACGGACTGCTCTAGAGGGAAGCACCCCTAAGGCTACAAAGATGTCACCAGAGAAAATAAAATCATAGCAAAGAAAGCAGACCATCCAAATACTAACTAAAGGCAAAGAATAAAACACCCAATGTATAAAAAAAGGAGGAGGAAAAATAAGAAGGGAGAGAAATAACGAAACATCAGACTGTGTTTACAATAACTTAACAAGAAAGTTAAGTTACATTCTTAGATAGTAAACAAGCAACCCTTGAACCTTTGGTAACCACGAATCTAAAGCCAGCAATGGCAATAAGTACATATCTATCGATAATCACTCTAAATGTAAATGGACTGAAAGCACCAATCAAAAGACACAGAGTAACAGAATGGATAAAAGAGCAAGACCCATCTATATGCTGCTTACAAGACACTCACCTCAAACCCAAAGATATACACAGAATAAAAGTGAAGGGATGGAAAAAGATATTTCATGCAAACAACAACGAGAAAAAAGCAGGTGTTGCAGTACTTGTATCAGACAAAATAGACCTCAAAACGAAGAAAGTACCAAGAGATAAAGAAGGACATTACATAATGATAAAGGGGTCAGTCCAACAAGAAGATATAACCATTATAAATATATATGCACCCAACACAGGAGCACCAGCATATGTGAAACAAATACTAACAGAGGTGAAGGAGAAATAGACAGCAATGCAATTATTTTAGGAGACTTTAACACACCACTCACTCCAAAGGATAGATCAACCAGGCAGAGCAAAAGTAAAGACACAGAGCCACTGAACAACACACTAGAACAGATGGACCTAACAGACATCTACAGAACTCTGCACCCAAAAGCAGCAGGATATACATTCTTCTCAATTGCACATGGAACATTTTCCAGAATAGACCACACACTAGGCCCCAAAAAGAACCTCAGTAAAGTCAAAAATACTGAAATCCAACCAACCAACTTCTCAGATCACAAAGGTATAACTCTAGAAATAAATTTTAGAAAGAAATCAAAAAGGCTCACAAATACATGGAGACTTAACACCATTCTCCTAATTAATCAATGGGTTAATGATCAAATCAAAACAGAAATAAAAGAATATATGGAGACTAATGACAACAACAACACAAAGTCACAACTTCTGTGGGACACAGCGAAGTCAGTTCTAAGATGAAAGTATATTGCAATGCAGGCCTATTTAAAGAAGGAAGAACATTCCCAAATGAATAGTCTAAAGACACAATTACTGAAATTGGAAAAAGAAGAACAAATGAGGCCCAAAGTTACCAGAAGGAGGGACATAATAAAGATCAGAGAAGGAATAAATAACACTGAGAAGAATAAAACAATGGAAAAAATCAATGAAACCAAGAGCTGGTTCTTTGAAAAAATAAAATAATAGATAAACCCCTACCCAGACTCATTAAGAGAAAAAGAGAATCTACACAAATAAACCAAATCAGAAATGAGAAAGGAAAAATAACGACAGACCCCACAGAAATACAAAGAATTATAAGAGAATATTATGAGAATCTACATGCTAACAACCTGGAAAACATAGAAGAAATGGACAACTTCTTAGAAAAATACAACCTTCCAAGACTGACCAAGCAAGAAACAGAAAAACTAAACAGACCAATCACCAGCAACGAAATTGAAGCGGTAATCAAAAAACTACCCAAGAACAAAACCTCCAGGCCAGATGATTCACCTCTGAATTCTACCAGACATATAGAGAAGAAATAACACCCATTCTCCTTAAAGTTTTCCAAAAAATAGAATAGGAAGGAATACTTCCAACGTCATTCTTTGAAGCCAGGATCACTCTAATACCAAAACCGGGCAAAAACCTCACCAAAAAAGAATACAGACCAATATCCCTGATGAATGTAGATGCAAAAATACTCAACAAAATATTACCAAACCAAATTCAAAAATACATCAAGAGGATCATACACCATGATCAAGTGGGATTCATCCCAGTGATGCAAGGATGATACAACATTCGAAAATCCATCAACATCATCCACCATATCAACAAAAGAAGAACAAAAACAACATGATCATCTCCATAGATGCTGTAAAAGCAATTGACAAAATTCAGCATCCATTCATGATAAAAACCCCCAACAAAATGAGTACAGATGGCAAGTACCTCAACATCACAAAGGCCATATATGACAAACCCATAGCTAACATCATACTTAACAGCAAGAAGCTGAAAGCTTTTCATCTAAGATCGGGAACAAGACAGGGATGCCCACTCTCTCCACTGTTATTCAACATACTACTGGAGGTCCTAGCCACAGCAATCAGACAAAACAAAGACATACAAGGCGTCCAGATTGGTAAAGAAGAACTCTAATTGTCACTATTTGCAGATGACATGACACTCTACATAAAAAACCCTAAAGACTCCACTCCAAAACTACCAGAACTAATATCTGAATTCAGCAAAGTTGCAGGATACAAAATTAACACACGGAAATCTGTTGCTTTCCTATACACTAACGATGAACTAACAGAAAGAGAAATCAAAAAACAATTCCATTCAAAATTGCATCAAAAAGAATAAAATACCTAGGAATAAACCTAACCAAGGAAGTGAAAGACCTGTACTTGAAAACTACAAGACACTCCTAAGAGAAATTAAAAAGGATACTAAAAAATGGAAATGCATCCCATGCTCTTGTCTAGAAAGAATAAATATTGTCAAAATGGCTTTATTACCTAAAGCAATCTACAGATTCAACGCAATCCCTATCAAACTACCAACATCTTTCTTCAAAGAACTAGGACAAATAATTCTAAAATTCATATGGAACCAGAAAAGACCCCGAATAGCCAAAGCAATCCTGAGAAGGAGGAATCAAACAGGGGGAATTACGCTCCCTGACTTCAAGCTCTACTACAAAGCCACAGTAATCAAGACAATTTGGTATTGGCACAAAAACAGACCCACAGACCAGTGGAACAGAATAGAAAACCCAAACATTAACCCAAACACCTACAGTCAACTAATATTTGATAAAGGAGCCTTGGATATACAATGGGGAGATGACAGCCTCTTAAGCAGCTGCTGTTGGAAAAACTGGACAGCTACATGTAAGAGAATGAAACTGGACTACTGTCTAGCCCCATACACAAAAGTAAACTCAAGGTGGATCAAAGACCTGAATGTAAGTCATGAAACCATAAAACTCTTAGAAAAAAACATAGGCAAAAATCTCTTGCACATGTACATGAGTGAATTCTTCATGAACATATCTCCCCAGGGAAGGGAACCAAAAGCAAAAATGAGCAAGTGGAACTATATCAAGCTGAAAAACTTCTGTACAGCAAAGGATACCATCAGTAGAACAAAAAGACATCTTACAGTATGGGAGAATATATTCATAAATGACGTATCTGATACGGGGTTGACATCCCAAATATACAAAGAACTTATGCACCTTAACAAAAAAAAAGGAAATAATCCAATTAAGAAATGGGCCAAGGACATGAATAGACGCTTCTCCAAAGAAGAAATTCAGATGGCCAACAGGCACATGAAAAGATGTTCCACATCGCTAATTATCAGAGAAATGCAGATAAAAACCACAGTGAGATATCACCTCACACCCGTGAGGATGGCCAACATCCAAAACACAAACAACAACAAATGTTGGCGAGGATGTGGAGAAAAGGGAACCCTCCTACACTGCTGGTGGGAATGCAAATTAGTTCAACCATTGTGAAAACCAGTATGGAGGTTCCTCAAAAAACTCAAAATACTCAAAATAGAAATACCATTTGACCCAGGAATTCCACTCCTAGGAATTTACCCTAAGAATGCAGCAGCCCAGTTTGAAAAAGACAGATGCACCCCTATGTTTATAACAGCACTATTTATAATACCCAAGAAATGGAAGCAACCTAAGTGTCCATCAGTAGATGAATGGATAAAGAAGAGGTGGTACATATACACAAAGGAATATTATTCAGCCATAAGAAGAAAACAAATCCTACCATTTGCAACAACATGGATGGAGCTAGAGGGTATTATGCTCAGTGAAATAAGCCAAGCCGAAAAAGACAAGTATCAAATGATTTCACTCATATGTGGAGTATAAGAACAAAGAACAACAACAAAAAAAAAAAACTGAAGGAACAAAACAGCAGCGGACTCACAGAACCCAAGAACAGACTAATACTTACCAAAGGGAAAGGGACTGGGGAAGATGGGTGGGAAGGGAGGGATAAGAAGGTAACGGGGGCATTACGATTAGCAGATGTAATGTTGGTGGGCATCGGGAGGGCTATACAACTCAGAGAAGGCATGTAGTGATTCTATAGCCTCTCACTATGCTGAGACAGTGACTGTAATGGGGTTGGTTGGGGGCACCTGATAAAGGGGGTAGTTTAATAACCATAATATTGCACATGTAATTGTAGATTAATGATACCAAAATAAATAGTAAAAAAAAAAATTATGACCTCAGGCAAACAGTATGCTTATTTATAAGCAACTCTTAATTCCATTTAAAATCAAAATAAAGCTGAGTAAATTGGGGGGGCAAGGAGAGGGCTGTATAACTCAGAGAAGACAAGTACTGATTCTACTGCATCTCGCTATGCTTATGGACAATGACTGTAATGGGGTTGGTGGGGGGGACCTGATCAAATGGGGAGTTTAATAACCATAATGTTGCACATGCAATTGAAGATTAATGATAGCAAAAGAAAAAAAGAAAAAAAGAATAAATAAAAGAATAAAACTGAGTAAAAACTGCATGATCTGGCAAGCTGGCATTAAGATACACTCGCAAAACAAACCAGTCATGGATAAATAGGCCTAGTTTGACCCCTAGAACTCTATGGACTACTGACCTCTCCATCACTATCAGATATTACAATGAATGCATCTTCAACTCTACGCTTCCTCTTCACATTGACAGAACTAGTAGTTTCTGTATCTTTCTTCTCCAGGTTCTTAGCTTCAGATGCTTCTTTAGCTTTTTTCTTCCTCCGTGGCATCCTTTCATCTAAAACACAGAGAAATAATTTATTCGAACTATAAGGTTTCTAGATGCTATTCATAATTTGGTCACATAAAAGAGAAAAATACGGAATTCAAGATGGCAGCGTGAGAGGTGAGACGGAGAGCTCCTCCCAAAACCACAAACAGTACAAAAATATAGTTAATTAATACAACTAACCCTAAAACAGCAACAAGAAACAAGGCTAAACCAGACTGCAAACAGATCTCATGAAAACAGCAGACCTGACGAAACAGGGCACCACCTCCATTCCCCTAGGACCCGCAACCACACTCTGGGGGCTGAGCAGCTACAGACACTGGAGTTTCTGCGTGCTACTGGGCACCACACAGAAATATGAAACAAAAAAAGAACATGGTTCAGACCAAAATCTCACAAACGATATAAAGAGGGCCAAATGAAACCGAACTCTCCAATCTTTCTGAAAAAGAGTTCAAAATAAAAATTATAAACATGCTTACGGAGGTACACAAAAATATTCAAGAATACAGAAATCTACAGATTCAAAGCAATCCCTATAAAAATCCCAACAGCTTTCTTCAATGAACTGGAACAAATAATTCTAAAATTCATATGGAACCACACAATACCCCAAATAGCCAAAGCAATCCTAAGAAGGAGGAATAAAACAGGGAATTACGCTCCCTGACTTCAAGCTCTACTACAAAGCCACAGTAATCAAGACAATTTGGTATTGGCACAAAAACAGACCCACAGACCAGTGGAACAGAATAGAAAATCCAAACATTAACCCAACCATATACAGTCAATTAATATATGATAAAGGAGCCATGGATATACAACGGGCAGAGGAGAGCCTCTTCAGCAGCTGCTGTTGGCAAAACTGGACAGCTACATGTAAGAGAATGAAACTGGAATACTGGCTAACCCCATACACAAAAGTAAATTCAAAATGGATCAAAGACCTGAATGTAAGTCATGAAACCATAAAACTATTAGAAAAAAACAGGCAAAAATCTCTTGGACATAAACATGAGCGACTTCTTCATGAACATATCTCCCCGGGCAAGGGAAACAAAAGCAAAAATGAACAAGTGGGACTATATCAAGCTGAAAAGCTTCTGTACAGCAAAGGACACCATCAGTAGAACAAAAAGACATCCTACAGTATGGGAGAATATATTCATAAATGATGTATCTGATACGGGATTGACATTCAAAATATAAAAAGAACTAACGCACCTTAACAAACAAAAAGCAAATAATCCAATTAAGAAATGGGCAGAGGACATGAATAGACACTTCTCCAAAGGAGAAATTCAGATGGCCAACAGGCACATGAAAAGATGCTCCACATCACTAATCATCAGAGAAATGCAGATTAAAACCAAAATGAGATATCACCTCACACCAGTGAGGATGGACAACATCCAAAACACAAACAACAACAAATGTTGGCGAGGATGTGGAGAAAAGGGAACCCTCCTACACTACTGGTGGGAATGCAAATTAGTTGAACCACTGTGGAAAGCAGTATGGAGGTTCCTCAAAAAACTCAAAATAGAAATACCATTTGACCCAGGAATTCCACTCCTAGGAATTTACCCTAAGAATGCAGCAGCCCAGTTTGAAAAAGACATATGCAACCCTATGTTTATCGCGGCACTATTTACAATACCCAAGAAATGGAAGCAACCTAAGTGTCCATCAGTAGATGAATGGATAAAGAAGAGGTGGTACATATACACAATGGAATATTATACAGCCATAAGAAGAAAACAAATCCTACCATTTGCAACAACATGGATG
>JAQQAC010011087.1:488237-560208 GCA_029783875.1 Phataginus tricuspis | reverse complement strand
ACTGAAGGAACAAAACAGCAGCAGACTCACAGAACCCAAGAATGGACTAACAGTTACCAAAGGGAAAGGGACTGGGGAAGAGGGATGGAGAGGGTGGGATAAGGGGGAAAAAGGGCTATTATTACATTTAGTACACATAATCTAGCAGGTGTGGGGGTGGGTTGGGGGGATACGTGGAAGGCAGTGTAACACAGAGAAGACAAGTAGTGATTCTATAAAATCCTACTATGCTGATGGACAGTAACTGCAATGGGGTATGTGGTGGGGACTTGATAATAGGGGGAGTCTAGTAACTATAATGTTGCTCATGTAATTGTATATTAATAATAGCAAAATAAATAAAATAAAATAAAATTTTTAAGTATTATAAAAAAAAAACCTTCAGAGGAAAAAAAATGAGGAAGTAATGATTCCAACAACATGGATGAAGCTTGAAAACATCATGCTAAGTGAAAGAAGCTAGTTCCAACAGACCACATGTTGTATGACTCCATTTATAGGAAATATCTGAATTGGTAAGTGTATAGACACAGAAAGTAATTAGTGATTGCTCAGGGCTGAGGGAGACTGAGTGTTAATGGCTTAGGGGTGTCGAGCTTCTCTTTGGGGTTATGAAAATATTCTAAAATTGATTGTTGTGATTGTTGTACTACTCTGTGAGAATACTAAAAACCATTGAATCACACACTTAAGTGGGTGAATTGTATGGTATACGAATTATCTCTCAACAAAAGGTGTCGAAAAGCCAACAAACATAATTAACCTATGGTGATCCACTGATTACCTCAGGAGGGTATTGACTGGGAAGGGGCACAAGGGAGCTTTCTGGAGTGTGGAAAAGTTCTGTATTTTGATTTGCATGGTAGTTATGTGGATGTATACATTAAACTATAAACATTGGTTCCCTTCACTCTATGTAAACAATACCTTAATAAAAAGTGGCTTTTTAAATAATATTTGTGAGTGAATATTTTAATTCTCATAAAACCTAAGAAATATATATAACTAATCTATATATTATGGTGATCCCTGAATCTAAAAGAATAGCATGAGTAGAACTTGAAAATGGGCATTAGTATAGGGAAACACAGAATCATAGTGCCCTGGGAAAACATCTTGTATGGAACAGTTTCCATCTTGCTAAATGTTTTCTGTACCTTAAGAGTTATTTAAACCAATATGCTCAAATTTGATATCAAGGGTAGGTATACCACCAAACATATGTAATTTCTTCTAAGGTATGTAAATAAATAAATAACCCTTCTAAGCACAGAACCACCTGCAGGTTCAAAGTGGGTTTTGAAAGAATCACAGCACATAAAGGATGAGTCAGAAGTATTAGGGAGAGGCATCCCAAAGATATAGATTCCAAAATTCCAGTGCTTCATGAGATTTACCCACATTTTTTCCACAATAATTCTTAGTAAAAAGGGTCATTGCTCAGCCAATTTACACAAGAAAGCCAGCATATAGTTAAAGTACCATTAATTTAAGTTGCTACCCTTCAAAATTAAGAATTCAATAATGGCTTATCTTCAATTATTTGAACTGAGGCTACAGAATGAATTATCACCGTCTTCAAAGGAAGACGAGAGTCTGGATGCCAATAAGCCTCTTCTTAACATGAAAGTTAGAAACAAAATGTCTCTGAAAGAATGCACAAGCAGGAGAGATGACCCAATGAGACTTGTTAATTATTTCACAGGTAGCATTTTAGGTAGTATCCTTGAAAATCTCCAATTTGCGATATTAGTCATTTTCTTCCAGTACATCCATCATCCTGATCTATGTGAAGAACAATCACTGACAAGATAATTTAAAATCTTGACGTTTTACCTACTGAATCTGTCACAATTGCTTTGAAAGGTTGGGGGCATAGGGACCTTAACACCAATCCTTTAATGAATGATTGACTCTTACCCCTTAAATAAGTCAGTATTCAAGAGATTTGGTACCAAGCTCTTAATCAACTGATGCCATGAGCTTGACTGTTTCTCTAACTTAGAAAATAAAAATAAAAGAAGACAGTAAATGTATCCCTACACACACACACACACACCTGATGCTTTATTTCCCGGTTTATAATCAGCTTCAATTTAGGACAAGTGTTTAACCACAAAATCCAAACGCACTTTAAGCAATAATTACAGTTATTCATTTAATCCTTAGACACTATTCTAGGTATCTCACACATAATAGAGGGTAATCCTCCCAACAGCTGTAAGTGGTATCAATAATTTACACTATTTTTACCATTTTAAACTTTTTTATACTATTTTTATCACTATTTTACACGTCAGGAAACATTCAAAATTCAAACAGCTAGTAAACAGCTATATTGGGAATTGAAGCTCGATCTGATTAGAAAAAGACATTCTTTGATTCAACTACAGGAAACACCCTCCCTGACAGGAAAAAATAGAGAAGTATATATAAAACTTACACTTTTTCCTGGGTGTTACTTAAATCTCAGTATGATATAGTGACTAAACCCAAGAACACTGCAGTCAGGCTGCCTGGATTCAAAATCAGCTCTACCACTTAACGAGATGTGTCTTTGATTCTCAAGTTACCTCATCTATAAATTGAGGAGAATAATAGTCCCATCTCACAAGAAGGCCGTGAAAATTAAATACGTATGAGTGCAAGGCTTGAAACACTGCCACCGTGTAGAAGGAAACATACCCGCTCCGTTGGAGAAGAAAGCGGTGAATAATAAGGATTTCCAAGGAATATCTTTTCTCCTGGGCAAGTAACTAGGGAAAGCAAGAATCACTCCCCAACAAAACATTACGTGGAGAATGGGGGCGTAAGAAAGTGGCGGCGGGGGCGCCAGGTCGCCCTTACTGCAGGCGGCCCCGCGGAGGCAGGCGACGACGAGAGCCTCCTCCCGAGGTGCTCAGCCTAGGAAGACGCTCTGAACGGGCGGGCGGGGACCAGAGTGCAACCGCAGAGAGCAAGAAGTGCCGAAGCGGACGCCCGGCAGGATAAAGGCCGCACAGCGGTCGAGAGGTGGCAGGCCTCGCACCCGGGGGCAGAAGCCCACTCCGGCGTCCCGAGGCTGCCATCCACAGCGTCCCGAAGGGCCACCCTGCCGTCCAGAGGCGGCCACCCCGATGTCCCAAGAAGCGCCTGCCTCAGCCTGGAGAGGGCTGTACCCCCCGCATCAGAGGCGCCCCTGCGGGTGAGTGGGCCGCGGCCCCCGTGAAGGGGAAGACACGGGAAAAGGGTAGTCTAGCTGTGTGCGAAAGCGGCATGCACTCACCAACTGGCCCCCGCCGCTCCACCGAGTCCCTCCTCCAGACGCTGGGGGTCGCGAGCGTCTGCAACACGTCGGGAGCTGCCGGTGAGAAGGCGCGCGCGCAGCTGGGGGCCGCGGGAAGGAGACGTGCTCACAGGGTGAGCGCAGGCGCGAGCGTCTGAGGGCAGAACCAACCCGAACTGCGGGGGGAAAAGCCGCTGCCAGGACGTACCAACTGCGCGAGACGGGGGCGCGCCACCACCTGGAGGAGGATCCGAGTTCCTCCAATTAGACTGAGCCCCTCCGAGTGCTCTCTCCCAGTGTACTGTTTGCTTTATCATTTGCTAGCATTTTCAGGGAAACCAGCAGCAGGGCCCTCAAAACACTAGAGCGCAACTTTCAAAGTCTTCTTTGCCACACATCAAGCCTCCTCTGGCCTTTCCTTTGCATGCATCTGGAGTTATACTGAAATTATCTGTTCATATGACCACTTGAAAACAACCTCTGGATGGTAAATGTTAAAGTCTGATAATATCAGGGGAGGGAGAGAATCTGGAAAACAGAAACTCTGGAAATGTCCGGTGGAAGTGTAAAATTACGACAGCCACTTTTGGTGAAATTTAAAAGTGCATTTTTTGACCCAGCAATTTCATGTCTAGAAAAATACAGAAGCTCCTCCAAGTGTGCACAAGAAGACATGTTCATGTGCAAGCCTGTTTCCTTGCAAAAACGTAAACAGAAATGTCCAATAAGACATGGATGAATAAAAAATGGTATGTTCCTACAATATTACAATGAATAAAACTAGTAAATGCATCCTATATGTATCAACATTAAATATCTCATAAGTTATTGCAATAGCAACATGCCAATAAATATGTACACTCTTAGATAACTTATGTAAACTTAATACATAGAATGACCGTATATGCTGAGTATGGAAAATATTAAAGTATAGAAAATGAATTAGCTATATGATGCACACTGTTACAAAGACCTGAGGGCAGGAAAGGGGCTAGAAGCCAGAATAAATGGGGAGCAGGGAGAAACAGGACTTCCAATAGATCTGTCATGATTTCTTTTAAAAAAAGAAGAAACCGAAAAAAAAACATAAAATGTTAACCATTGGGTAGTGAAACTATAGGTAGATAACCTTATTCTGAGTACTTTTCCCTAACATTTAATTCTTTAATGCCCTTTCCTATCTTCCCAAGTCACCTACCTCCAAGAGATCCTCTAAAATCCAGCTCAACCACTTCTTTCTCTGTCCCCTCTAACTCCAGTTCATTTTTCCTGCTTGCTTCCTCAGCTGCCTGCATCACCCATGGCATACTGCAATTATTTGCTGTATGCATCTGTCTTCTCCAAGACTGTGAGCTTTCTGAAGACATGATCCATGTAACCCTAGCAAGTAGCAATAAGCCTAGCCAAAAACAAACACTCAATACATGTTGATTGAATTGGGAAGGGGGAAAATAGAACAGGTTTCAATGCAGGGCCACAAAGGTTCTTTTGGAGCATCTTAACTTCAGAGGAAAATGTTCATGCAGCTGGTGTTGGCAGCCATATTGCAACACTGAAGAGAGCCAGGCAATGGCAGGCAGCCTGTAAGATGGCCCCCAATTATCCTACCTCCTGGCATCACACTGGTGTAATCCCTTTTTCCCCTTCAGTGTGGGCTACATTTAATGACTCACTTTTTAAAAAATATAAGACAGAAGTGATGGGATGTCATTGCCAAAGCTAGGTTATAAAAAGAATGTGGCTTCTTTCCTGGGCACTCACACCTTCTTGATCTGCTCACTTTGGGGAATCCAAATGCCATGTCATGAGGCAATCATGTGGAGAGACCCATGTGTGGGAAAGGATTCATCACCCTCCTATAAGGTGACAGCTTGACCACAACCTCATAAGAGACCTCAACTTAAAGGACTGCTGGGCTAAGCCATGCCCCAAATTCCTGACCCACAGAAACCATGGTTATGAGGTCCAAAATTGGGACCAGACAAAGGGAACCTTACTATATCCATAATTCCTAATTTTAATTTTAGAACTCCATTATGTAATTAATGAATAAACTATATAAGGCAAACAGTATAATCACTAGAGACCTTTTAGTGATAGCTGTATCCACGTTAGCTAATGTTTCTTTGCTGATCTCTTTCTTTCTAAAGCTTCTCTTGCCATTTCTGTGTGGAACTTCTTGACATTTATAAGTGGGTCATTTATTAAAATTGGGGAAATTATTTATGTTCCATGCTGGAGTAGTACAGTTAGTATAATAATCCTGGCACCTCTCTACCTACTCACCCACTCCCTCCAGAGGAAGGCTGACCTACATGTCTGGTAGTTTTCAGAGAAGGAATTGTACATACTTCACCCAGCCCTTTCCTCACTCTCTCTAAAATCTGCCCACCTGCATGAAGTACACATCCCCTGCTCTTCTCTGCTATAACTTTTTCAGCACATCTCACCAACCTCACTTTTCCCATCTCCACCAAGAAAAGCCAACACTGTTTAGATGTGCCAGTAATGGGGCAAGTCCATCCAGTTAAGGGCTTAAGTATAAGCAAGCTCACTTGGCCAACGCCCTAATCTCCCAACTGGTTCCAATCTTGGTCAGGGAACAAGACTGTTATTTATTGGAAACCACAGTAATTAGGAAACTGGTAGTTTTTTTAATGTAGGATTTTATCTGTCTACTCATGTGAAATGGTAACAAAAGAGAACAGGACCACAGGACCAAAGTGCACAGCATCCAAGAAAATGCTAGATGAGTTTCAGGTATTTGTGCCAGCACTTGTGTTAGTCATGGTGTAATCTTTTGGTCTTAGCACTTATTGTAGATTTTGGGTGACTTTAATTTGTATTTATAAGGAATACATGCCATTAGGTAGTGTTTTTATTCCATTTTTAAATCAAAAATTTGCTTCTCTTTTTTAAAGCTCCTGAATCGGATTAATCAAAAACAGCTTGAGATTGCAGACACGCTATTTTAAAACTTATAATTAACAAACAGTCATCTATGTGAATCTGGATTTTTTAGATACTGTTAACCACAACAAAAGAGACTATGCCTTCAATTATACAAAAATATAAATACATAAGGTTATTCACTGGTGATTTAAAAATACTAGAAATAATCTAAATGTCCATTCATAGGAGAATAGGACATCCAATTAATGGAGTACTGCAGAAGAGATATTTAGCACCAAAAAAAACAAACCACACACAAACACACACAGCACAACTCAGGAAATATGAACTGGTGATCTTCTGGAAAGGGGTAGACTCAAGGTGAAAAGAGATGTGGGGAGTAGCTACTGGAATGGGATACAAATGTGGGGAGGGGAAACATACTACGTGTAAAAATAAAGAAAGAAATCCTCATTTAAAATGGAGTAGGGAAGGAGGAACTATCATGTACTACCACCTGCCTTAAGTGGTATTCCTCTCATTCTCCAGCTGGAGGAAGCTTACTTACATACCGAGAGGAAGAAAGAAGAACAACCCAGCCAATGAGAACTCAGTGAAACAGCCCCTCCCAGCTTCCTCCTTCCCGATAAAAGCAAAACCCTCTCCTCTTCTCAAGATCTGCCTGTGGTTCATCATTGTTTGCTTGTCCTGAATTATTATTTCTCTGCAATTACCGAATAAACTCATTTTGCTGGTAAAATAACTTGCTCTTTTGTTTTTTAAAGTCAACATATGTTAATATCTTTTTGTATAATTTTAGTTTTGGAAACATGTTAATGTTTCACATACTTCAAAAAACTCAGCAAGTATGAGGGAAAACTCTAAATGGAATACAAACAGAAGCAAATAAACCAAACTGTACTGCAAATGAATAGCAAAATCACACTGAAGAGGAAGATAAAGCAAAATGCACATTGAAGAAGGAAAAAAACAAATCTACACAAATGCATACACACGTGTATGTATCCTAAATGAATATACTAAAAGAGCCTAGAAGCAGTGATACTACAAAAGGAATGAGAACACACAGGCCCTAGATCTTGGTTTTTAAAAATCATTCTCTATCATACAAAACTAGGGTTCCTCAGAAAAATGGCTGACTCCAGGGAAAATACAAGATGAACCTGGATCAACCAATTGTGCAAGAAAGTAAATAGTGTTGAAAGAAGGATGAGGACATATCAAACACACAGGAGACAAACTGAAGGGGTTTCTACTGTCAAATATGGGGCAACATGAACATCAAAATAATGATACTCATGGATTATAAATCATTAATAAGATAATAATTCTTGAGTCTGTATTGATATAAATAAGTAAGAGAGAAGGGACAGCTCTTCCATTAGATAGAATGTCAATTGATAAATGTAGAGGATAAATGTAGAGGAATGTAGATGATTCCACCTGGAATCATCAGAGTAATAAGTAAGACAAGTGCCATCAATGAATGCTACAACTAGTGAACATAAGATTCATAACTCATAAGGTAATTATATGCCCTCAAAGAATTTCCCCACAGGATGCTTATTAATCACAAAGGGAAAAATGTAACTATAGTAGAGAAGCCAGACAGCCTTAATCAAGTGGTCAGAGTTCTCAACACTAGTAATGAGACACATCAATATCATGTACAGCCTAATATGAGGCCTATGGTATCACTACCAAAATTGCATGAAAGTGAATCTAATCATGGAGAAACAGGAAAGAACCCAAACTGAGGGACATTCTACAAAATAACTGGTCTATACTCTTTAAATATATCGATGTGTGAAAGACAAAAACTGAGGAATTCTTTCAGATTAAAGGAAACTAAATAGACATGAAAATTGAATGGAACATATGATCTAGAATTTTCTTTTGCTACAAAAGAAATTATTGGGACAATTAGTGACATTTGAATAAGGTCTATATAATATTGTGTCAATGTGATTTTTTTACTTTCATAACTGTACTGTGACTATTCATGAATGTCCTTGTTTTTAAGAAATGTAAACTGAAGTATTTAAAGTGGCAAAGTGGCATCATGTCTGCAAATTGATCTGAAATGGTTTAAAAAAATAATACCTATAAATCAAATAAAGATAGAATGATAGAACTAAAGTAGTAAACTGTTAACATTTGGGAAATCTGGATGAAAGGTATATAGGAATTCTTTGTACTACTATTCTGTCAACTTTTCACTCAGTCTGAAATTACGCTAAAATAAAAAGTTAAAAGAACAGGAGTAAACTATTACATAATGATTTTGATAATAAAAGACTTCAATTGCCACCTGTAATACCCAACTTCAAAATTTTGTCTTTATCTAAACTGCATCATTGTTCTCATTGTTATTATAAATAACATCATTTTGATCTTATGAAATAATTGTATATTAATAAATTACCACTTTGATCTCTTTCAAACATTAGGAATCTGCACAGGATTATGTTTGGAAAAAAGTTCTACTGCTAAGTAAACTAAATACTGATACAGTTCGACTCTGACAAGTTAAATTTGAGAAATTGAATCAAAGGAAAGGAAGGTGACTAATGACCTGCCCAAGGTCACATAATTATAAACGAAGTTGGGATTGTCAAATATGCAGATATAAGCCAAAAGAAAATGTTAGTAATAAACAAGCACTAGAAAAAATGTACAGCATTACTAATAATTAAAGAAATATAAAATAAAAGTCCTACAGCACACTTCTTAAATTAGCAAAACAAAACTAACAAAACAAAATGCTCAGAGGACTGTGAGAAAATAAGTATATTTCTGTATTGGGAATGTACGATAAATAAGTATAATCTTTTCAGAAAGGAATTTGGCAAAAGCTGTAACGAATCATAAAAATGACCATCCTTTCAACCTAAGTAATGCCACATTGGGGGTTACATCTGAAGGAGATGATTCAAAAGAGAGAAGAACAGATTTAAATAAAGATGATTATAGCCAAACAGTATTTTATAGCTAAAAACTAGGAATAATCCAAATGCCCACCAATGGGAGAAAGGCTAACTTGAAACTGGCCGTAGTAGAGCAACACAATAACATTGCCACAGGGGAAAAAAGACTGCAGACATTAGGATTAAAGATGGTGGTGTGAGAGGTGAGACAAAGGCTTCTAAAACCGTATATAATATGAAAATATAATTAATACAACTAATCCTGAAAGAGCAACAGGAAAGAGGGCTGTGCCAGACTGCATATACCTGGAGAAAAGAGCAGACCTCACATAACAGGGTTACGTACCAACGCTGTGGCCCAGCGGGACCCAAGCCCTTCTCCCACACCAGCTCACCCACGGGGGGAGGAGAAATGGAACAGGGAGGGAGTGGAGGCCCGGGACTGCTGAATACGTAACTCCGGAGATCTCTGGGAACACAAACCTACATTTAATGGTCCCTGCATGATACTCTCATGATTACAGTGTTGGAAAGCTAAGACAGGCAGAATTGCTGGAGAGACTGAGATTCCGGCTGCTTGTGGAAAGCAGGGATCCATATCTGGCTGATCTGGGACAAAAGAAAGGCAGGCAGTCTGAGAGACTTCCTAACAAGAAAGCCCTCAGCAAGAGGGCTGCTAAAGGGGCAAGGACAGCACAGAGCTTACTGCTCAGGAGAGAGACAGGTAGACAAAATTATCCGGGTGCACTCTGCCCAGCAGGTTGGGAGCTTTGCCATATAGACTCTCATATTTAAGGAGGAAAAAGAAATCTTCCTCCTTAGACCATCTTCAGGTGCTCCAGCTCCCTGGCTGGCTACACAGCTTCAAGGACCCCCTACAGGATATGCAGCCTACTGCACCTTTCGCCTGGCCAGCCCCACCTGGCTCGCAAACCAGCAAAACCTACCCTGGCGTTAGCGCAGCCAGAGGAAAGATGTGTCTACAGCAACTACAAACGCAAAGCACAGAGGCTTATACCTGTGTGCTCAGCCCACTGGTTGAGGCACTGGAGACAGGCATAGCAGCCAGGAAGCAGGAAACAGCTCATTCCTCCCCCCAGGCACCAATACCACTCTTCTGTGACCCCCGACATTGCTTCAGGGGCTGAGCAGCTTCACCTGGTTCAGAGTAAAATTATTAATACAACTCTTCAGAAAGATTTAAATGACATTGACCTCATGACCCTTCCTGAAAGGTAGTTAAAAATAAAAATCATGGAGGACTTCCAGAAAGATGGCGACGTGAGCAGGGCGGCAGAAATCTCCTCCCAACATTATATTTATCCACGAAAACACAGCAAATACAACTATTCCTAAAAGAGAGACCAGGATACACAGGGAAGCGCACAGCGTGCAGCTACACCTGAGAGGACTTGGCACCCCACGAGGCAGGTAACATATGGAGCTGCGACCTGGCGGGACCGATCGCTCCCCCACCCCAGCGCACCGGCAGGAGGAGAGGATTCAGAGCCGGGAGGGACTGGAAGTACAGGCCCGCAAAATAACCAGTCCCAGTGATCTGCACCGGGAGCGCCAACACACATCGTGTGGTGTAGCGGAGATTGGAGAGACAGAGGGTGCAGGGTCTGAGTGGGGAATGCGCCAGGTTGCTTGCACCGGCTCCCGGGAAAGAAAAAAAAAAAGTAGAAAAGCCCGCGCTTTTTTCAGCGGTCTTAAAGAGACAAGGAGCCCAGCGGAGGATCGGATCGCCCCAGCACACGCAGCACAGCAGGCTGGGAGTCCTGGGGAGATTCAGACCACTTAGCTGGCGACTGGGAAAGGGTGGCCGCACTTAGACCTCCCACGGAGCTCAACAGCCTCCCATTCGTTCCCACCAGGGCCAGAGCTATAAAGGGACCTACAGAGCGGCGCGTACACGGCTCTGGAATAGCGGACCAACAGCGCCGCCCACAGAATCCACTACCGGTGGGCGTTTTTTTTTTATTTATTGTTGTTTTTTCTTCTCTTTCTTGTCTTTCTTTCTTTCGTTCGTTTTTTGTTATTTTTTTTTCCTTTTTAAAGTCATAAAGAGCCCAGCTGACATACGTGGCAACTACCAGCAACTACTTCTATACCATGAAAAGACAGAGGAATATGGTACAGACAAAGCTTCAGACCCAGACAACCCCAGAGAGGGAACCTGAAGGGATGGACATACACAGTCTTCCTGAAAAAGAATTCAGAATAAAAGTCATAACCATGCTGACGGATCTACAAAGAAATGTGCAAGAGCTGAGGGAGGAAGTGAGGGAAGTGAGGAAAGACTACGCAGAAATCAGACAAGCCATTGACGGGCTTTTAACAGCAGACTGGATGAGATGCAAGAGACTGTTAATGGAATAGAAATCAGAGAACAGGAATACAGAGAAGCTGAGGCAGAGAGAGATAAAAGGATCTCTAGGAATGAAAGAATATTAAGAAAACTGTGTGACCAATCCAAACGGAACAATATTCACATTATAGGAGCACCAGAGGAAGAAGAGAGAGAAAAAGGGATAGAAAGTGTCTTTGAAGAAATAATTGCTGAAAACTTTCCCACGCTGGGGAAGGAAATACTCTCACAGTCCACGGAAGCCCACAGAACTCCCAACACAAGGGACCCAAGGAAGACAACACAAAGACACATAATAATTAAGATGGCAAAGGTCAAAGATAAAGACAGAGTATTAAAGGCAGCTAGACAGAGAAAAAAGATCACCTACAAAGGAAAACCCATCAGACTATCATCACACTTCTCAACAGAAACCTTACACGCCAGAAGAGAATGGCATGATATATATAACGTAATGAAACAGAAGGACCTCGAACCAAGAATATTGTATCTAGCATGATTATCATTTAAATATGATGGAGGGATTAAACAATTTCCAGACAAAGGAAAGCTGAAAGAGTTTGCCTCTCATAAACCACCACTACAGGATATCTTAAATGGACTCTCTAGAGGGAAGCACCCCTAAGGCTAAAAAGATGTCACCAGAGAAAATAAAATCATAGCAAAGAAAGCAGACCACCCAAATACTAACTAAAGGCAAAGAATAAAACACCTAGTATATAAAGAATGGAGGAGGAAGAATAAGAAGGGAGAGAAATAAAAAAACATCAGACTGTGTTTACAATAACTTAACAAGGAAGTTAAGTTAGATTCTTAGATAGTAAACAAGCAACCCTTGAACCTTTGGTAACCACGAATCTAAAGCCAGCAATGGCAATAAGTACATATCTATCAATAATCACCCTAAATGTAAATGGACTGAATGCACCAATCAAAAGACACATAGTAACAGAATGGATAAAAAAGCAAGACCCATCTATATGCTGCTTACAAGAGACTCACCTCAAACCCAAAGATATACACAGACAAAAAGTGAAGGGATGGAAAAAGATATTTCATGCAAACAACAATGAGAAAAAAGCAGGTGTGGCAGTACTTGTATCAGACAAAATAGACTTCAAAATGAAGAAAGTAGCAAGAGATAAAGAAGGACATTACATAATGATAAAGGGGTCAGTCCAACAAGAAGATATAACCATTATAAATATGTATGCACCCAACACAGGAGCGCCAGCATATGTGAAACAAATACTAACAGAATTGAAGGAGGAAATAGACAGCAATGCATTCCTTTTAGGAGACTTCAACACACCACTCACTCCAAAGGATAGATTAACCAGACAGAGAATAAGTAAAGACACAGAGGCACTGAACAACACACTAGAACAGATGGACCTAACAGATATCTACACAACTATGCACCCAAAAAGCAACAGGATACACATTCTTCTCAAGTGCACATGGAACATTTTCCAGAATAGACCACAAACTAGGCCACAAAAAGAACCTCAGTAAATTCAAAAATATTGAAATACTACCAACCAACCTCTCAGATCACAAAGGTATAAAACTAGAAATAAATTTTAGAAAGAAATCAAAAAGGCTCACAAATACATGGAGACTTAACACCATTCTCCTAATTAATCAATGGGTTAACGACCAAATCAAAACAGAAATCAAAGAATATATGGAGACTAATGACAACAACAACACAAAGCCACAACTTCTGTGGGACGCAGCAAAGGCAGTTTTAAGAGGAAAGTATATTGCAATCCAGGCCTATTTAAAGAAGGAAGAGCATTCCCAAATGAACAGTCTAAAGACACAATTATTGAAATTGGAAAAAGAAGAACAGAGGAGGCCCAAAGTCATCAGAAGGAGGGACATAATAAAGATCAGAGAAGAAATAAATAAAATTGAGAAAAATAAAACAATAGAAAAAAATCAATGAAACCAAGAGCTGGTTCTTTGAAAAAATAAACAAAATAGATAAACCCATAGCCAGACTCATTAAGAGAAAAAGAGAATCTACACACATCAACAGAATCAGAAATGAGAAAGGAAAAATAACAACGGACCCCACAGAAATACAAAGAACTATAAGAGAATATTATGAGCATCTGTATGCTAACAAGCTGCAAAACCTAGAAGAAATGGACAACTTCTAAGAAAAATACAACCTTCCAAGACAGACCAAGCAAGAAACAGAAAAACTAAACAGACCAATCACCAGCAACGATATTGAAGCGGTAATCAAAAAACTACCCAAGAACAAAAACCCCGGACATGATGGATTCACCTCTGAATTCTACCAGACATACAGAGAAGAAATAACACCCATTCTCCTTAAAGTTTTCCAAAAAATAGAAGAGGAGGGAATACTTCCAAACTCTTTCTATGAAGCCAGCATCACTCTAATATCAAACCCGGGCAAAGACCTCACCAGAAAGAAAATTTCAGACCAATATCCCTGATGAACGTAGATGCAAAAATACTCAACAAAATATTAGCAAACTGAATTCAAAAATACATCAAGAGGATCATACACCATGATCAAGTGGGATTCATCCCAGGGATGCAAGGATGATAAAACATTCGAAAATCCATCAACATCATCCACCACATCAACAAAAAGAAGAAAAAAACCACATGATCATCTCCATAGATGCTGAAAAAGCAATTGACAAAATTCAGCATCCATTCATGATAAAAACTCTCAACAAAATGGGTATAGATGGCAAGTACCTCAACATCTTAAAGGCCATATATGACAAACCCACAGCTAACATCATACTTAACAGCAAGAAGCTGAAAGCTTTTCATCTAAGATCAGGAACAAGACAGGGATGTCCACTCTCTCCACTGTTATTCAACATAGTACTGGAGGTCCTAGCCACGGCAATCAGACAAAACAAAGACATACAAGGCATCCAGATTGGTAAAGAAGAAGTCAAATTGTCACTATTTGCAGATGATATGATACTGTACATAAAAAACCCTAAAGACTCCACTCCAAAACTACTAGAACTAATATCTGAATTCAGCAAAGTTGCAGGATACAAAATTAACACACAGAAATCTGTTGCTTACCTATACACTAACAATGAACTAACAGAAAGAGAAATCACAAAAACAATTCCATTCACAACTGCATCAAAAAGAATAAAATACCTAGGAATAAACCTAACCAAGGAAGTGAAAGAGCTATACTCTGAAAACTACAAGACACTCCTAAGAGAAATTAAAGAGGACACTAACAAATGGAAATGCATCCCATGCTCTTGTCTAGGAAGAATAAATATTGTCAAAATGGCTACACTACCTAAAGCAATCTACAGATTCTATGCAATCCTTATCAAACTACCAACAGCTTTCTTCAATGAACTGGAACAAATAATTCTAAAATTCATATGGAATCACAAAAGACCCCGAATAGCCAAAGCAATCCTGAGAAGGAGGAATCAAACAGGAGGAATTACACTCCCTGACTTCAAGCTCTACTACAAAACCACAGTAATCAAGACAATTTGGTATTGGCACAAAAACAGACCCACAGACCAGTGGAACAGAATAGAAAATCCAAACATTAACCCAAACACCTACAGTCAATTAATATTTGATAAAGGAGCCCTGGATATACACTGGGGAGATGACAGCCTCTTCAGCAGCTGCTGTTGGAAAAACTGGACAGCTACATGTAAGAGAATGAAACTGGACTACTGTCTAGCCCCATACACAAAAGTAAACTCAAGGTGGATCAAAGACCTGAATGTAAGTCATGAAACCATAAAACTCTTAGAAAAAAACATAGGTAAAAATCTCTTGGACATAAACATGAGTGACTTCTTCATGAACATATCTCCCCGGGCAAGGGAAACAAAAGCAAAAATGAACAAGTGGGACTATATCAAGCTGAAAAGCTTCTGTACAGCAAAGAACACCATCAGTAGAACAAAAAGACATCCTACAGTATGGGAGAATATATTCATAAATGATGTATCTGATAAGGGGTTGACATCCAAAATGTATAAGGCACATGAAAAGATGCTCCACATCGCTAAACATCAGAGAAATGCAGATTAAAACCACAATGAGATATCACCTCACAACAGTGAGGATGGCCAACATCCAAAACACAAACAACAAATGTTGGCAAGGATGTGGAGAAAAGGGAACCCTCCTACACTACTGGTGGGAATGCAAATTAGTTCAACCACTGTGGAAAGCAGTATGGAGGTTCCTCAAAAAACTCAAAACAGAAATAGCATTTGACCCAGGAATCCCACTCCTAGGAATTTACCCTAACAATGCAGCAGCCCAATTTTAAAAAGACAGGTGCAACCCTATATTTATAGCAGCACTATTTACAATAGCCAAGAAATGGAAGCAACGTGTCTGTCTATCAGTAGATGAATGGATAAACAAGAGGTGGTACATATACACAATGGAATATTATTCAGCCATAAGAAGAAAACAAATCCTACCATTTGCAACAACATGGATGGAGCTAGAGGGTATTATGCTCAGTGAAATAAGCCAAGCCGAAAAAGACAAGTATCAAATGATTTCACTCATATGTGGAGTACAAGAACAAAGAAAAAAACTGAAGGAACAAAACAGCAGCAGACTCACAGAACCCAAGAACTGACCAATAGTTACCAAAGGGAAAGGGACTGGGGACAATGGGTGGGAAGGGAAGGATAAGAGGGAAAAAGGGGCATTACGATTAGCAGATGTAATGTTGGGGGGGCATGCGGAGTGCTATACAACTCAGAGAAGACAAGTAGTGATTCTATAGCATCTCACTACGCTGATGGACAGTGACTGTAATGGGGTTGGTGGGGGTAACCTGATGCAGGGAGTAGTTTAATAACCATAATATTGCACATGTAATTGTAGATTAATGATACCAAAATAAATTATTAAATAAATAAATAAAATAAAATAAAATAAAAGAATGATAATAGTAGCTATGTTCATATTAGCAAAAACTGGAAACATCTCTAATGCCCATCAACAGAACAAATAAATCAATTATGCTCTATTCACATAATAGAAGATTATTCCACAGTGAAAACGAATGGAGAATAGTTACTTGCAACAGCATAGATATTAGAATCTTAATGTTGAGTGAAAAAGGACGTCACAGGAAAAATACAAATAGTATGATACCATGTTATAAAGCTCAAATGCAAGAAAAGTTAAACAATATGTTGTTTAAGCATACAATTATTTAAAGCAAGGAAATTATAAACACAAAATTCAGAATAATGGGTAGGAAGAAGTGGAATGATAGATAATGTTCTAGCTCAGATTGGACAATGAGTTCATGGGTGTTCACTATATTATTCTTTTTTATCATTTATATGTAATATTTCATATGTGTTAATATGATAATTTAAAATTGTTTCAACTAAGGAAAAATAGTTATAGGAGCACGGAGAAATGAATTGTTTACTTCTTCTTAGAAGAAGAGAAGTTAAGGAAAATATCACTGTGTCAGGGGCCCCAAGACTGCCCCCGATTTAGTGATTCATTAGGACTCACAGAGCTCAATATATAGTTGTGCTCACAGCTCTTATATATTACAGCCAAAGGACACAATGCAAAATCAGAAAAGGGAAAGAGTACATGGGGCAAAGTCCAAAGGAAACCAGGCACAAGCTTTCAAGAGTCCTTTCCCAGAGGAGTCACACGGGACACGTAATTCCTCCAGCATGTCACTCTGACAACACTTGTGAAATGCTGTCTACCAGGGAAGCTTGTGTGAGCCTAGGAATCCAGAATTTTTATCAGGGGTTAGTCATGTAGGCACTCTCTACCTTGCATGTACCAAAATTTCAGACTTCCAGAAGGAAAGAAAGTACTTGGCATAAACCGTATTGTTAGCACAAACAGTACAGGCTCAGTAAGCCACTCTTGAGTGTGAAACCCAAATTCCCAGATGCCAGCCAAAGGCCAGTCTTGAAAGCAGGCCTTTCAAAGGACAGCAGTCTCAAGCCTGTCATGAACTCTTTTCTGCACAGTAAGTAATAAAACTTGAAGAAGTATGGCTGAAACTTGAAGAAACTTACAGAAGTACGTGGCTGAAACTTGAAGAAGTATGTCAGATGGACAAGCCAAGATGGTGGAAGTTCATTAAAGTCAATGGGAACAGTATGTGCAAAGGCAAAGAAGTATGAAAGGATGCTCCAGTCAGAGAACCACAGTACTGCAAAGTCTTTTCAGTATGGCTGGAGCACAGGGTGCTTGGGAGAGTATCAGAAGAAGGCAGTGGAGAGGGAAGGAGTCAGACTATAAAGGGCCTCTATACCAGTAGGACATTTTAACTGTCCTGCAAGCAATGAGGAGCCACTGACATATTGTAGGTAAGGGAGTATAGTACAGTGCCTGGTTGCAATAGACAACTTATGTCCTCCCAAAATTAAGATGTTAATATCCTAACCCCCCGATGGTATTAGGAGGTAGAGCCTTTGGGAGGTGATAAGGTGATGAAGGTGGTACACTCATGATTGGGATTAGCATACCCATGTAAGAGAAACCCTAGACAGCTCCCTCACCCTGTCTGCCATGTAAGGACAGAGAAGATGGTCATCTATGAACCAGACCCCTGCCAGACACCAGATCAGCCAGCTCTGTGATCTTGAACTTCCCAGCCTCCAGAACTGTGAGAAATAAATCTTTGCTGTTTAAGCCACTCAGTCTATGGTTATTTTGCTATAGCAGCCCAAATGGACTAAGACATAGTGGCACATAATGCAGTAGGCCCTAAACAAAGCCTCTTGATTGGATGTAACTCAAACTACCATGCCAGTTCAAGATCCGTACTGATTTCTTGGCAATCCTTCAGCAGAGATGACAGAGCTTCACTGGATCATTTTAGGCTACAGTAGATTTCCGTGGATATACTAAATTAGACCAAAGCACCCTGATCCATAATCAAATGCACAGACCACTAATTGAAACTAGATTATTAATTGAAACTAGAAATTATGGGAACTAAAACTGCTTCTATAAAAGTGAGATTTAACTGATATGGTCTTCAACATAAAGACTAGATTCTAACATCAATTTGTTCAATTATCAGAAAAGTATAGCTTTTGAAATGACCTGGTAATAGCTACCATTTACTATGTGCCATGCCATGAGCTAAGTAGTTTATGGAGATTATTTTGGTTAATCTTCATAACCACCACTTAAGGCGGATATCATTTCCTCATTTTACAGATGAAAAAGCAGACTTACAAATGGTAAATAATTTACCTAAGGTCACATAGGTCATAAGTGCAGAATGGAGCAGTTGATGTCAAGCCGAGTACCTTACAGCTTTAACTGATGGCCTGTTTATTTCTGAGAGTAACAGGGTTAATCCCCATCCTGCTTACCTCAGACATTATCAGGGTCCAAGATATCATGGCCGACCATTGCACCTCAATATGACTCTGAATATCCACCCTCTTACCCTAAAGGTGGCCCTGAAGGGCCTGATACGGTTGGAGCCCCTGTACCACCACTGAGGCAATGAGGAAGCAAACTCATCTGTTTACTTTAACTTGTCATACAAACATGGTCATTTTCTAAGTGGGCTATGACAGGGAAAAAGTTGGAAAGCTCTAATTGAATCTAGTCTAATCCTGCTCCTTCCCCTCTTCAAAATCCTCTGGAAATCTCAATTTGTGATAAGCAAACTCCCCTATACCCTCAATATGCCCTTGTAAAGTTGCTGAATTTAAAGCCTGGCATCCCCTGAAGACACTGCAAAATGACCCAACCTGACAGGTAGACTAGGACTGCAGCAAAGATGTGGCCCTCAGAGTGTGGCTTTTCCACAGTTTTCCTCAGGAACACCCCTGCTGTTTTGGACTAATCTCAAGTTCTGTGTTAAACAACATTCTTACACATCCTGTTAGTAAAACCTTATCTATGGCCACTTCTAACCGCTAGAGATGTGCTCGCAGAGCTGAAAAGTAGAGAGCCTCATAAGGAGTAACCCAGAAATCATCATGATCACCACAACTGTGGCTTCACTGTCCCACCCCATTCATACTAGTTTTGGTTGTGGTATTAATCACGTTTTTTTATTTTCTGTATTTTATGATGGTCTGACATGTTGGGGTCTTGTACACTAGGACGGAACTGCCCCTGTCAGGGTTAGCTAATTCCTAGAGATAGCAAACAACTTGCCTTCAGGCATACCTTTCTCATGCAAACCAACCAACCCAAAGCCAGTCTTTCTTACAACCTCCTTTATCTAACTCTCACACACCAAGTCAGTATTTACCGCTGTCCTAAATCACCCCAGAGCCAGGTACCAAACAAGTAGGGACAACCCACAGAGCCCCAAGCCCCACTAAAATTACTCAAACTAGCCAATCCTCCTACTCACCCATTCCTTCCTGTGGAAACCACAATAAAGGCTCTGGGTTCATGTCTCCCCTTCTGCCTCCTAACAAAACCTGGTACTTCCCTATATGGTCCTGCCTAGCATGGCAGGACCCTTTCTCTTGGGAACTGCATAAAACTTTCAATGATGTTGAACTTCTGTGTCATCACTGGATCACCTATATAGATTAAGTTCTGGGTACAATCAAAGCAGTTGTCACTTCTTTTAGAGCAGTTAACTCTGATATTATATTCACAGTAGGGACTTTCATCTCTAGAGTTTAATCTCCCTGACAGCAGGAACCATATTTTACTAAGCTCTGTAGCAGGGGTTTCACGCCTGAGAACACATACAATCAGTATTTACTCAAATGAAATGTCTGTTGAACTGTGTCCAATTTCTGTCCCTTGGCAAAGCCATTTCCCTGGGATTGTTCTTCTCCCATAACAATACACAGTAGAACATGTTGGGAAGTATTTCTCATTTTCCACAGGGAAGAAGTAAAAAGCCAGCCCCACAAGTACAAGGCCATCACCTGCACTGCCAGGTCTCAACAAGACATCCAGGCCTGGGCCATTATTGGAAGCACTTACCAAAAGACAAAGTAAAAAACTGGTGACAAGAGTTGTCCAGGCACTCAGTGCTGTAGCTCAGGACTCTCCAGCTCAGTGCCACATGAGACAAATCTTGACAGCATTTCACTGGAAAATAAATGGAAATTATTTCGAGTATCTAACTGGCTTGAGAGTGGGATGAGGGGAAGTTTTCCAGTACAATGTATACCATCTGAAGTACTCCACTCCCAAGATTTGCTTCTGAGTTCTGGGACTTTAACAAATATGCTTCTCTCCCTTGGGATTTCTAGCTGGAAAATTCATGCTATACAAATATGGGTCAGTAGAACTCTTCTTTAAGATAAATAAGTAACATAATGGATGTTGGTTTTTAGGCTAATCATCTGGTATTGGCAAAAGGACATGGATTGCAGTCTAAAGCTTGGTGTTCAAGCATGGGCTCTGTCACTAACTAGCTGAGCGACCCTGATAAGACCTTCATCCCTCCCAATCTGTTTCTTTATTGTCAAATAAGAAAGAATCCTTCATAGGAGAAGCCCTCTGAGGATTAAATGTTATATGGTAAAGGTGCTTCATAAACAGTAAAAAACTGCACAAATATCAGTCATCTATTGCACTGGAAGCTCCAGAGTCTGGCATGAGAGCTGACACAGAGCTGGTGTATTTACAGTATAAATGAGTAAATCCCACTGATGAGCTGTGTGATCTCAGACAAGAAAAATCTCTTTCTCTTTGCCCTCTTCTGATACCACTTTCTGGCTCATTCACTCCAGCCATATGGTCCTTTGTCCTGTTTCTCCAACACAGCAAGCTCACTCCTGCCTCAGAACATTTGTACCTGCTGTTTCCTCTGCCTAGAACACTCTTCCCAGCTCTTTGTATGACCTTCCCCTTCCCATCAATCAGGTCTCAGGTCAAGTGTCATTTCTTCAGGGGCTTTCTCCAATCACCCTGACTAATGTTCCTTCCACACTATTCACCCAATATATACTCGTTTTATTTTCTCTTTAGCACACTTATTACTATCTGTTGATTTGCTTATTACACTCTCCTCCAGTAGAATAAAAAAATACCCTGTGAGAGCTTCCCTGTCTGTCTTGTTCATCACTGTGTTCCAATGCTGAGAACAACATCTAGTTCATAGTAAACCTCAATAAGCATTTGAATAAATGAGTTTGAAATAAGGTAATTATACCAAGTTTCATTCATTCAACAGATATTTTGCATATACCTATGAGCATCCAGGCTCTATTCCAAGATGCTAAGAATTCAGCTGAGAACAAAGCAGACAAAAAATGCCTGCTTTCTTAGGGCTTGCCTTCTACTAAAGAAACAACAACAGAAATAAAAAGTAAAATACATACTATGTCTGAAAACGGTTAAGTGTTGAGGAAAAAAATAAAGCAGGAAAGGAGGATATGAAGTGTATGTGGAAGGGTAAAATTTTAGATAGGGTAGCCAAGAAGGAAATGAGACTGAGCCATGAGGATATATGGGGGAAATGCACGCGAGGAGGCCAGGGTGAATGGGGCAGGAATGAAGGGGTCGGAGGCGAACACAATAGGAAATGAGGTGAGGGATGTTCCGTTGGTTAAACTAAAGGCTTTGGCTTCTACAGAGTGAAGTGGGAAGGTGTTGGAGAATATGAACATCGGGGTAGCACGTTACAGCTTGTTATGAAAGGATGGCTAGGACTGCTGTGCTGACAATACCTGAAGGGGGATTGGAAGGGATCAGTGAGGATGCTACGACAATAACCTTGGCAACAAACTGTGGCTCCAAAAGACTGAAGGCGCAGGTGTGGGCTTGGAAGATAACACGTCAGGCTTGACAGTCACATTGCGGAGTAATTTACGGGGAGGTCTGGGCTAGGGAATGGCACTTGGAAATCAAATGGTATTTATTATAAGCAGTAACTGAATAATGGAGATGGACTCTTGGCTCTACCTTACTAGTAGTAAACTCTTAAAGTGAACCATTTCTAGGTCCTGGGCCTCACTTTCCCTACCAATAATATGGAGAAAATAATCCCTCATAACAGGGCCTTCATGAGAAAGAAATGAGAAGTGTTAAAGGCTGACCGTGAGCAAGGTGAGAACCCTGAGCCAAGGACAGCACGAGCCCGGACCGGAGAGAGAGGTATGATGTGGTACCCGAGATCGACTTTGTGATCCAGAGCACAATCTTCAAAGTCCCGGCAGCAGCTACCTAAGGGGAGATGCAGGGACGACACCGTAGCGCCGTCTGAGGGCGCCCAAACCTCGCGAGAGTTGTTGGCCGGGCAAAGTCACTCTACCACCCACATCTCGCGAGACCAAGGTTCATAAACGGCTCTCAGCGCGTTAGGGCTTGCGGGGAGGATGGAGTATCCCGCATTGGGCACCGTGGAAGCCGCGGACAGCGGAGGGACACGGCCGTACAACTGCTCTGAGGCGCGGGAGGGCCGGGAACCGGACGGGCTGCGCTTCGACCGCGAGAGGGCGCGCCGCCTGTGGGAAGCAATGTCCGGGGCCCAACCAGTGGGGAGGGAGGAAGGTGAGTCTGGGGGGGCCTCAGAAGGCACTAAGGCCTTCGCCCGTCTGTTGGTTTCGCTGGGAGTGACAGAAGCGCGGGGCAGGAACGCAGACCAGCCAGCCCCCGTTCCACGGCCACACCCCCTGGCGCCCGTCCCGCCCCCTTGCCTCACGCACCCTGTTAGGGCCCGGGCAAGGTGAGCCAGCTACCCAGAAAATTAAAGCCCCGGCACTCCAAGAATCGGGGTCCCGAGCGCAAAAGGTGTAGGGCTTTCTCACGCTCGGGCCGCCGAGTTTTTTTCCTCCCGCCTTCCTCATTCAGCAGAGCGCAGCTTTTGCAAAACTAGAGGACTGTAATCCCTATCCACGCCTTCTTGGAGGTTCCCAGAACCTTACCAGCCAGACTCATAACCCCCTCACTATTTCTCCCAGACTCTGTATTATCCCAGCCTCCAGGTTCCCCCACCCCTAAAGTCTCTTGCCTCCCTTCTCTCATGCCCCACAACTTACAAGGGCTCTTGTGGCTAAAATTGTAGTATTTCCAGAATATCTCGCCTGGCTTTGGTGCATTTGCATATCCTCAGGGGTGGAAAGAAGTTCATCTCCATGTCAATAGGTAATTACCTGGGCAATGGAGGGCGTTTCTGAACCTGAAAGGTTAAGGGGAGGGGCTTGCTTGCTTGCTTGCTTCTTCCGGAGCACAGGGAGAGAGACAGCGCTGGACTGCAGTTTGTAAGCAATAAACGGGGTTTAAACTTTATTTCTCCCTTTGACTGATTTCGGTTTTTAGAGGTATTTTGCCCCAGGATTTCCTCTCCATGGACTTACAGCCCTAGCCTTCTCCTCACCCTCCTGTTCCCCCGGCCTTGGTGATTGAACCCTGGTTTACCCATTTCTAGGTGCCTGGTCTTTAACTAGATGGATCCCTTTTTTGAGATGGGCCAGGATCCTGAGAAACTGGCCAGGGTGTGTTTTGCCTCCAGCTTCTTTGTATTACGTGCTTGACCGGCCCCGCCCCCAAGTTGTGAAGTATAGGATACACAAAGCCACCTGGGGAAAGAGGGGGAGGCACTTCTGGGCTGAAGTTTTCCAACCTGTTCTGCATTTGACTTCACACTGGCTAATAAGACGTAAATAGAGAAGGATGGAAAGAGCTGGCCTGACCTGGTTGTGTGATCCTCTTCACAGTTCTTAGCCGAGCTAGCTGCTAAACTCACCCAGAAGTACAAGAACTGTCTGGGCTTCTGTGCTAATCCTGTCAGGCCATCTGCAGGAAAATCAGGTTTCTCTAATGGTTTATTTGCTTGGTGAGCGCACTAATCTTGGAAAGTTTGTTATGTTGCTTGTGAACTCATTGTCCTGGTATAAAATGGAACTTTTGACCACATTCAAGGAAGATAAATTAACATTTCAGGTAGTACACAGACCTATATCACAAGGCATACTTTTTTAATTTAAAAATTCATCTAACTTCTGAGTTAATATGGGCCCCCTGTGTCCCTCATACTTTCAGACGAGTTTGACCCAAATTTGCCTCTTCACACCCAATTTCCCTTTTATTAATTTGACAAACATTCCCTGAAGCCTGCCCTAGTCCCAGGCTGGGCATCAGAGCTACAGAAATGAGAAAGATACTGTCCTTGCTCCGAAGGGTCTTGTAATCAGGTCCAAGAAGCAGACACCAAAGGAATCTCACTATAATGTGCTGGGTGCGGTGACGAGGACCAAGAGTTGGGGGTGCACAAAGAGGAAGTAACCTTTGTCCTCAAGTGACAGGGAAGACATGCCCTGGACCTTGAAGCAGAGAACACTGCGGTTGTGCCCTAAAAAGTGAACTGTTTATGTGTGTATGAATGTATAGTGCCACTTATGACCCAGTTCATTTCCTACTCCTCATTTCTCCAATATTTATATGAGGTCTAGGTAAATAGCTTTAACAAGAAGTTCAACTCACTTTGGGGTTTGTTTTTTCCTCCAAATGCTTCATTGCGTTTTGATTTATGTACCATAAAATTCACCCATTGTAACTGGACAATTCAATGATTTTTTTTTTTAGTAAAAATACAGAATTGTATAGCCACAATCCCATTTTAGAATATTTCCATCATTCCAATTAGTTCCTTTATGTTCCTTTACATTAAATCCCTACTCCTACCTCCTGTCGTAGGCAACCACTGTCTCTAAATTTGCCTTTCTAGAACATTTCGTATAAATGGAGTCATACAGTATGTAGTCTTTTGTATTTGGCTTTTGTCATTCAGCATGGTTTTGAGTTTCAACCAAGTTATAATATGTATTAGTATTTCATTTCATATTAGCATTTCATTCCTTTTTATTGCTAAATAGAATTCACTTGTATGCTTTTTTATCCTGACAGCCTCTGCCTTTTGAGCCGGCTGTTTAGACTATTCACATTTAATTTTTGTTAAGGCTTACATTCTCCATTTTGCTATTTATCTCTTTTTTTCATTCTTTTCCTCCTCCTTTAATGGCTTCTTTTATGTTAAGGATTTTTAGTGGACCATTTAAATTTCTCTGCTGATTTTTTTTTTCTTCTTGAATTATTTTCTTAATGGTTCTCTAGGGACTACAAGATGCACCTTAACTCATCACAGTCTACTTCAAATTAATATTACTTAATTCTGGCAAAATATAAAAATATTCCTCTAATATAGCTCTATTCCTTCCCTCCTGTGTGCTGTTATTGTCATATATGTTATATGTTACAAATATATATAACACATCTACATATAAACCTAATTATACAGTGTCATAATGACTGCTTTATATAATATATATCTTTTAAAGAAGTTAAGAGAAGAAATTAGAAGAACAAATTAACATCTTCTATATTAACCCACATATTTACAGTTTCTGGTGTTGTCTTTTTCTTCCTCTGGATTCAGATTATTACTATATGGTATCATTTCCTTTTCAGCTCGAAGGGCTTCCTTTAATATTTCTTGCAAGGCAGACCTGCTATCAGTGAATTCTCTTGGTCTCTATCTAGGAATGTCTTTATTTTACCTTCAGTCTTAAAGGATAGTTGTGGTTTTTTAAGTAACAGCTTTATTGATACATAATTCAAATACCATAAAATTCACCCTTTTAAAATAATGTAGAGTTCAGTGGTTTTTAATATAATCACAGAGTTATGCAGCCATCAATACAGAATTGAGCAGTATTTTTTATCACCTTTCTGTTTCAATGGATCTGCCTTTTCTGAACGTTTCATATAAATGGAATTGTATAATATGTGGCCTTTTGTTACTACCTCCTATTACTCAGCATATTATTTGAAGGATAGTTTTAATGGACATAGAGTTATTGGTAAACAGTTTTGTTCTTTTTCACTATTTTGAATATGTCATTCCACTGCCCTCCAGCCTTCATTGCTTCAGATGAGAAGTTGAGTCATTAATTGAACTATTCCATTGTACATGAGAAGTCATTTTTTTCATGATGCTTTCAGGATTTCCTATCTTTGTCTTTCAGTAGTTTGACTGTGATGTGTCTACATGAAGATTTCTTGACATCTGTCTACTTTGGGTGTCTTAAAATTTTTTTTTTAAGGTATCATTGATATGCAATCTTATGAAGGTTCCACATGGGCAACATTGTGGTTATTAAATTCACCCACATTGTCAAGTCCCCTACACGCACCCCATTGCAGTCACAGTCCATCAGCATAGTAAGATGCTGTAGAGCCACTACTAGTCTTCTCTGTGCTATACTGCCTTCCCTGTGACCCTCCTACATTATGTGTGCTAATCATAATGCCCCATAATCCAATTCTCCCTCCCTACCTACCCTCCCCTACCCCTTCCCTTTGGTAACCACTAGTCCATTCTTGGAGTCTTTGAGTCTGCCGCTGTTTAGTTCCTTCAGTTTTGCTTTGTTGTTATACTCCACAAATGCGTGAAATCATTTGGTACTTGTCTTTCTTCACCTGGCTTATTTCACATAATACACACTAGCTCCATCCACGTTGTTGCAAATGGTAGGATTTGTTTTCTTCTTGCAGCCCGAATAATATTCCATTCCATTGTGTGTATGTACCACCTCTTCTTTATCCATTCATCTACTGATGGACACTTAGGTTGCTTCCATATCTTGCTATTGTAAATAGTGCTGCAGTAAACATAAGGGTGCATATGTCTTTTTGAATCTGAGATCTTGTTTTCTTTGGGTAAATTCCTAGGAATGGAATTCCTGGGTAAAATGGTATTTCTATTTTTAGTTTTTTGAGAAACCTCCATATTACTTTCCACAAGGGTTGAACTAATTTACATTCCCACCAGCAGTGTAGGAGGGTTCCCCTCTCTCTGCATCCTCGCCAGCATTTGTTGTTCCCTGTCTTTTGGATATTGGCCATCCTAACTGGTGTGAGGTGATATCTCATTGTGGTTTTAATTTGCATTTCCCTGCTAATTAGCGATGTGGAGCATCTTTTCATGTGCCTATTGGCCATCTGAATTTCTTCTTTGGAGAAGTGTCTGTTCAGATCCTCTGCCCATTTTTTAATCAGGTTATTTGCTTTTTGGCTGTTGAGGTGTGTGAGTTCTTGATATATTTTGGATGTTAACCCCTTGTTGGAATGTCATTTACAAATATATTCTCCCATACTGTAGGATGCCTTTTTGTTCTATTGATGGTATCCTTTGCTGTACAGAAGCTTCTTACTTTGATGTAGTCCCACTTGTTCATTTTTGCTTTTGTTTCCCTTGCCAGAGGAGATATGTTCAGGAAAAAGTTTATATTCAAGAGATTTTTTGCCTTAGTTTTCTTCTATGAGTTTTATGGTTTCATGATTTACGTTCAGGTCTTTGATTCATTTCAAGTTTACTTTTGTGTGTGGAGTTAGACAGTAATCCAGTTTTGTTCTCTTTTGCATGTAGCTGTCCAGTTTCACCAACACCAGTTGAAGAGGCTGTCATTTCTCCTTTGTATATCCAAGGCTCCTTTATCGTGTAATGACTGACCATGTATGCTTGGGTTTATGTTTGGGCTCCCTATTCTATTCCATTGATCTATGGGTCTGTTCTTGTGCCGGTACCAAATTGTCTTGATTACTGTGGCTTTGTAGTAGACCTTGAAGTTGGTGAGCATGATCCCCCAGCTTTATTCTTCCTTCTCAGGATTGCTTTGACTATTCACGGTCTTTTGTGGTTCCATATGAATTTTAGAACTATTTGTTCCAGTTTGTTGAAGAATGCTAAATTGCACTGAGGCAAGGTAGATTGCTTTAGGCAGGGTAGCCATTTTGACAATATTAATTCTTTGTATCCATGAGCACGGGATAGATTTCCATTTATTGGTGTCTTCTTTAATTTTTCTCATGAGTGTCTTATTTTCAGGGTATAGGTCTTTCACCTCCTTGGTTAGGTTTATTCCTAGGTATTTTATTCTTTTTGATGCAATTGTGAGTGGAATTGTTTTCCTGATTTCTCTTTCTGCTAGTTCATTATTAATATATAGGAATGCAACAGATTTCTGTGTATTAATTTTATATCCTGCAACTTTGCTGAATTGAGTTATTAGTTCTAGTAGTTTTGGGGTGGATCCTTTAGGATTTTTTATGTACAATGTCATGTCATCTGCAAACAGTGACAGTTTAACTTCTTTCTTGCCAATCTGGATGCCTTTTATTTCTTTGTGTTGTCTGATTGCCGTGGCTAGGACCTCTAGAACTATGTTGAATAAAAGTGGGGAGGGTGGGCATCCTTGTCTCTTTCCCAATCTTAGAGGTAAAGCTTTCAGCCTTTCAGTGTTAAGTATGATGTTGGCCGTGTGTTTGTCATATATATGTCCTGGTTTATGTTGAGGTACTTGCCCTCTATACCCATTTTGTTGAGTTTTTATTATGTATGGATGTTGAATTTTGTCCAATGCTATTTCAGCATCTATTGAGATGATCATGTGATTTTTGTCCTTCTTTTTGTTGATCTGTGTATCATGTTGATGGATGAATGTTGTACCATCCTTGCATCCCTGGAATAAATCCCACTTTATCATGATGAGTGATCTTTTTGATGTGTTTTTTAATTTGGTTTGCTAATATTTTGTTGAGTATTTTTGTATCTATGTTCATCAAGGATATTGGTCTGTAGTTTTCTTTTTTTGTGGTGTCTTTGCCTGGTTTTGGTATTAGAATGATGTTGGTCTCGTAGAATGAGTTTGGAAGTAGTCCCTCCTCTTCTACTTTTTGGAAAACTTTAAGGAGGATGGGTATTAGCTCTAAACTAAATGTTTGTTAAAACTCAGCAGTGAAGCCGTCTGGTCCAGAGCTTTGGTACTTACCTAGCTTTTTGATTAGCAATTCAATTTCATTGCTGGTAATTGGTCTGTTCAGATTTTCTGTTTCTTCCTGGGTCACCCTTGGAAGGTTTTATTTTTCTAGAAAGCTGTCCATTTCTTCTAGGTTATCCAGTTTGTTAGCATATAATTTTTCATAGTGTTCTCTAATAATTCTTTGTATTTCTGTTTCTTACATGGTATTTTTTTCTTTCTCATTTCTGATTTTGTTTATGTGTTTAGACTCTCTTTTTTTTCTTGATAGGTCTGGCTAGGGGTTTATCTATTTTGTTTATTTTCTCAAAGAACCAGCTCCTGCTTTCATTGATTCTTTCTATTGCTTTATTCTTCTCAATTTTATTTATTTCTACTCTGATATTTATTATGTCCCGCCTTCTACTGAGTTTGGGCCTCATTTGTTCTTCTTTTTCTAGTTTCATTAATTGTGAGTTTAGACTGTTCCTATGGGATTGTTCTTCTTTCTTGAGGTAAGCCTATATTGTGATATACTTTCCTCTTAGAATTGTCTTCGCTGCATCCCACAGATTTTGGGGTATTGAGTTGTTGTTTTCATTTGTCTCCATATATAGCTTGATCTCTATTTTAATTAGGTAATTGATCCATTAATAATTTAGGAGCATGTTGTTAAGCCTCCATGTGTTTGTGAGCTTTTGTGTTTTCTTTGCATAACTTATTTCTAGTTTCATACCTTTGTGGTCTGGGAAGCTGGTTGGCAAAACTTCAATCTTTTTTAATTTACTGAGGCTCTTTTTGTGGCCTAGTATATGATCTATTCTTGAAAATGTTCCATGTGCACTTGAGAAGAATGTGTATCCTGATGCTTTTGGGTGGAGTGTTCTGTCAATGCTGTTAGGTCCATCTGTTCTAATGCATTGTTCATTGTTTCTGTCTGCTTACTCATTTTCTGTCTGGTTGATCTGTCCTTTGGAGTGAGTGGTGTGTTGAAGTCGTCTAGAATGAATGCATTGCATTCTGTTTTCCCCTTTATTTCTGTTACTATTTGTTTCACATACTTGGGTGCTCCTATATTGGGTGCTTAGATATGTATAATCATTGTATCCTCTTGTTGGACTGACCCCTTTATCATGTAATGTCCTTCTTTGTCTCTTGTGATTTTCTTTGTTTTGAAGTCTATTTTGTCTGAGTCAAGTACTGCAACTCCTGCTTTTTCTCCCTATTATTTGCATGAAATATCTTTTCCATCCCTTCACTTGTAGTCTGTGTATGTCTCTGGGTTTGAAGTGAATCTCTTGTAGGCAGCATATAATGGGTCTTGTTTTTTTATCCATTCTGTAACTCTGTCTTTTGATAGGTGCATTCAGTCCATTTACATTTAGGTTGATTATCAATAGATATGTACTTACTGCCACTGCAGGCTTTAGATTCATGAATACCAAAGGTTCAAGAGCAGCTTCTTTACTATGTAACAGCCTAACTTAATTTGCTTATTATGCTATTTCAAACACAATCTAAAGGTTATTTTTTTTTCTCCTTTTTCTTCCATTTCCACTCTTCATATATTAGGTGTCATATTCTGTAGTCTTCGCATACCCCTTGACTGACTTTGTGGGTAGTTGATTTAATTTTGCATTTGCTTAGTAATTAATTGGTCTACTTCCTTTACTATGGTTTTATTTTCTCTGGTGATGGCTATTTAGCCTTAGGAACACTTCCATCTATAGCAATCCCTCCAAAATACAATGTAGAGATGGTTTGTGGGAGGTAAATTATCTCAACTCTTGCTTACCTGGAAATTGTTTAATCCCTGCTTCAAATTTAAATGATAATCTTTCGAAGTAGAGTTTTCTTGGTTCTATTTCATTGCATTAAATATATTATGCCACTGCCTTCTGGCCTGTAATGTTTCTGTTGAGAAGTCTGATGATAGCCTGAGGGGTTTTCCTTTGAAGGTGATCTTCTTTCTCTGGCTGTTTTTAATACTCTGTCCTTGACCTTGATCTTTGCCATTTTAATTATTATATGTCTTGGTGTTGTCTTCCTTGGGTCCCTTGTGATGGGAGATCTGTGCACTTCAATGGCCTGAGAGACTATTTCCTTTCCCAGATCGGGGAAGTTTTCAGCAATTATTTCCTCAAAGAGACTTTCTATCCCTTTTTCTCTCTCTTCTTCTTCTGATGCCCCTATAATGTGAATATTTTTCCATTTGGATTGGTCGCATAGTTCTCTTACTATTTTTTTCATTCGTAGAGATCTTTTTTTCTCTTTGTGCCTCAGCTTCTTTGTATTCCTGTTCTCTAATTTCTCTTTCACTTACCACCTCCTCTACCTCATCTAATCTGCTTTTATATCCCTCCATTGCGTGTTTCATTTTAGATACTGTATTTTTCAAAGTTTCTGTCTCTTGAATTCCTCCCTGAGGTCTTGAATATTTTTATGTAGCTCTGTGAGCATGTTTATATTTTTATTTTGAAATCTTTATCAAGAGGATTAGTGATTTCTGTTTCACTTAGCCCTCTTTCTGGTATTTGAGGGATTTGGGGTTGTACCAGATTCTTTTGCTGCTCCATATTTCTAATGATTACTATGAAATATTTGTGTAGACAGCACCCTCTAGTGCTCAGAAGCTGTATTCCCTGGAGCTGCACGGCCTTCTTTGAAGAAATAATTGCTGAAAACTTCCCCAAGCTGGGGAAGGAAATAGTTTCTCAGACCATGAAAGCCCATAGGTCTCCCAACACAAGGGACCCAAGGAGGACAACACCAAGAAACAATAATTAAAATGGCAAAGATCAAAGACAAGAAGGACAGAGTATTAAAGGCAGCCAGAGAGAGAAAAAAGATTACCTAAAAAGGAACACCCATCAGACTATCATCAGACTTCTCAACAGAAACCTTACAGGCCAGAAGAGAATGGCATGATATATTTAACATAATGAAACAGAAGGGCCTTGAACCAAGAATACTGTATCCAGCATGATTGTCATTTAAATTGGAGGGAGGGATTAAACAATTCCCAGACAAGCGAAAGTTGAGAGAATTTGCCTCCCACAAACCACCTCTACAGGATATCTTAAAGGGACTGCTCTAGATAGAAGCACTCTTAAGGCTAAAAAGATGTCACCAGAGAAAATAAAATCATAGCAAAGAAAGCAGACCACCCAAATACTAACTAAAGGCAAAAAGTTAAATCAAATATCCACAAAAACAGTCAAATGAAATGTAAAAGAGTACAGAATAAAACACCTAGCATATAAAGAATGGAGGAGGAAGAATAAGAAGGGAGAGAAATAAAGAATCATCACACTGTGTTTATAATAGCTTAACAAGAGAGTTAAGTTACACTGTTAGATAGTAAAGAAGCTACCCTTGAACCTTTGGTAACCACGAATCTAAGGCCGGCAATGGCAATAAGTACATATCTATCAATAATCACCCTAAATGTAAATGGACTGAATGCACCATTCAAAAGACACAGAGTAATAGAATGGATAAAAAAGCAAGACACATCTATATGCCACCTACAAGAGACTCACTTTAAAGCCAAAGACACTACACTGATTGACAGTGACTGTAATGGGGTTGGTAGAGGGGACCTGATGAAGGGGGTAGTTTAATCACCATAATATTGCACATGTAATTGTAGATTAATGATTCCAAAATAAACTATAAAATAAATAAATAAATAATAAACGCAAAGACATACACAGACTAAAAGTGAAGCAATGGAAAAAGATATTTCATGCAAACAACAAGGAGAAAAAAAAGCAGGTATTGCAGTACTTGTATCAGACAAAATAGACTTCAAAACAAAGAAACTAGCAAGAGATAAAGAAGGACATTACATAATGATAAAGGGGTCAGTCCAACAAGAAGATATAACCATTATAAATATATATGTACCCAACACAGGAGCGCTGACATATGTGAAACAAATACTAACAGAATTAAAGGAGGACATAGAAAGCAATGCATTCATTTTAGGAGACTTCAACACACCACTCACTCCAAAGGACAGATCAACCAGACAGAAAATAAGTAAAGACACAGAGGCACTGAACAACACACTAGAACAGATGGACCTAACAGACATCTACAGCACTCTACACCCAAAAGCAACAGGATACACATTCGTCTCAAGTGCACATGAAACATTCTCCAGAATAGACCATATACTAGGCCACAGAAAGAACCTCAATAAATTTAAAAATATTGAAATCCTACCAACCAACTTCTCAGATCACAAAGGTATAAAACTAGAAATAAATTGTACAAAGAAAACAAAAAGGCTCACAAATACATGGAGGGTCAACAACATGCTCTTAAATAATGAATGGATCACTGACCAAATTAAAACAAATCAAACAATATATGGAGACAAATGACAACAACAACACAAAGCCACAGCTTCTGTGGGACACAGCAAAGGCAGTTCTAAGAGGAAAGTATATTGCAATCCAAGCCTACTTAAAGAAGGAAGAACAATCCCAAATGAATAGTCTAAAGTCACAATTATTGAAATTCGAAAAAGAAGAACAAATGAGGCCCAAAGTCACCAGAAGGAGGGACATAATGAAGCTCAGAGAAGAAATAAATAAAATTGAGAAGACTAAAACAATACAAAACGTCAATAAAACCAAGAGATGGTTCTTCGAAAAAATAAACAAAATAGATAAACCCCTAGCCAGACTTATTAAGAGAAAAAGAGAATCTACACATATAAACAGATTTAGAAATGAGAAAGGAAAAATCATGATGGACCCCACAGAAATACAAAGAATTATTAGAGAATACTATGAAAATCTATATGCTAACAAGCTGGAAAACCTAGAAGAAATGGACAACTTCTTAGAAAAATACAACCTTCCAAGACTGACCAAGCAAGAAACAGAAAACCGAAACAGACCAATCACCAGCAATGAAATTGAATTGGTAATCAGAAAACTACCCAAGAACAAAACCCCTGGGCCAGATGGATTCACCTCTGAGTTTTATCAGACATATAGAGAAGAAATAATACCCATTCCCCTTAAAGTTTTCCAAAAAATAGAAGAGGAGGGAATACTTCCAAAAAAAAGAAATACACCACAAAAAAAGAAAATTACAGACCAATATCCCTGATGAACATAGATACAAAAATACTCAACAAAATATTAGCAAACCGAATTCAAAAATACATCAAGAGGATCATACACCAAGATCAAGTGGGATTCATGTCAGGGATGCAAGGACGGTACAACATTCGAAAATCCATCAACATCATCAACCACATCAACAAAAAGAAGAACAAAAACCACATGATCATCTCCATAGATGCAGAAAAAGCATTTGACAAAATTCAATATCCATTCATGATTAAAACTCTCAACAAAATGGGTATAAAAGGCAAGTACCTCAACATAGTAAAGGCCATATGTGACAAGCCCACAGCCAACATCATACTAAGCAGCGAGAAGCTGAAAGCTTTTCATCTAAGATCGGGAAGAAGACAGGGATACCCACTCTCCCCACTGTTATTGAACACAGTACTGGAGATCCTAGCCATGGCAATCAGATAAAACAAAGAAATACAAGGCATCCAGATTGGTAAAGAAGAAGTCAAATTGTCCCTGTTTGCAGATGACATGATATTGTACATAAAAAAACCCTAAAGACTCCACTCCAAAACTACCAGAACTAATATCTGAATTCAGCAAAGTTGCAGGATACAAAATTAATACACAGAAATCTGTTGCTTTCTTATACACTAACGATGAGCTAACAGAAAGAGAAATCAGGAAAACAATTCCATTCACAAATGCATCAAAAGAATACAAGGAAGTGAAAGACCTATACTCTGAAAACTACAAGACACTCCTAAGAGAAATTAAAGAGGACACTAACAAATGGAAATTCATCCCATGCTCTTGGCTAGGAAGAATAAGTATTGTCAAAATGGCTATACTACCTAAAGCAATCTACAGATTCAATGCAATGGCTATCAAAATACCAACAGCGTTCTTCAATGAACTGGAACAAATAATTCTAAAATTCATATGAAATCACAAAAGACCCCGAATAGCTAAAGCAATCCTGAGAAGGAAGAATAAAATAGGGGGAATTATGCTCCCAGACTTCAAGCTCTACTACAAAGCCACAGTAATCAAGACGATTTGGTATTGGCACAAAAACAGACCCACAGACCAGTGGAACAGAATAGAAAGTCCAAACATTAACCCAAACATATACGGTCAATTAATATATGATAAAGGAGCCATGGATATACAATGGGGAAATGACAGCCTCTTCAACAGCTGATGTTGGGAAAACTGGACAGCTACATGTAAGAGAATGAAACTGGATTACTGTCTAACCCCATACACAGAAGTAAACTCAAAATGGATAAAAGACCTGAATGTAAGTCATGAAACCATAAAACTCTTAGAAAAAAACATAGGCAAAAATCTCTTGGACATAAACATGAGCAACTTCTTCATGAACATATCTCCCTAGGCAAGGGAAACAAAAGCAAAAATGAACAAGTGGGACTATATCAAGCTGGAAAGCTTCTGTAAAGCAAAGAACACCACCAGTAGAACAAAAAGACATCCTACAGTATGGGACAATATATTCATAAATGACATATCCAATAAGGGGTTGACATCCAAAATATATAAAGAACTCATGCACCTCAACAAACAAAAAGCAAATAATCCAATTAAGAAATGCGCCGATGTTCTGAATAGACACTTCTCCAAAGAAGAAATTCAGATGGCCAACAGGCACATGAAAAGATGCTCCACATCGCTAATCATCAGAGAAATGCAGATTAAAGCCACAATGAGATATCACCCTCACAAGAGTGAGAACGGCCAACATCCAAAACACAAACAACAACAAATGTTGGCGAGGTTGTGGAGAAAGGGGAACCCTTCTACACTGCTGGTGGGAATGCAAATTAGTTCAACCATTGTGGAAGCAGTATGGAGGTTCCTCAAAAAACTCAAAATAGAAATGCCATTTGACCCAGGAATCCCACTCCTAGGAATTGACCCTAAGAATACAGCAGCCCAGTTTCAAAAAGACCGATGCACCCCTATGTTTATTGCAGCACTATTTACAATAGCCAAGAAATGGAAGCAACCTAAGTGTCCATCAGTAGATGAATGGATAAAGAAGAGGTGGTACATATACACAATGGAATATTATTCAGCCATAAGAAGAAAACAAATCCTACCATTTGCAACAACATGGATGCAGCTGGAGGGTATTATGCTCAGTGAAATAAGCCAGATGGAAAAAGACAAGTATCAAATGATTTCACTCATATGTGGAGTATAAGAACAAAGAACAAACTGAAGGAACAAAACAGCAGCAGACTCACAGAACCCAAGAATGGACTAATGGTTACCAAAGGGAAAAGTACTGGGGAGCATGGGTGGGAAGGGAGGGACAAGGGGAAAAAAGGGCATTATGATTAGCAGACATAATGCAGGGGGGGCACAGGGAGGGCTGTGCAACTCAGAGAAGACAACTAGTGATTCTATAGCATGTCACTATGCTGATGGACAGTGACTGTAATGGGTATGTTGGGGGGACTAGATGAAATGGGGAGCTTAGTAACCATAATGTTACACATGTAATTGTAGATCAATGATACCAAAATTAAAAAAATTTTTTAAAGCAAATATATTCCCAGTGTTGTTCTTTTTTATAACTTCTATCTCCATGTATCTATCTAGGTTGCTTAGTGGTTAGCCAGTGATTCAACAGAGCTTGTTCTTAAATACCTGGAGCCAGTAAGACCTCAGTCCTCTGCTTTCAGATCTGTGTGTAGGTAGGGAAGCACATTCAAAGTTCAGGCCAGTTTAAAGTCTACGCCAGCTTTTACTTTCTATAGGGTGCTTTTGCATCTCTTCTGCACATGGTGCACAGCCTCAGAGGTAGCTAGGAGTATGTGGCTAACTTGGGCCCTCTTAGATCTCCACTGCCACATGGTCTCAGGCAGGTATGTCTTTCCCCAACCATGACTATATCCTCAGGCTAATAAACCCTTTGGCCCTTCCTGCTTACCTGCCTCTAAGATTCATCACTTCCACTAGTAATATCACTAAGTATGGGCTTTGCCCACCACTCCAAATTAAGTGGGCCACCACTTCCCCTTCCAAAGGGAAGCTGTCAGTCCTTACATGCTGCCACTTCCTGGCAGACCTGTGCACTGAATGTGGGAAGGGATGAGAGTAGCCCCAGATTCCCACTGGTATTACCCAGACTAAAGTAGGTGCGCAAATACAAATACTTGCCAGAATGTTAAGTGCCTTTGGTCTGTTTCCAGAGTGCTGAGTTATTTTTGTCAGTTTTGGCCAGGTTTTTCATTGCTTTTTGAGCAGAGAATCTCCTCACTCTGTCATAGCTAGAAGTTCCATCCTGTGTTCACCTTGTTTTATATTCAACTTCACTTCTGAATTTGGAGGGTCCTAAGACTTATTCACAGGACTTCTTTCCTTTTCCATCTACACTAGGCATTCTCTTTCCATCCACAGCTTTAAGTATGATTGATATATACTGATGATTCCCAATTTATAATTACAGCTGTGACCTCTCCCTTGAACTCCAGACCTGAATCTTCGACTGCTATACTTACCATCTTTAAACATATGTCTGATAGACCACTCACATTTAACATAGCCAAAAGAAAAGTCTTAAATTCTCTTCCAAGGCTCTTTTCCTCCAGTTCTCATCTTACCTGCTGAGTTGCTCAAGTTTAAAACCTAGGAGTTATCCTAGAATATTTCCTTCACTCCCCCACATCCAATCTAAGAAATTGGATGTCAGATCTACTTCCAAAATGTAATTCCAACCTCATCCACTTTTCTCTGCCTCCATTGCCAACCTGCCTAGTCCAAAGATGTTGCTTAGGCATCATCTGTTGCCTAGAAGACTACAACAGCCTCCTCCCTATTCTCCCTACTTTCATTCTAATCCATAGAGTCTGCTGACACAATGATCAGAGTAATCTTTTCAAAACATACACCAGATCTTGTTGCCTCTTATTGCACTGAGAATAAAATCCATAGTTCGCATGTCATTCACCATACTGGCCTTCCCTTCATCCCTTGAACATGTCAGACTCATCCCTGCCTCAGAGACTTGGCACTGTCTTCAGGCGGGAACACTCTCCCACGGACCTTCTTATGGTTGATGCCTCTTAAGATGGTCTTCCCTGACTAATGCTCCCATCATTCCCTGCTACTTACTTTGTTTTCTTAGTATTTCTCACTCCCTGTCACTATCCTACTTTTTTATTTACTTCTTATTCTGTCTTACTTGTTGATATGGTTCTAGCACTAAGCCCAATGCTGGCACATAGAAGGCATTCTGAATATATGTTTATGTTTATGAACTGTGTGAGTGTACTCTCTGAGATAAGAGAGGTGTATTTCATTCATTCAGCAGGTATTCACCAACCCCCAGCTGTGGGTCAGGTATTGTACTAGATACTTGGGATGCAAAGGCATAAATAACATGGTCCCTGCCCTGCTTGGTGTTTGGGAGTCAGACTCTGAATATCCTTGAAAAGGAACTCCATCTCCTTTAATAAAACAAAATCTAGTATCCCCAGGTGTGAAGGAAATGGCCAGACTCTGACACCTGGGTACCATGTTCCCCTGTGGGCTTCTCCTTCTGAGGAACCTCTCTTTCTCCCTTTAAATAGCTCTGGCTCGGATATGTTCATAGACCCACTACCCTTGGTTTCTCTGAGCATAGCTGAGGCAGACAAGGGCTTTCACAAGAATTTACCAAGCATTGTAGGAGAAAAATGGAGAAATAAAAGAGACCCTAAGGGGCAAAAATATAACCAGATAGCCTTGGCCCAAAGTGGCTGGCATAGATAAGCTTTGGATGTTGTGGAGTAGAGAGAGGCACCTTAAAAGTTTCCCACCAAGAACCTTCCTCCAAGGCATCTTGACCACCTCTTGGTCCAGAGTACAAGATAAAAAACATGGGCTTGCCATTCCCTCACAATTTTCTGGACTCCGGACCTGCCTCAGATTACTGGTGTCATTATAGAACTCATGCTGTAGGTAAAATTTTACTCCTTCCCCAATGATAAGGTTTTGTTCTCTGGGTCCAGTAATTAAGAACAAGTCAATGCCATGGTTTCCTACAATGTGGAACTTGTATGTGTTATGTGATTTTAGATGTTTCAAAGTCAGATCAAGGACAGGCAGAGAAAATTTAACTGTTATCAAGTTCTAGAATAAGAAATAGCACCATAGGTACAATACATAAAATAATTTGCTCAGAACCACAGGGCCCAGAAAAGAATTTGATGTATGACATTGCTATTGAACATGTACTAGGCCAGGCACTGTGCTAAGTACTTTACGTAGAAGACCACAAGGAGAATCCATTCTATGAGTATATGTTACCTGTACAGTAGTCCTTCCTTATCCATGGGGAATACGTTCCAAGACCCCCAGTGGATGCCCAAAATGATGGATAGTACCAAACCCTAAATATACTCTTTTTTCCTATACATACATAACTATGATAAAATTTAATTTATAAATCAGCCATAGTAAGAGATTAACAACAATAATAATATGGAACAATTATAACAATGTACTGTAATAAAGGGTATGTGAATATGATCTTTCTTAAAATATCTTAATTTACTGTTCACCCTTCTTGTGATGATGTGAGGTGATAAATCCCCTTGGTGATGAGATAAAGTTAGGTGAATGATGTAGGCACTGTGATGTAACATCAGGTTACTATTTACCTTCTGACAATTCGTCAGAAGGAAGATGATCTGCTTTCAGACACAGTTGACTGCTGGCAACTGTAACTGCAGAAAACAAAACCATAGATAAATGGGGGACTGGTATGCCCACATTTTATACAAAGGAAAACTGCAGGATGAGGATTAAGTAATTTCTGAAAAATCACACAGCTAGTAACAGCATCAGGACTTGAATCCAAGTTTCTAACCATGATTGGTACCACACACGTTTAACTGGTAGTAGATAATTCATGTTTACTGTATAAGGATATGTACGATTCATTTACCTTTCTTCATGAAAATAAAAGATCATCCAGCAGCATCTTCTAATTGTCTAATTGATACTTATCCTCCAAAATTTCAAATCTTCTGATTCATTCAAAAGAAAACCAATTTTCAGTGTTCCCTTAATAAACAGAAGGCTCACATTTTTTCCATACAAAAAGAATGTTCTAGTCTTTTAATAACTAAACCCAAATAGAATTTTCTAGCCAATTCTGTATATATAGTTATACCAGTATAAGTTTAAATAATTAGAAAGTGCTATTGATCTTTTAGTGGAGTAAATTTGGAAGTTATTTTTAATTCCACAGAAAATGTTGCACCAATAATAAAAAGATACAGAATTTATTATTACAAACAAAAAGTGAAAAACAGATGCCTTTTTTAAGTCTTTCAATCCTTCTGATTCTATATGGGAAGAAGTCTCATTTGGATGCTACCATGTCTTAACACCGCTCTCCACAGTTGCTGCTCTCTTATTGTTCTTTTTAGGGAGAGCTCTAAGCCTTGGCACAAGTGTCCAGAGAGAAGTATTTCACTTTTATTATATTTATTTTTATTGGTATCTGCTTAAGTTCATGGTCTAAAGATTCCTTTTTAATAGAATTTACTTGTACAGCATGATGGCTATAGTTAATAATGCTATATTGTATATTTGAAAGTTGCTAAGAGAATAAATCTGAAAAGTTCTCACCACAAGAAAAAATATTTACGACTATGGTGAAGGATGTTAACTAGACTTATTATGGTGATCATTTCACAACTTACACAAATATCAAATCATCGTGTTATACACCTGGAAGTAATATAATGTTAAATGTCAACTATATCTCAGAAAAAATATTTTATTTTCCATAATAAAGAAAGTTGGCTTACATAAAATTATAAAGTAAGTAATAGTATAGGCGGTGTGAGGACATAGTGTGAGTCATAGAAGTCATGGGGGAGGAGTGACAGAGATTTGCCAAGATATAATAGTATGGCCATTACTCTGTGCCCGCTACAAGGGGTTCAGAGACAGTGCTGTTAAGGCAGGTTTTTAACTCAGATATTTTTTATTTTCCTTTCTGTAGTGGAGCACATGATCCAGAAGAACCAGTGTCTCTTTACCAATACCCAGTGTAAGGTTTGCTGCGCCTTGCTCATTTCTGAGTCCCAGAAGCTGGCACACTACCAGGTATGCCATTTTACCTTTAGAACTGCTTTACTTTCCAGACTTAGTGCCAAGCCTCTACTTCTCCCTGGCTTGCACAGTGAAGTGTAATTTCTTCCTAGCACCCAAACGTTGCCTCCATGTGTGTTGACTGTGACTTGAAGATTGACTTAGTTTTTCTGAGTTCCATTTCTCCCATCCAAATCAGGGTCATGATATCTTCACTTGCATTTAGGGACAGGAGAAAGTATGCACTTTAGCTTTAAAAAGACCTGAGTTCAAAAAAACAACTCTGCTACTCATCTTGGGCAAGAAACTTCACCATCTTCAGCATCAGTTTCCTTGTCTAGAAGATAAAGATGATAATAATTTTCCCATAAATTGTAAAGTCTAGATTTGGCAGCATGCAAAGTGCCTTGAACAGAGTAGGAATTCAGTAAAATAAGTTTCTTCTCGCACCCTTCCTCCTCAGAAGTTACTGTGAGGATGAATCAGGTGAAAATCTAGTGTTTTTTAGTGCCTTAGATATGAAATGGCATTTGGCTATCTTTGATCTTTTTCCTGGGTTCTTGCAGAGCAAAAAACATGCCAACAAAGTGAAGAGATACCTAGCAATCCATGGAACGGAGACATTAAAGGGGGAAACGAAGAAGCTAGACTCAGATCAGGTAATCCAGCTGCCACATTGAGACCGCTCGCTTCCTGATGAAGCCAGCAGGCAGGTTGGTGTGGTGGAAAGGGTGTGGGCTTTGAGTCAGACTGACTTGCCTTCAAATCCAGGCCCTGTTTTCTACTTCAGCAAGTCTTACTACTTCTCTGAGCCTTGATTTCTTCCTCCATAAATAAATGAACATGCAAATACCAACTACCTTTTAGGATTTTTCCAAACTAAAAAGAGAGAAGGTTTATAAAAAGCACCCAACACAGAGCCTGGCACCTAGTAGGGCTCAGGAAATAGAACCATTTTATGCATTACCACCCAGTGGTTTGTTGGAGCCAGACAAGAAGTCCCTCATTTGCTACTCAAGGAGAGAAAGTGGACGGAAGCCAGACTGCTTGCTTTCTTGAGATCTGGTGAAAAGGGCTGAGTTCAGTACTGAATGTTTTGAATAAACAAGTGTAACAAACACCTTTCCAAATGCCTGCTCTGATTGAGATGTAAATGCATTTACTTTTTGGCTTAGAAATACGTGAAAATTATGCTGAAACAATCTCAGTCCATCAGGGGTACCATTATTTTTGTTCCATGGGAGGCTGATCAAAAGTCATGGGGTGAGACGTTAGCAGATATGGGCCCGATACTAGCTCTGCAGCTTACTGGTAAGGTGACTTTGGGCAAATCACTTAACCTCTCTGTATTTCACCCATAAAATGGAGATGATAATTCCTACCTCTTAAGGGTATTTTGAGGTAAAATTCCAATTCCTACTAGATGCTCAATGAATAAGAATTTACAAACTGTCTCCTATTATATTAGTCAGATGTTTGGAATGGTCTTACTCATTCCTTCTCCAAATTCACCAGACTTTTTATGATCACCCTTCTTATGATTTAGAATTCAGAAAGACAGGATCAGCTGTGACTCTGGACAAGTCACTTCACCTGTTTGTATCTTTGTTCCTTCAGCTCTCAGGTTGGCCTAGTAGTTCAAATGAAATCACAGGCCCCTCTCCCCCATCCCCCACCACCACCAACAACAAAGATTTTCCTGCCCAAAAATAATGATAGAACCAAAGTTGAAAAATGCTGTCTTAGAATAAATACTTTATTCAGATTTCATAGATCAGGCCTCATAGAAAGGCTGGGAGTCCTTAATATAGGCTTGAAATACATTGTTTTCTAGTCTAATTGCAATCAACAAATAAAACCCAGTGATCTGCTTATTCAACAAACCCTGATCATCTGCTGTGTGCTAGCTTCCAGCAGGGTGCAAAGGATAGGAAACAAAGATGAGTCCAACAGTCTATGACCAAATGTTGCACTTAGTTCATAGAAAAGCCTCCTTAGCTATGACACTGTCAGTTTAGGGTGACAAGTGGTATGATAGACATCTATTTAATGCATTTGAGGAATACAGAGGAGGAACAAGATTAAGTTTTCCTGAATACTCACACAAAGTGCCTTGATAATTCCTCACTGAATTATTTTCTTGAGTAAACATTTCCCAGAAGAGGTGGTACGTAAACTGGTCCTTGAAAGCTAAGCAGACATATTTCAGGCAGGAAAGAAAGGAAGATCATTTTAGGCAGCAGGAAGGGCCCAAGTAAAGCAAGGAAGCAATAGAGAATAAAGTGAGGAATATTGAGTTGAGCCTGGGATAAAGTAGCTGGAGAAGAATCCAGAAAGGTAGGTTGGGGTTAGTGTGTGAAGGGGACCTTGAAAACCCATTCTCCTATGGGCAGTGGGGAACCATTGAAGATTTTCTGGCTGGGCAGTGGCATGATCAGACCTGTGTTCTTTCTCCCAACCAGAAGAGCAGCAGAAGCAAAGACAAGAACCAGTGCTGCCCCATCTGTAACATGACCTTTTCCTCCCCTGTCGTGGCCCAGTCGCACTACCTGGGGAAGACCCACGCAAAGAACTTAAAGCTGAAGCAGCAATCCACTAAGGTGGAAGGTACTGGTTTTCCTGAGTAGTGCTATATTGGGAACCCTCCCGTCCTCAGGGCACCAAAGCCAGGTGCCTTCCAGAAATCCTCACTGGGGCCGCAGACTTGGAGAGGTTGAACTGATTTTGAGAGCCCTTAGAAATACCAAAGTAGACCCAGCTTCATTGAAATGCAGCCTTAGAGTAGTGCTCACCTAACCTTCCTTTCTTTAGTTACATCAGTTTTTCTCTGTAGAGGCTTCTTAGCCCTAGCTTTTGTTCTAACAAATAATTATAACTTGGGAGTGCCGAAGTCCTCCAGGCCATGCACACTGTGAGAGCATTCTATCTCCAACCTCTTCCACTTAGATTCTTCCCTCCCAGCATCCACCTGCACTTACTATAATGTGTTCCAAATTAAAAGCTAAATCCTCACCTTTTTCATGTGCTCAGGTTATGCCCTGCTTCCTTTAATCCCCAAAGCTGCCTGTTTTCCACAAGAAGGGACTTGCCTTTCAAAGCTGAATACAACAGCGCTGCCACTACTGCCCAGCAAGCTGTGTTTGCAGCTGCTCGTTAATTCATTCCCAGTGCAGTGACTTCTGAAATAACCCCCTGTATCTTGTTACCACTGCCACTCAGCCCTCAGTTTCATCTCATTAACTCCTGACTGTCTGAGATTTTTAACATCTGCTGACTGCAGTTTGTCAAGAATGAAAGAATGAAAGTTCTTTGATCTTTATTTCATTTTCTCTGGATAATTTTTGCTTCTCTCTTTATTTTGGACCAAGAAGTAGACTACACTATATATAATACTTATCCCTTTTTATGTTAACTGTACTATGAAAACAAGAACAGTGTTTTAGAAGGCTTTGCAGATAGGGTAAAAAATCATAATTATAATTACCCATAATTATACCCTCTTAACCACACCCAAATCTAGTTATTAATGCTATGAAACAACAGAATAGGGACTTTGAAGTCACAGGTGCCCAGGTTTAAATCCTAGTGCTGCCATTTACCATCTAAATGGTGTGATTTGTTCATCCCTGAGCTTCCTCACCTGTAAGATGTTGATAATACTATCTACTTTATAGATTGTGAGGGTGAAATAGTGATATAAGAAACTTAGGACATAATAGATACTCAGTAAATCAGTATCACCAATCTCCGCTGCTATTGTTAGTGGCATCATCATCATAGCCATTGAGTGGGTCCCCTTATAAAATTCAGTAGTTAGGCACCTATCACCTGAAGCATGTCATTGGCCTTGCTTATGGTTTCTTGATCATTAAGTTATACTAGTACTAACTGCTTCTGTTTCAAGTCACTGTTGGTACCATTCATGGTACCAAAAGGGAAAATGTTAGACCAAGGGAAACTAGCTTAAGAACAGAGCTTTGTAAGGTCATTTATCTTTTTATGGACTTAACCTTCCCATAAGTGGGAAAACTCCCTGGAATATGCCAGGTCCTAATGGTTCCATATTTAAAAGGTTATTTTCCATAATTACTTTAAACCTTGCCATGTGCAGATATGTTTTTATATAGTTTTAGTCATAGCTCATGTACCATTTGTATCATGCTTTTACTTTTAATTTTGTAGTTTAAGCACATTTCCATGTTGTTATTATATGAGTTTATAACTTTCTAAAATTAAACATTTTTCTAATGTAAAAGTAATACAAGCATGTTGTAGAAAATGTGGAAAATATAGATAAATGAAAAGAAAAAGTACCCATAATTTTACCATTCAGAGATAACCACTGTTAACATTTTTGGGTACTGTTTCTCCTATAATCTGTTGTTAAGTGCATGCATGTATATCTGTGTGTATATTTGTTTTTTGTATATCTAGATCAGATTCATGTGTTTGTGCATATTAACATTGAATACTTTAACCTTAATTTTTTTCATAAAAGCAATGCATATTATTATGAATAAATCTAGTTCAAACAATGCAAAAGGTACAAAGAATAAAGTAAAATATCACCTAAGTCCTACTATGTTGGTGACATTTCAAAATACCAATACACACATATAGGTTTTGTATATATTTTTTAACAATGATGTGATCATATTGTATGTGTAATTTTCTTTTATGCACTTTTCATTTAATATCAGATTTGTATTTCTCCATGTTATTAAAAACCTTTTCATAAACATTTTTAATAACTGTGTACTATCCTATCGTATCACATTTAACCATTCCTCTAATGTTAAATATTCTAGTTTTCCTCCCCTTTTTGGTATCTATAAATAACACTATAACGAACAGCTCTGTAGAATACTCTTTCCTTATTTCAACCTGTTTCCTGAGAGAAGACTCCCATAGATGTTATTGTTATTGAAACTGTCCATTAAGCAGTTCCTCCAACCTTACATAACCATTCACCTCTCATACTTCTTTTCAGTATCTTTTAAAGGTAACCTTTATGTTAAAGACTATTATTATCTCTTTTCTGATGTCAGAAACCTACTTTCATTGTAGAAAAGTTGAAAATACTGAAAAGCACCCGTTTATTCTGTTTTTAGTCTCTTTTCCATGCATCACCAGTATGTTTTTGTTTTACAGAATTGAGGACGTGAGAAACAGACTGCTGTATAACCTGCTTTTTTTTTTTACTACATACTGAATATTTTCTCATATTATTAAACATTCTACAACATGTACATTATTTTTCAGGTAACTTGCTAAAACAATGGCCAGGGAAATTAAGATTCCTATGCTGGAAAACCACTGTAGGAAAGCCAGTAAGTTGCTTCTGGCTTGCTAAAAATTGTCAAAACTTCCCCATTGAAGTCATGCAGGGATGAAAAGGCATCTGAGCGGCCTGTCCGAGTGCCGCTGAGCCTCGCCCCTCCTCCACCATCTGTGGAGGTTCTGGGCCACTTTTATAATGGCAGTGGTTACTAGGTTAACACCATTGCAGCCACAGGGACTTGTGAGTCATGGCACCCACTTTACAAGGCAGCGGTGTGGCCTGCACTCAGCATCAGTACATTTGTTTACGCATAGGCTTACACATATGCCCATACCAGACTCTGATTAACTCAGTGCATTGCCCAGAGCCAGGGATATTTTCTGAAAGTGAAAGCATGAGCTGTAGCCTTCAAATCACCTTGCCACACTTTGGCAGCCTGGCATAGCAAAGAGGGCATGGTCCTTAGGGTCACACAGACCCTAGCTGGGTGATCTTGCACAAGTCACTTCACCCATCTGAGCCTTGGTTTTTCTCTATAATGTAACAAAATACCTACCTCATTGAGGTCCGCATATAACAAAATGTCAGTGTCATCCTCTTCTCTCCCTTACTCAGCCCAGAAGGCAGTGTATCCTCCAGGTCCTCAGACCCTCAATTTCTACATCTGTGCATTGGCTCCCAGCTCTGCAACTGGATACCTTGAGGGTGGAGATAAAACACCCAAACTTTTTGTCCCACTTGCTGAAAAGTTGTAGGGAATTCTGAGGGATAAAAAGACTGCAGGCATGTGCATTTCTAGTTTGTTATAATTTGGCAACTTTATAGCAGAAGTGCAGAGCCTCCTCAGAAGGTGAGAAAATCAGGATTCATGTACCTAATGTTAAAGCTGCTGAGCAAAAAGTAGCAGGTCTTTGGGATCCCCCAACTCTTCCCAGTTTTCCCAACTAGAGAATGCTTTCACAGGGTGATTCACACAGGCAGTGCCATATCTGCAAGTGTGATTAGTGACCCAAGTTTTCTTTCCAGTCAGCATGCTTGAAAACCTGTCACCTTCTGGGTTTTTTCATTGTTTCTGTTTGAACTCTCTCACCGCAGCTCTGTCGAAACGCCTTACAAACCCTTTCCTTGTGGCCTCCACCTTAGCCTTGCACCAGAATAGAGAGATGATAGACCCAGACAAGTTCTGCAGCCTCTGCCATGCAACTTTCAACGACCCTGCCATGGCTCAGCAGCATTATGTGGGCAAGAAACACAGAAAACAGGAGACTAAGCTCAAACTCATGGCACACTATGGCCGGCTTGCAGACCCTGCTGTCACCGACTCATCAGGTAAGGGGACCTGCTCACAGCTGAGTCAGGGCTGGGTTACTGGGGCTCCCCAGACCACCAAGGCTGTGCTTTTTGTTCTTTCTGTCTTCTCAAACAGGCTTTGCAAACTCAAATGCCTGCAGAAGCCAGACAGGAAGTTTAAAGAAGTAAAAGAGTCAGGAGGGATATGGTCAGCTGTAGAGTGCATGCCTCACCTAGCCAGCTCTAGGTAGTTGCTACTATAGCTTCCAGTTTTCAAAAGAAAAGCAGAATTTGTATAAGAATTCCCCTAATTTTTAATAGTAAATAAGTTTAAAATTTTTTAAATCCTGTGTGAGTCAACTGTGTCTGCAAGCCATATTTGGGCTATGGGCCACCAGTTTGCAACCTCTGATTTAAACTGCCCATCATCCACATTCCTTGTGTGAAGGCCTTAGCAGCCTCTGCTGGGTTTCAGAGGACCCTCCTCTCTCAGCAGCTGAGGCCTGCCTATATATCTGGGAGGGCACAGTGAAGGAGACCACTCTGATTCCGAATATTAGGTACTTCCTGACCTCAAGACGCCAGTCAGCATCTCATGAGTCACAAAGAGCTAGGAGCCCTTCCCATCACAGAAGTTACTCATTGCCTATAATACTGGTGGGAGAGGGGGAGATTATTATTTTCTCTTTCAGTTAGTAAATACTACATATACCTCAGTAAATACCTCATTGAGGTGTAGTAGTGACCAAGACTGACACAGTTCCTATCTCGTGGGGCCCACGTGAGCACTGGTGTTGGTCCTCAGGGCTTCCTCCCCATTCTGTGAATACGCAGCACCAGTCAACATTTGAAGCCCCTTTGGAATCCAGGTGTGAACAACTTGGCCTCAGGGAACCTGCTGCTCAGTTATCTCTGCATTTTCCACAATCCTAGACAGGTGAACCCAGATGCCATGGATGTTCCAGACCACATGTGGGCAAGGGGAGGGATCATATCTCTCCAGCAACCCCCAAACCCTAAAGCAGCCATGCAACACAAGCAGTACTTGGGCAAGACCGACACAGATAGGATGGGTGCAGAGCAGTGGCTTTGAAGCAAGGGGGAGATTCCTTTAGAAGGCAATGCCCTCCCCTTTAACAGGATCAATTTCATATGCTAAGGAACCAAAAAATTTCAGAACCAAGCTCCGCACAATCCTGCCTCATGAAGCCCTCCTATTTTGACCTGTGACTAATAGAAACAACATAGCATCCAGCTGGCATGCCTGTCCTTTACTCAACCCTGCCCTGGTCATTCCCTCATTACTTCTTTATTCTCCAGGCTCACATTTCTCTCATTTATCCAAGAATGCCAAACTTAAATCCTGCATATCATTCAGGTAGCCATATCCTTCCAGACGTTAGAGCACTTAGCATCCCCTCAGGTTCCCGGAATCCTCCTCTGCTTCACCCTGTCACATTCTCTCCCTACTTAGGGACTTGCCTCCTATGCAGAATAGGTCTGCTTTCTCTGCCCCAATTGATCACTAATTTCTTCAACTCCTATGCTTAGGGTAGATTTTCAGATCTTGTTAAATTCATATATAATCAAGAAATATTTTTTTATTTCTTTCCTAATATATGCCAGGGATTGTAGATATGATAGTAAATAAAACAAGTATTGTCCACGTTCTCATGGAACTTAGAGTCTAGCAGAAAAGACAGGTATTGAGCAAAGAACTAAAAGTGTTACAAGCTTTCAGAAAGGAAATAAATGGGATATTATGGAGATAACTCAGGATGGAGGAGCAGGGATTAAGGAAGGCTTTCCAAAGGCAAGGGGATAGTGTGGGGCAAAATAATGCTGGGGTGATGAGCAAGCATCCAGTCATGGCACTGTAGGCCACGTTAAGGATTTGGGCCTTTCTCCTAAGATCTTTAGTAAGTTATTGACAGCTGAAGCATTATTAGATCATTCTGGTGACAAAATAAAGAATGGCTTGGATCAGGAGGAAAGATAGTGGAGAGAGACCAACAATGGGACTATTGTAGTAATTCATGCTGGAGAAGATGGGAGCCTGGATTAGAGTAACAGTGGAGCAGGTAAACAGAAGTAAATGGATTCAAGAGGTATGCAGGAAGTAGAATTATCAGTACTTGGCCATCAGATGTGGGAGATGAAGGAAAGGGAACAGTCAAGGATAGTACCCAAATGTAGTCTTAAGCAATTAGGTAGATAACCAGATTTTGTCAGCTACAGTTTAAGATGCCTGTTGAGATACCCAAATAGAGATGTTAAAGAGGCAGTTAGATATATAGGTCTAGACTTCAAAAGAGAGGTCTGGGTTGGAGATATTGCCATTTTAGCAGGTCAGAAACTGTTACATATTGGTAGTTTCATATGTTTTAACCTAATAAGTGGTAATTGAAGTCAGATAAGTGAATGAGATCCCTTACAGAGTTAAGAGAAAAGAACTGAGAGTCTGAAATTGAGCCTCCTGGAAATTCTGTCATACACACAACGTGAATGAACCTTGAATTATGCTAAGTGAACCAAGCCAATCACAAAAGACAAATCTTGTATGATTCCACTCAAATGAGAGATCTAGAATAATCAAACTCATAGAAACAGAGTAGAATGATGATTGCCAAGGGTTATGGGGAGAGGGGAATGGAGAATTGTTTAATGGGTATAGATTTTCAGTTTTAGAAGTAAAAAATTTCTGGAGTTGGCTGCCCAGCAATGTGAATATATTTAAATGATGGAAACACAATTTCTCTAACCCAGATCTCTCCTTTGATACTACTGAAATGCACACTTAAAGTGGTTTAGGTGGTAAATTTTCTGTTATATGTATTTGACCACAATTTAAAATAAAATAAGAAAAAGAAAGTTCCAAGGTGGTCACCAACAGAAAGTTAAAAAAAAAAGATTGAGCCTCTGGAATGCTGGTATTAAACAGGGGAGGCCAAATAGGAGACAGCAAAAGAGACTGAGAAGGAGCCGCCAGAGGAGGAAACTCAGAGTGCGGCCTGCTGAAGGCCCAGGGCCGGGAGGCTGTGAGGGAGGAGAAGCCACCAGTTCCATCGGTGCTGCTGAGTGGTCGGATATGATGAGACCTCGTAAGCATCCATTTTGTCCATTAAATTTAGATACAGGGAAGCCATTAATGGCCTCAGAAAGAGAGAGAGAGAGAGAGAGAGAGTGTGTGTGTGTGTGTGTGTGTGTGTGTGTGGTGGGATAGGTTGCAAAGTAATTGAGAGGCAAGGAAGTGGAGAAGCATGTGTCAGGCTTTTCAAAAGGCTTGGCAGTAAAAAGAGATTCAGGTGTTCTTCCAAATAAGCCAGATGCGTGAAAATCAGCTCTAATGACTTATGCTTCATAAAATCACATGGGTAAACCAGAATATCAAACATGTAAAACAAAAATAGATGAAAATTCATGTGTGTGGGTACTGGACAAATCTGTTCTTTTAGAAGCTCCAGTGAATTCTGCAGATGCCCCAAATGACAACTTGAATCTGGCTTTCAGATCAGCAAATAGTATGCTGAGATCTTGTTCCTCAGAGGGGACATGTCCAGAGACCTGTGGTACAGAGGGAAGAACGAAGGCTTCACAGACCAGAGAGCCAGTCCCAGCTCTGACCCCAGGTCAACCACTTAACCTCTCTGAGCCTGTTTCCTGCTCTGAAAAATGGAGATAATACTTGTCTTGCAGGATTGTCGTAAGAAGTCAAGGACATAAATATCCAAAATCTTGGTATGGTGCCTGGTGATTAACAGATAATAAGAGTGGGCTCTTGTAATTTGGACATCAATGACTCTTAATCATTGGTAGTTTTTGCCCCCACATGACCCCAGGTCCCACTCTTGACCTTGGGGGAATGGTGGTTCTGCTAGTCCATTATGCTTCTTTTCCCTGTTAGTGTTGAACCATGAAATCTGGCCTTAAATGTAGGGCCTGAATTCTGATAGCAATAATTTTCCCCTTAAATGCCTTAAAGGGTTGTGTCTTCCAGAAAAACCTAAAGATACAAGGGAAACAAACATAGCTGGGAACATTAGCTAGCTTATTGGAGTAGAGGAGATTGTTGGTGTTCTCAGTAGCTACAGCTGCCATGGAAGGTTGGTTAAAGTTACTCTCTACCTCTTTGCCAGGATGGCACATGGAATCCGTAAGAGTAAAATAATAGTAGTGATAAAAGCTCACATTTGTTGAGCACTTATTATGTGCCAAATGCTTTTATTTGAATCATCACAATAATAACTTTATGAGGTTGATAGTAATATTAACTTCATTTTATAGGTAAGGAGCCTGAGTCTCAGAGAAGCCCCACTTTTACAAATGAGGAAACCAAATCTCAGAGAGGTTAAGTACCTGGCCTGTGGTCCTACAGGTAAGAAATGATAGAGCTGAAATTTGAGCTTAGGCGATTTAGCTCCAAAGATGTGAAACTTTAAGATGGCAGATGATTCTAAAGATGTCAGCCCAGGAAGACTTTGAAGTCAGGTTTATGGCTGCTTTCTTGTACAGCTAGCACCTGGCATGCTAGAGTAAGTACAGGCTTTGTATTCAGCCAAACCTGAATCTGCCACCTACTAACCCTGTGTCCTTATCTTTGTGACTGTGCCTTACTTTCTTCATCTGTAGAATAATGGTGATAATGACCCTCAGGATCATCGTGAGGGCCAGACAGAATTATGTGAAGTAGGCATGGCCTATATCAATCATTTGGTAAATAGCTGCTTTTTACTGTGCTGTGGTTATAAGTTGCATAATTGGTTTATAGTTGAGGAAAGCTGAGGGGCAGAAAGGGGAAAGGATTTAGCCAAGGTCACATGAAGGCAGAGCCAGGAGTATAGCCCCTTATCTTGGCATCTGACCTATGCTCACTCTGCTAGACCATGTGGAAAAAAACCACTTTGTCTTTGGAGTAGTCCTCGTAGTGAGACAGAGTGTCTGTGAGCCCCAACAAAGAAAGAAAGACTGATATGTATAATAGGTGTTCCCATTAATTACTGTTATCCCAAGCTGGAGGAGAGTAACACCTTCCCAGAGATCGCTCAGTGAAGGGCATCCTTAATGAGGCCACTTAACACATCAAGGTAGAAAGACAGTTATACCAAATGTCACTTTGTTCTGTCAGTCTTTTGTTTACTCAACAGCTACTCTGACCAGGCTCAATGCTGGGACTGGGGGCACAGAGGAGAATGAAGACATTCTCAATCCCAGGGAACACACAGGCACACAGCGTGTGCCCCCTGAGCATTGAGGCCTCTGGGATTCTCATCAGAGCCAACCACCTAACCTCACCCCATCCATCCATCCTCAGAAGGGCATTTTTTGCACATACTGTCAAAAGCAGCAGCCCCCAGGTTCCTTCTTACTGGATAACTAAGCTTCTTGACTTTTTATATGTGTTTCAGCCGGGAAGGGCTACCCCTGCAAGACATGTAAGATAGTGCTGAACTCCATAGAACAGTACCAAGCTCACGTCAGCGGCTTCAAACACAAGAACCAGTGAGTAATCATCCTTTGAAATTCAAGGGCATGCAGCAGGAGCTCAGGACTTCTGAATCACAACAAAGCCAGATACTCCTTGGCTAAATGGAATCCTGGCAACCTTTTTTCAGTCAACAAAAGATCAATGATTTAAGAAAAAGAAGTATTTCCTCTGTAAGTTTCTCTCCCACCAGCTTCTCCTCAGTCTTTGGACTTGCTGGGCTGAAGGTTTTAGTAGAGAAACATAGACAATTTCCATGGAGGTCTCCTAAGAGTACTTGAATTTCCTGGCCTTTAGCAGTCTGACTAGGAAAGCGCTTTTCTTTTCTTTTCTTTTTTTCCACCACTGTCCTGAAATCTCTATTCTTCACCACCATCGATTTTGTGGCAAGTGCTCCCACTACAGGTCATTATCAAATATGAGCAGGTTCTTTCATTCATTGATCAAATACTTATTGAACACCCTCTGAATGATAGCCAGTCCCTACTGTCGTGACCTTATATTCTGAATAAGCAAGTAAATAATCAGTAGTTACAAACTGCAAGAAGTGCTCTGTAAGGAAGAGGTAAATATAGAGTCATCTTGAAAAGATTAACGTTTTTTAAGCCATTGCCAAACATTCTGTTGGGTAATCCCAACAATATCCTACCAAGAAAGAGTTATTATTCTGATTTTATAGATACAGGCAACCACCACTCAAAGTGATACTATGAGTCAGAGCCATAATCCAAACAGGCTTGTCTGGCCCACAGCATGCTCCTCCAGGGCATCCTGCTGACTGGGAGGCTGTGGCACCATGTGATATGAAAAAGCTGGGGCCTCACCAGGGGAAGGTCCATGCAGTTCTGTCCCTTCCTCTCCAAAGGGAACTGTGTGGTATGGACAGTGTGCCACAACATCACCTCTGAGATAGAAATTATCATCCCTTTTTTATAGATGAGGAAACTGAGTTTCAGGCAGGCAAGTCTGGTGAAATACTTGCTTAGACTATGGTAGTTTGTTCTGTGTTACTCTCAGAGATGAATGAAATAAAGGTGTTGGAAACAGGGTATAGAGTAGAAGATGTCCTTGGTCCTCTTCTCTGCTAGAAGTCTCTTCTCCCACACTGCAGTAGGTCGTCTTCTTTATTTATAGATATATCTTTAATTGGGAGAGTCTTGAGGCTTCTTCTAGACAGGGACTTCCCACAAGGCCAGCAGCCCAGCCAGAGGCTCACTGCAGATACAACATACCTCCCTTGCAGTTTGACTGGTGACAGTTTCAGCAGACACCCTGGAGCCAGCCAGGGCCCTACCCTCGGGCTACCCGGACCTAAACTGCTAGCATTATTTACTGTTTTCTTCTACACTTTCCAGCTCTGTGACTGACCTTGAGCAAGTCAGTAAACCTGTCTGTGCCTTCAGTTCTTCTTCTGAAAGATTATTGCTACAGTTTAACACCTAATTCAGTCTCATTTAATTTACAATTCAAGGAAATCTAATAACAGGTTAAGTGATTTGCTCAAGATCACATAGTTACTTGGAGTTAGACACAGGACTCAAACCTCTTTGACTCCAAAGTCCGTTCATTTTGTTCTGCTACTTCCAAATGGGATGATGTAAGGATTAGAGATAATATATGTTAAGTGCTAGGACCAATAACGGGAGCTATTAGAGAAGCTTTCACTCATATAACAAATGTTTATTGAACACCTATCACATGCCAAACCCTGTTTTGGCACTGGGCTACAATGGGAACCCAGAACAGTGCTGTACCCTAATCCAAAGAAACAGACCCTAAACAAATCCATAAACAAACAAGACAACATCAGGCTGTGCTAGGTGCCCAGAGAGTGGGATATAGAGTGACAGGAGAGCCACTTTAGATTCGGTGTAAAGGGAAGGGAATGGTCATTCTGTACCATCAGGGCCATGTAGGGCCCCACAGGCAGAATAAATGGTTTGGTGCAGTGGAAAGACATGGGCTGCAGTCCTGAATCTACCGCGCTTTTAAAAAGCTTACTGTGGTCAGATCACTTAAACTTCCTGAACTTTAGTTTCCTTGTATGTAAAATGGGAGTGCTATCCCCCCCTTGCAGAATTGCCTTGAGGATGAGATTGGATGCTGGAAACAAAGCACCCAGCATTGTGCCTGCATGCAGTGGCCCTCAATAAAGGCAAGCCTCCCTGCTTACTACTCCAGTGCCATGGAAGAGCTATACCATCATTAGAATAAACTACCTGGAACATCATCACAACTACCACAGACTGACCATGTGTCTTCATTCCTTCCCAAATTACAGGTCACCAAAAACAACAGCATCACCCCTGGGCCAGATTCCAGTGCAAAGGCAGTCCGTTCAGAAAGACTCAGCTGCCTTGGAAGACTAGAGGTGTTTCTGTTTAGCACCCCAGGTCGAACCAGCCATGAGCCTGTGACTGTGACTGCGGTCGCCCCTGGCTCCCTCTTCCTTCTTTCTCACACCTGGAGAACACCTAGGCCTGAGTCAGGAGGGGGCCACAGACAGCCTCTGATTGGTCCAGGCAAATCCACTCCTCCTCCCCTTTGGAATGGGCCCTGTTGGTCAGGACAAGGGAAGCAGGGATACTGAGAGGACTTCAGGTCTTACAGGGTGATAGTTGGGAGAATGGCCTTTCCCCTTCCCCAGCCCCAGGACCATATGTCATGAGGCCCCAGGCCTGCCTTTCTTCTGCAGGTAAGTTTTGAACCAGTCCCTGCAGCTAAAGAACTGAGCTTTCCCTGAGTTCTAGGCACCACCAGTGAAACCTGGAGCTTTAAATGCCAGACCTTGGCCTAGATGGAAAGGACAGATGGAAGTGGCTGCTGCATGGAAGCTTGGAGCTAATGTGATACTCCCCTTCCCCCAAAAAGTGCAGGCTTTCCTGAGCCTTGGACCAGATTCTGGTCAGTTACACAGGTTTTTGCCCACTGTGAAGTCTCCTGGAGCAATGACGCAGATGTAGCAGAGCATTGCTGTTCCTCCTGCCCCTTCTCCTCAGTTGGTGCTAAGGATCTGCAGCAGGGGACAAGCTAGAGTTGGAGGAGGCCCCAGTACCCAGTGGAGTCGTGGAAAGCTCCACTGAGGGCCTTTCCCTCCGACCCAGGATCACATGGAAAACTCCCCACATGCAAGTTTCACTGATGGTTTTGTGTCCTTAAAGGCAAACCATCTGGTGCCAGCCAGCTCAGAGGTTCACTGTTGCCCTTCAGCCCTACTAACCCTCTCCTCCTTGTGCATCCGATGACCTGTGAGGTTGCTATGGTGCTAGCCCTCCTCCTTCATCCATCAGGAGATTCTTGGGTACCAGGCAACAGGATGGGGCCCCCAAGGAAAGAAAAGAGAGCAGATGTGGTTTTCTGCAGTGAGGAAACCAGTGTTCCTCAGGCCCCAAACCTATATTTCTCCAACTCTACTGTTTTATGGCACGGAACTTTGCTTGGAATGTTCTTTTCCTCATAGCTTTCAAGCAGGAATTCCAGGGAGTGTCACTATCAGGGGCCCCTCTTCATTGCATCAAAGAAGCTCCTAGCTGCTCTTGTGGCCTCTTCTCCCCACTCCCTATCCCTTTGCCTGTGAAATGCCTTTACGTATTGTGTGTAGGTGTATGTACGTGTGCTTACGCTCTTGTCTCTTGATCACTGAAGCATCTAAATAAAGAATTTCTCCCACGAGCCAGATTGCAACTTAACAGACCTGGGATTTGGGGCCATACTGCCATTGGTTCTAGTATGTATGTCCTGACCCTTCACCCTACTCAGATTTCCAGGGCCCAAATACTGATAGGAGTTGGGACAGAGACAGATATCCTAATCGCTTGGCAACCATGTGGAAGTCTTCCTAGGAGCCCTAATTTCAGTACAATCTCATCTACTCATCCACCTCCCCCTTTCATAGATGGCCTCATGGAGGTACTTTAGAAGGTTTAAGCTTGGAATCTACTTTGTTTGAGAGGACCATTCTGGCTGCTACGTGAAAAAATAATGGACACAGGAAAGGAGACAGGGAGGCCAAAATAGAGGCTGTGCCCAATACAGCTCTCCCCTTCAAGGCAGAGACACAGTTGTGTTAATCATTACTTGCCTAATGTACAGAGTGGGGTGTCATGAACTGTTTGTTGAATGAAGAGTGAGGGTACATAGGGAGAGATGGCCCTTTCCTGCACAGCTCCTACATAGTGATAGATGTGTTCCATGAAACCTATTGTAGGCCTGGTGATTCTTAAAAGAACCTTTTCCATGACCGAGAAATGATCTGGGAAAGGAGTATGATAGCCTCAGAAACCCTTTGTCCAACCTTTGCTTCATATAACCCGTTCTGAGGAACATACCCAGGCAGGCTCAGTTCCCATCCTTCACTCAGCAAACTTGGGCACCTGCTCTTGGCCAGCTGGAAAAGGCCCTACCTGGTCCTCAGGGTGGGTTCTCAGCTTCCAAAACCCAGGCTACCTCATCATTTTCCCCAGAGTCCTACCCCACCCTGGATGTCAGAGTCAACTGCATTTACCACATCTTAGCAAGGAATTGAAGGGCAGAGGGTGGGAGGGCTGTCATACCATGTGCCCTTTGGCATGGGGACACAGGAATGAACACTTCTTGCCCTTGGGGAACTCACACACAAACATCATTATGCCCATGGTCAGAGGTGGTACAGGCACAGTAGAATGCCCAGGATCCAGGCACTAACTGAAAAGCTGGAGAAGCTGGGAAACTAGCATTTGACCTGCATGACAACCTTTTGAGCTAAGTGATGGTATTCCATTTTATAGAAAAAGAACAAGGCTCAAAGAGGTACAGTGATTTGCCCAAGGTCTTGCCACTAAGAAGCAGCAAAGTGGATTGTAGAATCTGATTCTGCAGCTTCCTAGTCCAGAACTCTTTGCAAACAAGGACCAGAGTCCTCCCCACATGCCCCCTGGGCCTGCCTGACCCATCTCTGGCAGGGCCGTGGTCTCAGAGTGAGAGCCCCTCGGGGCAGAATGGCAGTGGCACCCACAAGACACCAGACAAGGCTCAGTGGTTATTTTATATTCCAAGCCCCCCCTTCTCATAATTTTACCCAAGATTCCCATTGTATTAGACAAGTTATAACTGTAAGGAACTTACCTATAACTGGCTAGCCAGAAAAGGAAATTAATTGATTCACCCAGTGAAAAATCCTGGTACAGAGATGGCTAGATCAGGTTCTGACGGTGTCATCAGGAAGAACTCAATCTCACTCTGCTTTCCTGTGTGTGGCCTCATACAGAAGGTGGCGGGAGAGCCACTGGCTGTTCATATCCTAATAGATGGACAACTGCAGTGGAAAGAACATCTTTTTCTACTAGTTCCAACAAAAAAATTCTGGAATTGACTCATTAGCCAACTTGGTCCTATTCCTGCCCCTAAAGCAATCACTGCATTTAAGGAAAATGGTCCCTGAGAAGGAGGGAGCTCCACCTAAAACACATTGACTGAAAGATGAATCCTTAAAAGAAAGTGTGGGGCTCCTTCCAGATTAAGGGAGAAGAACAGATGTGTGCAGACAAAAGTAACTGTTGTCAGCCATACCTAGAAACTGTCTTTAACCATTTTTTCCCTTTTTGAGATATAGCACACACTTAGTATTATGCACCAATTCTTTCAGAGTACTTAGACATCTGGGAGAGCAGTCACCCTCCAGATCAAGATGCAGAAATTGCCAGCCCCCCAGAAAGCTCCCTTGTTACCCTTCCTAGTCAGTATCCCTCAGAAGTAAGTGCTATTTTGACCTCTATCACCATAGATTAGTTTTTCTTGCTCTTGAATTTTATAAAAATAGAATCATATCCTCTTTAGCTCAATATTATGTCTGTGAGAGTCAACCATGTTATTGTGTCAGAAGTTTTTTTCCCATGCTATGTAGTAGTCCATTATATGAATACACCACAATTTAGCCATTCTGTTGATAGACAGTTGGGTTGTTTCTAGGTTTGAGCTATCATAAATAAATCTGTCATGAGTTTTTTGTATGTGTTAGTTGGTGTGTATGCACACAAGTAGAATTGCTGCATTACAGGGTAGGTGTATATTTAACTTGTCTAGATACTGCCAAATGATTTTCCAAAGTGGTTCTACCAACTTACCAACTTGTCAGCACTTGGTAATGTCAGTGTTTCTAATTTTGGCTGTTTCTGTGGCACCCAGGAATTTGAACCCAAGTCCTGACTTCACACCTTACTCTCAGCACCCCTGAGATCAGGTTTGAATTTCTCTAGCCTAGAAAGATCTCCAGTGTCAGTGCTCAGGACCCACAATACGCAATCCAGCAGGTAAACACCAGAGGGAGCTCCTGCCCATGGCTCTGGGGGCCAAGGAGGCTCTCACAGTGGCAGAAGCATCAGGTCTGGAGTGGCTGTCTAGTGATGTAGCAAGGAACTTGGGCTCTGGAATTGGCAACCAGGGTTCAGATCTCAGCTCTGCCACAGCAGAGCTGTGTGATCTTGGTTAGTTGACTTGTACCTCAAAGTGAAATACTAGTTCCTACCTTGTAGGGTTATTGTGGGAATTAAAAGAATAGATATATATGAAACAATTATAGTACCTGGCACATGATAGATGCTATGTAAATGATGACTGCTGCTGTTTCTGTTATTGACCTGAAGTAAGCTCAGGGTCTCCCTGGGGAGATGAGGCCATGGGCAGATGGGTCTTATACAGCCCCCTGTATTAAGACTCAGTGATTTATGAAATGCCAGGAACCTAATTCAGACTGACGGGGCCGGGTGGCAGGGTGTAGGCAGTATGCTAGCCAGAGGTGATTCCTCCCTGAGCTCCAGCAATAAGTCATTTTCCACTAATAGGGAGCTTCAGCTTATCCCAAGTACCCCAGGCTCTACAGCCAATGACAGCTCAGGAGAAGACAAAATGGGCTCATGCTTGTAAAGCTCTTAGCCCAGAGCTAGATGCAAAGTAAGTTTTGGGATGTAACAACCCCTCAGTGCAGACACAGAGTTGTGTATGTAACTGGACAGCAACCATGAGGTGTGTCATGGGAGACACTGGTCTTGGTCTGGGCTTCACCACCATCTTCCTGTGACCTGAGGCTTTGCAGTTTTCTGTGAAGTAATCCTGTGAAGGTTGGAAGAAATCACAATTCCCAGCCCAAGTCCTGAAGAGGTAGCAATGGGCAGTTAGGGGTTCTCAGTAGGTTAGGAAGAAAGCCCTTCCCTCACAGCAGCCTCTGCCAGATGAACTGTTCACATTTCCTAACCAGACCTGATGAGTGATCACTAGTGTCAATACAGTAGGAAAAACAATTCCTCCTTTTGACCAACTATACACCTAACAACCTCACCTACTCTGCCCTGTGCCAAGCCAGCATTACAGAAAGGGCAGACATGGTCCTCTTTTGGCAATCCCAGTCTCACTGTCCTCCATAAATGCTGCGTCATCTGTCCAGGAGTTCCAACATGCCGAAGAAACGTATGGCTCTGTAAATGGGTCCATGCTACAGGGCAATGACCCCAATAGCCACTAGGCGGAGAACACTCCATTTCTGCTAGACAAAGTAGACCAGCCCCAGAAACTTATTGTTTGAATGCTTAAGAGAATAGGATGTCTTTTCTTGAGCCCCTATATTTGATATTTCATACAGTCCTCAAGACAACTTGAAAAGACTCTTATTTCAGAAAGAAACTCAGAAGCAAAGTCTTGCAGACTGTTGAATGAATCCAAGCAGTAGCTACAAAGAGATTTGACACCCCCCACCCCACCCCACCCCTGTGCTGCCAAGCCTTTGTTATCAGCCAGCTCTTTCTACTTACTAAGACTGCCTTGCCTTTCCCTCAGGTCATTTCCCTTGGGAGGGAGGACATCCCTGTTTGAGAGCTGTAACTTAGGCACCTTCCTGGGAGAATGCCTGATGTCTGGCCTGCTCATCAGCCTTTCTTTTACACCTTTCCCTTGGGACATCTCTGCTCCACTCTTAGACCCTGTGGTTCTGAGAGACTGGCCCCACTCCCTGGGTCAAGGGATGAACCTGTGGCCCAGGCCTAGGAAATCAGAATCATAAGTCTGTAGCTGTTAGTAGCTATCTTTGCCACTCAGAAGGACAATCTGTCTGAGAATTAAGCCAACACCACCAGAGGAAAACAGCTGAGAGAGAAGAAGAGGCTGATTTCTGATGAACACCTGGATCCAACCATGCCTGAATCTAATACTCTCAGGACTTTTTAATTGTGGGTCAATAAATTCCCTTTTTCTTTAGGTCCGTTTAAGTCAAGTCTCTGTCACAACCAACAGTGCTGCCTAATACATGTTCCAGCTCCCCTGTCACCCTGCAGACCTCCACTCATCCTGAGATCATTGACCCCCAAGGCCGATTAGCTTCCCTTCTCTGCTCCCATATGCTCTGTGCCCCCTCTAGCATTGCCCTTAACGTACTATGTTATGATCTGTTTAATTCCCCATCTCCTCTTTTAAATTAGAAACTCTTTGAGGGCAGGAACTGGGACTTATTTATCATACCGAGTCCCTGGAGCCCATCATAAGACTATGATTGTTTTAATAACTGCTTGATGATTGGGTAAATCCACAGATAATGAATTAAGAGTAGGTATGGGACCATTGCTGAGCTGTCACAGAAAGACTGTTTTGAGGTAGCTGAGCCTCTAGTGGTCATCAAGATCGAGGGAATCGGGTTGCTGGGGTGGGAGGAGAGCTAGTGAAAGGACCTAGCAGAGGGTGTGGGGTCAGTAGTGGCGTCTCATGAATGTTTGCCTTCCCTCTGTGTCCATGCCCTTTTGCAATGTGGCTTTGTCACTCTGGCCATCAAGATGGGGAGTCCATTTCCCAACCCCTTGAATCTGAGCTGGCCTTGAGACTTGCTTTGATCAGAGAATGCAATGATGTGACATTGTGTAACTTCCAAGGCTAGGACTAAGACCTTGACACTTCTACTCCTGCCACTGTGAAAAGAAGCCTGGGCTACTGTGTGGAGATGAGAGACCATGTGGAGAGAGGCCAGCAGCCAGCCCCACACATGTGAAGGAGGCCGTCTTAGACCTTCATCCAGTGGAGCCACCAGCGAGACCAGAAGAAGAGCTGCTGAGGTGAGCCTAGCTAATCCACAGAATCATGAGGAATAATAAATTGTTTAAGTCACTACATTTGGGGATGGTTTCTTATGTAGTGAAGGCTCACAGAATCACCAAGTGTAGTGATTATATCTTGTTTTGGCCTCCTGGTATCTATTTACCTTCTTCCTATAATAGGATTTTCCTTGAGGAACCCCACCTGCAGCTACGTGCTCTGAGTGGGGATAACCACCACCTTCTTGGCCTTTGCTAGAATGATTGGGAAAAAATTGCTAAATGGGAAGGTCTTCAGCCTACAGCTGTTGGTAACCTTCTTTGTTATCTGCCAAGAATGGAGGCATAGGGAAGAAAGTAGAAGAGAGAGTGAATCTTGATCCAGCTATTCCTGAAGCTTGACCCACCCCTGGACTTTATTTTTCATGGAATTTTTTTTAAATTATTACTATTTTATTTCACTACTTGTATTTACTTATTTCTTTATTTTTATTGAGGTATATACAATAAAATGCACAAATATTAGTGTATAGCTCAATGAGTTATGACATATGTATATACACTCATGTAACCATCACCCATATCAAAACATCAAGCAGTCTCACTGATTTTCCCCCATCACTGATCTCACTCATACTCCCACTGTTTTCCCCTATGGCAACCACAAGTCCATTCTTCATGTCTGAGTCTATTTCTTTTTCTATTCTGTTTTTATTATTTCTATTACTTGTTCTTTTGTTTTTTTTTTAGATTCCAGATTCCACATATAAGTGAAACCATATAGTATTTGTCTTTCTGTTTGACTTATTTCACTTAGCATAATACCCTCTTAGGTTCATCCATGTTGTCACAAATGGCAGGATCTCATTCTTTTTTTATGGCTGAGTAACATTCCATTGTGTATATGTACCACATCTTCCTTATCCATTCATCTATTGATGGATTCTTAATTTGCTTCTATATCTTGGCTATTGTAAATAATGCTGTGATAAACATAGGAATGAGCATATCTTTTTAAATTGGTGATTTTATTTCTTCAGGTACCAGAACTGGAATTGCTAGGTCATGGTATTTCTATTTTTAGTTTTTGAGGAACCTCCATACTGCTTTCCATAGTGGCTGCACCATTTACAATCCCACCAGCAGTGTAGGAGGCTTCCCTTTCCTCTACACCCTCTCCAACATTTGTCATTTCTTATCTTGTCCGTATTAGCCACTCTGGCTGATATGAGGTGATATCTCATCATGATTTTGGTTTGCATTTCCCTGATGATTCATGATGTGAAGCATCTTTTCACATATCTCTTGGCCATCTGTATATCTTCTTTGGTAGATCCAGCTATTCTTAAAGCCTGGTCCACCCCTGGACTTTAAATTTGCATAAACCAATAAATTCACTATTTTGCTTAAGCCTATTCAAATTGGAATATCTGTTACTTGCACCTAAAGGAAAATGTTCCCTGAGAGTCAGGAAGTTTGACAGGGGCTGAGCAGTTCTGGCAGAAGGTTGTTAGAAAAGAACAGAGGCCCCTAGTGTGAGAAAAGGAATTTATTTTCCTCCACCCCTACCGTATGCCAGGACCATGGGATGAGAGACATAGTCTCTGTCCTAGAGGATCTCATGGGTGCAAATGACTCATAACAATTGCAATAAAGTGCTGAAAAGGAAAATGCCAGTGCGGCCAGAGCATGAAACAGGACTGAGCCTAGGCTGGGGTAGGGCCAGAAGGTCTCTGGAGGAAGTGACATTCAAGCTGAGGCTTGAAGGCTGAATAGGAATTAGCCTGTGGGTGACAGGAATGTTGGAGGCAAGGCGAACAGCACCAGTGCCCAGGCCCTGGGGCAAGATGATGTTTGTCACCTTGAAGGAGAAGAGTGTGTCACCATATGAGGAGAGTAACTCCCAGGAGCCAGGTCCCTCAGGGCACATCAAGATTTTCAGCAGAAAGCAACAGAAACAAAGTTCACCTAGTTTAAGGTCATGGAACTACCAAGTGCACAGAAGAATTGCATGACAAGCATTCTGCCTGTATCGCATCGAGGGCAGGAAGGTCACCACTGTCTCCACCAACATTAAGCACTAAACACTGCTGACCTTGTCACTTGCCAGCCAGCCTGGACCCTGGACATGATCGCACTGCTGCTGGCCAGGAGCTCAGTCAGCCCCCACCAAGGAACACTCCTCCTGGGCCTCCCAGGCCCCACTCCTGGGCATCACCGGTTCTCTGGAGGAGATGCCATGAAGTGGCCGAAGCTAGGCTTTAGCTGAAAGAAAAACTAGGGGACTAGGTAGCATTTTCAGCTTCCTTCATGAAAGTTGAACTCTGTCATATGAAATGGGGGTATGCCCCCATTTCCTAGGTATTCCTCAAGCCTAAAAAAAGGTTCAGATGACAAATAAATAAGATGATTTGGTCTTGTGGTGGTTCTAAAATAAGTCCACATATTTTTTTGTATTCCTCTTCTCAAGAGGTCAAGTCTAATCTCCTCCCCCTGTACCCCACCTTGATGTGCATAATTAGAGACTCACTTTTGACAAATAGGTTAAATCAGAAATGATTAAGTGAGTCTTCTGAGGATAACTCATAAAAGACAATGTCAGTCTTTCTGTCTTGGCTTACCAGCTCTGATGGAAAACAGCTGACATGTCCTGTGGACACCCAAGCAGTCCTGCAGAGAGGCTCACATGGAGAGAAATGGAGGTCTCCTTCCAACAGCCAGCCAAATGTTTGTTATTTTAAGCCATTACATTTTGGGGTAATCTGCTACACAGCAATAGATAACTAATATAGGTCTTTATCCTAAAAGCAATGGGAAGCCTTTGGAAGGTTTTAAACAAATAGAAGCAATGATATGATGAATTTGCTGACATGTGAACAGATGATTACTATGGCCTAGGACCCAACAGATGGTAGTGGAGACATAAAGATACAGGAGTAATTTCTACTGGGGGGGACATTTATTAGGAGTCTTTTTTTGTAAAATATAGAATAGAAAGAAAAAAAGGCAAATGAGCTTAAGAAAAAAAATACTTGGCTCACAAAAATGAAATGTTCAAAAAAGTAGTTTGACTTCAGGCATGGCTGGATCTAGGCAAACTCCATCTCTTGGTCTTCTTATTTCCTGTGTTGGCTTCATTCACAGGTAGCCTACTTTACACAGGTCTAGGCTTCCATTTTCATACCTCAGTGACCTCTGAGGGTGTTACTTTCCTATTAGTTCCAATAAAAAACCCAGACTGTCTCTCCTTAACACACTTGGGTCACATGCTCATCCCTGACCTGATCACAATAGCCTTGGGGATGGAATATTCTCATTAGAATAAGGGGCCTCCCAAAGATGTCTTCCAGGTCTAAGGGCACATGCCCAACACAGGAACTGGGGGAAGTGTTGGGTCCACCCAAACCCATGGACTGGAAATAGAGAAGGGCCAGGACCTCAGAGAAAATTGAAGGGCTATTTCCAGAGAGAGGAAAAGGGTCTAGATGTCCAGTTCAGAGTGGTTGGAAAGATCTCAGAGAAGAGGGAATACCTGAAAGGAAGCCAGAAAACTGAATGGTAGGATGGCCAGAGAGAGGAAAGGGGGGGCCAGCAGCACTGAGGAAGGACTTCTCAGCATAAGAGCAGCAAGTGCAAAGATACCAAAGTATGAACCAGCCAGGCATGTTCAGGAGGGCCTGCGGCTCAGTGAAGCTGGAACTGAGAGTGGGTGTCTGGGGAGGGGACAGGTCAGACAGGGAAGAGCAGCAGAGGCCGTCTTGTAGAGCCTTAAGTGCCAGTCTTAGGAGCTAGGAATGCCAGTGGATGGAGGGGAGAAAGTAGTTAAAAACTGAGGAGTGAGACTTCCGGGAAGATGGCGGCATGAAGGGAATGACAGAATTTTCCTCCCAACATTGTATTTACCCACAAAAACACAGCAAATGCAACTGTTCCTAAAAAAGAGACCAGAACAAACAGGAAAGCACACACAGTGCAGAAACACCTGAGAGGACTCGGCAGCGGGCAGCGGCGGTCTGAAACGCCTGCTTGCTTGCGGCTGGCTAAGGGAAGGAGAAGAGAGAAGGAAAAAAAGGAGAAAAGCGCGCGCTTTGTTTTTCAGCAGTCTTAAAGAGACGGGAGTGCAGCAGAGAACCTCCATTCATTCTCACCCCGGCCACAGCTTTAAAGGGCCATGTGGACCTACACGGCCACGGCTCTGGAATAGTGGAGCAACAGCACCACCTACAGCATTCACACAGAAACCACCCCCGGTGGGCGTTTGTTTTGTTGTTGTTGTTGTTTTCTTTTCTTTTCTTTTCTTTTAGGTGTTGCTGCTTTTTCTTTTTCTTTCCTTTCTTTTCCTTCTTCTCTCTCTCCTTTTACTTTTTTAATTATTAGTAGAATTTTTTTTCTTTTCTCTCCTTTCTTCTCTCTCCTTGCTACCAACAACCAATTCTATAGTCATGAGAAGACAGAAGAATATGATACAGACAAAGCTGCAGACAAACACCACCCCAGAGAAAGAAGCTGAAGGAATGGATATGCACAGTCTTCCTGAAAAAGAATTCAGAATAAAAGTCATAGCCATGCTGACGGATCTACAGAAAAATGTGCAAGAGCTGAGGGAGGAAGTGAGGGAAGTGAGGAAAGACAATGCAGAAATGAGACAAGCCATCGACAGGCTCAACAGCAGATTGAATCAGGTTCAAGACATGATCAAGGAAATACAAGACAGGGACCAGGAATACAAAGAAGCTGAGGCAGAGAGAGATAAAAGGATCTCCAGGAATGAAAGAATATAAAGAGAACTGTGTGACCAATCAAAACGGAGCAATATTCGCATTATAGGAGTACCAGAGGAAGAAGAGAGAGAAAAAGGCATAGAAAGGGTGTTTGAAGAAATAATTGCTGAAAACTTCCCCACGCTGGGGAAGAAAATAGTCTCACTGTCCACAGAAGCCCACAGATCTCCCAACACAAGGGACCCAAGGAAGACAACACCAAGACACATAATAATTAGGATGGCAAAGGTCAAAGATAAAGACAGAGTATTAAAGGCAGCTAGAGAGAGAAAAAAGATCACCTACAAAGGAAAACCCATCAGACTGTCATCAGACTTCCCAACAGAAATCTTGCAGGCCAGAAGAGAATGGCATGATATATTTAACGTAATGAAACAGAAGGGCCTCGAACCAAGAATATTGTATCCAGCACGATTATCATTTAAATATGACGGAGGGATTAAACAATTTCAAGACAAAAGAAAGTTGAGAGAGTTTGCCTCCCATAAACCACCGCTACAGGATATCTTCAACGGACTGCTCTAGAGGGAAACACCCCTAAGGCTAAAAAGATGTCACAAGAGAAAATAAAATCATAGCAAAGAAAGCATACCATCCAAATACCAACTAAAGGCAAAGAATACAACACCTAATATATAAAGAAAGGAGGAGGAAGAATAGGAAGGGAGAGATAAAGAAACATCAGATGGCATTCACAATAACTTAACAAGAAAATTAAGTTAGATTCTCAGATAGTAAAGAAGCAACCCTTGAACCTTTGGTAACCACGAATCTAAAGCCAGCAATGGCAATAAGTACATATCTATCAATAATCACCCTAAATGTAAACAGACTGAATGCACCAATTAAAAGACACAGAGTAACAGAGTGGATAAAAAAGTAAGACCCATCTATATGCTGCTTACAAGAGACTCACTTCAAACCCAAAGATATACACAGACTAAAAGTGAAGGGATGGAAAAAAATATTTCAAGCAAACAACAAAGAGAAAAAAGCAGGTGTTGCAGTACTTGTATCAGATAAAATAGACTTCAAAACGAAGAAAGTAGCAAGAGATAAAGAAGGACATTACATAATGATAAAGGGGTCAGTCCAACAAGAAGATATAACCTTTATAAATATATATGCACCCAACACAGGAGCATCAGCATATGCGAAACAAATACTAACAGAATTGAAGGAGGAAATAGACAGCAATGCAATTATTTTAGGAGACCTTAACACGCCACTCACTCCAAAGGATAGATCAACCACGCAGAGGATAAGTAAAGACACAGAGGCACTGAACAACACACTAGAACAGATGGACCTAACAGATATCTATAGAACTCTGCTCCCAAAAGCAGCAGGATACACATTCTTCTCAAGTGCACATGGAACATTTTCCAGAATAGACCACATACTAGGCCACAAAAAGAACCTCAGTATATTCAAAAATATTGAAATCCTACCAACCAACTTCTCAGCTCACAAAGGTATAAAACTAGAAATAAATTTTAGAAAGAAATCAAAGAGGCTCACAAATACATGGAGATTTAACAACATTCTCCTAATGAATCAATGGGTTAACGACCAAATCAAAACAGAAATCAAAGAATATATGGAGACTAATGACAATAACAACACAAAGCCACAACTTCTGTGGGACACAGCGAAGGCAGTTTTAAGAGGAAAGTACATTGCAATCCAGGCCCATTTAAAGAAGTAAGAACATTCCCAAATGAGCAGTCTAAGGACACAATTACTGAAATTGGAAAAAGAAGAACAAATGAGGCCCAAAGTTACCAGAAGGAGAGACATAATAAAGATCAGAGAAGAAATAAATAAAATTGAGAAAAATAAAACAATAGAAAAAATCAATGAAACCAAGAGCTGGTTCTTTGAAAAAATAAACAAAATAGATAAACCCCTAGCCAGACTCATTAAGAGAAAAAGAGAATCTACACACATAAACAGAATCACAAATGAGAAAGGAAAAATAACGACGGCCCCACAGAAATACAAAGAATTATAAGAGAATATTATGAGCATCTATATGCTAACAAGCTGGAAAACCTAGAAGAAATGGACAACTTCTTAGAAAAATACAGCCTTCCAAGACTCACCAAGCAGGAAACAGAAAAACTAAACAGACCAATCACCAGCAACGAAATTGAAGCGGTAATCAAAAAACTACCCAAGAACAAAACCCCCCGGACCTGATGGATTCACCTCTGAATTCTACCAGACATATAGAGAAGAAATAACACCCATTCTCCTTAAAGTTTTCCAAAAAATAGAAGAGGAGGGAATACTTCCAAACTCTTTCTATGAAGCCAGCATCACTCTAATACCAAAACCGGGCAAAGACCTCTCTAAAAAAGAAAATTACAGACCAATATCCCAGATGAATGTAGATGCAAAAATACTCAACAAAATATTAGCAAACCGAATTCAAAAATACATCAAGAGGATCATACACCATGATCAAGTGGGATTCATCCCAGGGATGCAAGGATGGTACAACATTCAAAAATCCATTAACATCATCCACCACATCAATAAAAAGAAGAACAAAAACCACATGATCATCTCCATAGATGCTGAAAAAGCATTTGACAAAATTCAGCATCCATTCATGATTAAAACTCTCAACAGAATGGGTATAGATGGCAAGTACCTCAACATCATAAAGGCTATATATGACAAACCCACAGCTAACATCATACTTAATAGCCAAAAGCTGAAAGCTTTTCATCTAAGATCGGGAAAAAGACAGGGGTGCCCACTCTCTCCACTATTATTCAACATAGTACTGGAGGTCCTAGCCATGGCAATCAGACAAAACAAAGACATACAAGGCATCCAGATTGGTAAAGAAGAAGTCAAATTGTCACTATTTGCAGATGACATGATACTGTACATAAAAAACCCTAAAGACTCCACTCCAGAACTACTAGAACTAATATCTGAATTCAGCAAAGTTGCAGGATATAAAATTAACACACAGAAATCTGTTGGTTTCCTATACACTAATGACGAACTAACAGAAAGAGAAATCAGAAAAACAATTCCATTCACAATTGCATCTAAAAGAATAAAATACCTAGGAATAAACCTAATGAAGGAAGTGAAAGACCTGTACTCTGAAAACTACAAGACACTCCTAGGAGAAATTAAGGAAGACACTAACAAATGGAAATGCATCCCATGCTCTTGGCTAGGAAGAATAAATATTGTCAAAATGGCTATACTACCTAAAGCAGTCTACAGATTCAACGCAATCCCTATCAAACTACCAACAGCTTTTTTCAATGAACTGGAACAAATAATTCTAAAATTCATATGGAATCACAAAAGACCCCGAATAGCCAAAACAATCCTTAGAAGGAGGAATCAAACAGGGGGAATTATGCTCCCTGACTTCAAGCTCTACTACAAAGCCACAGTAATCAAGACAATTTGGTACTGGCACAAAAACAGACCCACAGACCAGTGGATCAGAATAGAAAATCCAAACATTAACCCAAACACCTACAGTCAATTAATATTTGATAAAGGAGCCCTGGATATACAATGGGGAGAGGACAGCCTCTTCAGCAGCTGGTGTTGGAAAAACTGGACAGCTACATGTAAGAGAATGAAACTGGACTACTGTCTAACCCCATACACAAAGGTAAACTCAAGGTGAATCAAACACCTGAATGTAAATCATGAAACCATGAAACTCTTAGAAAAAAACATAGGCAAAAATCTCTTGGACATAAACATGAGTGACTTCTTCATGAACATATCCCCCCGGGCAAGGGAAACAAAGGCAAAAATGAACAAATGGGACTATATCAAGTTGAAAACCTTCTGTACAGCAAAGGACACCATCAGTAGAACAAAAAGACAACCTACAATATGGGAAAATATATTCATAAATGATGTATCTGATAAGGGGTTGACATCCAAAATATACAACGAACTCTCGCACCTTAACAAACAAAAAGCAAATAATCCAATTAAGAAATGGGCCGAGGACATGAATAGACACTTCTCTAAAGAAGAAATTCAGATAGCCAACAGGTACATGAAAAGATGCTCCACATCGCTGGTCATCAGAGAAATGCAGATTAAAACCACAATGAGATATCACCTCACACCAGTGAGGATGGCCAACATCCAAAACACAAACAACAACAAATGTTGGCGAGGATGTGGAGAAAAGGGAACCCTCCTACACTGCTGGTGGGAATGCAAATTAGTTCAACCATTGTGGAATGCAGTATGGAGGTTCCTCAAAAAACTCAAAATAGAAATACCATTTGACCCAGGAATCCCACTCCAAGGAATTTACCCCAAGAATGCAGCAGCCCAGTTTCAAAAAGACAGATGCACCCCTATGTTTATTGCAGTACTATTTACAATAGCCAAGAAATGGAAGCAACCTAAGTGCCCATCAGTAGATGAATGGATTAAGAAGAGGTGGTACATATACACAATGGAATATTATTCAGCCATAAGAAGAAAACAAATCCTACCATTTGCAACAACATGGATGGAGCTAGAGGGTATTATGCTCAGTGAAATAAGCCAAGCCGAAAAAGACAAGTATGAAATGATTTCACTCATCTGTGGAGTATAAGAACAAAGAAAAAAACTGAAGGAACAAAACAGCAGCAGACTCACAGAACCCA
>JAQQAC010011087.1:446476-487045 GCA_029783875.1 Phataginus tricuspis | reverse complement strand
GGGGGGGACCTGATGAAGGGGGTAGTTTAATCATCACAATATTGCTCATGTAATTGTAGGTTAATGATACTAAAATAAAATAAATCGTAAAAAAAAAAAAATCTAAGGGTGCTTAGTATAGATTCAGCACTTTGTGGCTTTTCTCTTCCTCCTGCCTGACCACAAATGTGATGGCAGGAGCTGAAACCACCATTTTGCAACCACGAGGGAAAAGTCTAGAGAATTGAAAGACCCCCAAATGTGACTTCAGACCCACCTTTACCCATCTCCAAAACTGGGACTAAGTAATGGATAAATAAACCCCTGTTTGGTTTAAGCCCTTATTATTTAGGTTTTCTGTTATTTGTGCTCAAAATCCTACATGGTCCGGATGGAAAACAGGCAAGGTGGAAAAGGGTAAGGGCCTCTCTGCATTTTGTTTCTTGATTCCCTTCACACCACCAACCCTCTAGCCCTTCCTGCCCACCTTTGCCACTTCTCATCTGGCCTGGCCCTCTCTCTCCTCCAAACAAATGTCCATGCCAAGACCCAGTGGGTGTGAGGTTTGTAGGCCTTCTGGTCACAAGAATCTGTGTCCCATACTTGGGGTAGGTCCTACCTAGGACTATAGTTGCTAATATACTGGCCACTTTTTACTGAGCATGGGCTGTGTGCCAGGAATTGGCATTGAGCTTTACATACACCATCACACTGAGTCGTCACAGAGAGCTATGATTTCCATTTTACAGAAAATAAAATTGTCAAGTTACTTGTCCATGGTCATAAAGTTTTCAGGATTCAAACTCACATTTGGCGGACTCTCACACCCAACCTTCTGCCATTCAGTTGCTGTCAATGCACCACTATTTTGGTGAGCCAAACCAGACCTCCCGAGAGCCTGTAGGAGAAGCCAGGGTAGAAAAGGGTTGAAAAAAATAGTAGGTAACAACAATTGTCTATTCTGAGTGGCAAGTGTATGATATTATTCTGTGTGCTTTTTCTGTATTTTAAAACTTTCTAAAAATAAAAACTATTTCAAAAGAAAGATATGAAAGAAAGAAAGCACAGGACTGGATCAGAGGATGTGGCCAGGGCTCAGACCAGGCCTAGGCTAGAGTGGGGCCTGGGCAGGGCCTCAGAGCAGCCCTTGTACCCAGGGGCTCCAGTTTTCCCTGGGCCCGGCTATCATCAAAGAGCAACATGGTCGTGGGCAGCACCAGGCGATGTCCATCCCCTTTCCCCAACTCTGCACCCAGGCAGGTAGGGGGTAGGGCACAGCCTCAGGAGTTCCTCCTGGCTCAACCTTGCACTCCAGGAGCCCTGAGTCTGCAAATACCTACCTAGGACCTGGTACTTCACAGGTGCTCCATCAGTACTGGCCAAATGGGCAGTGAGAGCAGTACCCAGACCTTAGCCACCCCACGCATTCACCTTCGGGTAAATCTCTACCTTCCTGGGTGACAGCTGTGGATGGGGGCAGAAGGTGGGCTGATGTGGTAGCATCAACAATCCCAGCTCTGTGGAGAATCACCCTGAGCTCTCCCTTTGTTCCAAAAGATTAGGGTTCAAGTCTCAATTCTGTTGTTCAGTTGCTATGTAACTTCAGACAAGTCATTCCATCTGCCTAAGCTTCTGTTTCCTCACTTGCAAAATAGAGCTAAGGATTCCTACCCCATTTGGCTTGGAGGAAGGTTCAAAGGATATAATACATATAATACCTAGCTTAGCACGGTGCCTGGCACATAGTAGGAGCTCAGCCAAGGAAAGGACATCTTTCCTACTTTCTGTTCTGGTGAAACCCATTCCTATCTCTCTACTCACTTCCTCTTGGGGAAAAGGAAGCAGGAGTATGCCCATTTTCTGGAGGGATAAACTGAAGCTGAGGCAGTCTACAAGAAGGATCTTAAGATGTCAGGTTCCTGAGCCCCTGCGAGGGGTGTGTGAGGGATGTGTGAGAGTCTTCAAGAGGCTTAGAGACCACAAATGTGACTACTGAAAGATTATTAGCAAGAGAGTCAAGCCTCTCCCAGTCTCCTTTTGTGCTGTTTACTTTCCTCACCCTACTACAATGTCAGCAGGTCCTTCAAGAGTAGAAGCTGGGTCTATTTAGAGCTCTATCCCCAGAATTGAGAACAATGCATGCCACAAAATGACCCCTTAATAAACACTTGGCATAAGTGAATGAATGAATGACCTTGAGAGAGAGCAATTGAATAAATGAATGACCTTGTGAGAAAACAACAGATTCTGCAGAAAGGGTCAGTGTGAGAAGTTGTGAGTGTACGTGTGTGTGGCGGGGGGGGCAGATAAGGAATGTGTGGGTGTTAGAGTGGAGGTGTGGGGCATGAGCTTACCTATCTAAGGAACTGGGCAATTTAGGAGGCCGGGAAGTTGCACAACCTGGGCTATGAAAGCTTTTACGTGCCTTTGGCTCAGGTAAATTGGGGAAGCCCTGGGAAGTTGAATGAAAGCTGTGTGGGGTCCAGCTCCTGCTGGCAGCTCACTCAGCACCCCCACCAACCAAAAAAAAAACAACCCACATTCAGTAAGGGGGGGCCAGCAGACAACAAAAGATGGGGGAGTCCGAGAGGTCTGGTGAGGCCCCTCTGGGCAGGAGGCTCCAGTCTGCTGAGCATCCCCAGGGCCATTAGTGCTCCAGAAGGAAGGACCCTGAATGAAGGGGATCAGGTCAGGCTATTTTTAAAAGATAGCCAATTATTTCCTGGTTTATCTTTGGGAGGAGACCATTCTTTTGTTTGAGGAATGGGGGAAAAAAGTGCTTTAATTAATGGGCCTTTTAGTTATGCAAAGAAAAAGCCCTATCCCACTGGGAGTAAGGGTGGAGAGAACTGGGCTCCTCTGCATAACAATGGGAAAGGAAGCTGCTTCCTCTAGGGCAGGGTCTTCACCCTCCAGAGGGATAACTGGGAGGTGAGTCTGAGACCCTAGGTGAGCAGTTTCCTTTCACCTCGAGGACCCTTCAGAGTAGAGAGCTTGGACATCAAGTGAGGGTTGGGTGGAAGTCAAAGGTCAGCTGACCTAATTTGGCCACTTTTTAGATGTTCAGGAGAGAGGTGCTCGCAGGTGGACCTCAGCCTAGTGGGCCAGAGCTATCTGGGGGCACCTACTGTGTACCGGGCACTTGAGATATAATGGTGAGGTCTGCAGGCAGTTCTACCTTCTATTTTCAAAACTGTTTAGTTACAAGTCTGGAATGTGTGATGAAGAAATAACAGGTCCTGAATAATCATAGTTAACATTACAAAGTAAATGTATATGCCAGGCAGTGTTCCAAAGGTTTACACATACTAACGTTTACTTTTTGCAACAATTCGTGAGGATGATACTATCATTATACCTATTTTACCTATGAAAAAATGAAGGATACAGAGGAGTAACAGGCCAACGCCATGTGTGATGGGACTAAGATTTGAGTCCTGAAAACTGTCTTCTGAATCATTTCACGCCCTACCTCTTTCTCCATGCTTATAGGAGCGAAGGCATCTAACAGGAGCCTGGCAGGTCCACAGGGCTTCTCTGAGTGGGCCAAGACCCAATACGAGGTAGAACTAACCAGACCTGGAGGGGAAGGATTGTTCCAGGCAGAGGGGACTGTAAGTTCAAAGGCCCAGAGGTAAGGTAAGAGCAAGGAATAAATGGATGAAGGGTTTCTCTGGAGATGTGGGTAGGGCTCAGTTCATACCAAGATTATAAGAAGCTAGTGGACAGTTTTAAAGGCGTGATTGATAGTCAGATTTGTATTTTAAATGATCACTTTGAAGGTTGTGCAGAGAACAGATGGGTATGGGAGCAGAGGGCATCTCCGAGCCACTCTATGGCCGTTATGCAAAACACAGTGGTGCCAGTTTGGGCCAAGGTGTGAGGATGCCGGCAGGTCAGGGCTGCTGGGTCTTTCTTCCCTGGGGGGTGAAGAGCTAGGGATAGAGCAATGGACTAGAAAACTCGGTCTGGGTGGGGCAAAAGAGGCAAAGTCTGAGGATTTGTGCAACAGACTGGGGCGGGGGCCCCGGAATTGGGTAGGCAGGGTTGGCGACTCGGCTCGCTTGGGTTCGCGGAGTGGTCTCCAGGTGGGCAGAACGCTGTGGCCCCCGCAGCCGCGCCGCTGTCAGAGTGGCGCTGGTCCAGGAGGGGCGGGGCCCGAGGTGGGCGGGGTGCTGGGCTGCCTGCGGCCAAGCCGCTGTCGCGGTGCATTCCTAGCTCTCCCGCCCCGGGCGGAGGAGCTCCCGGGCTGGGTCAGCTGTCACCGCTGGGCGGGAGGTCGGAGCCGAGCCGCGGCGGACCCAGGTGAGCCGGGACTCGTGCCGGGAGCCGGCCCGCTGAGGCTCGAGGGGAGCAGCGACTCCGTGCAGGCCCAAGCGGGGCTCCAGGAGCTGCCCCCTCCCAGCCCTGGGGACCGGAACGTCTGCTTGGCTGGGGGTGGGGGGAAGGTGAAAGGATGGGTGGTGGGTGGAGGGGACGGTAAATCAGTAACCAGCAGCACACACAGGACCTTTTGTCCCTCTCCGTCCAAAGAGCACCCTGGCCGCGGACCTGGTTACTCATTGTCCACTGGGCGGGGGTGGACCGGCGGTCTGCAGCCCCCCCTCGGGACGCGCCATAACTCGCACCTCCCCTTAGGGGGACCGGGTAGTGGAGAGGAGAGAGCCCGCTTGTCTCTCGGCTGCAGGCCCGGAGCAGAGATGAGGAAGCTGAGGCTCCGAGAGGTGCAGTCATTTGCCCAGGGTCCCCCAGAGCTTGAGTGTGGGGGGCTGTAGGAGAACTCAGGACTGCCTAATGCAGTCAGGCTCTTTGGCTCCGCGTCGGTGGGTCAGCGGCCATGTGTGACCCTACTAAAGGCTGTGAGGTTCTGAGGGCAGGGCAGCCTTGGGACGGGAATAAAAACCCTGGGGCTCCCCACTCCACTCCCAACCGGAGCTGTGGACTCAGAGAGCCGCCCTCTCTGAAAAGCAAAGCAGGGTGATGGGATTTTACCGGGGAAGGACCTTGGAAACGGGCTGGCACAGAGACAATGCCATCTAAGCCAGGTGGAGAAGAGAAAGGGGGGCACAGAGGTGTGTGCACGAGAGAAGACCTGCCCAGTTTTGAAAGCCAATGGCTTTAGTGCTGAAGAGGCTGAAGGGGCAGATGGTGTGACCAGAGATTGACAAGGGCAGGAAGGGAGGCGCCAAATGCCGGGTCAACAGTGTGGACTGGATCCTAGTGGATACAGACAGGCCTTAAGGGCATGTAAGCTGAAGGAGGAGAGGTGGGTGACATGGAAGATGTGTCATTTTTAAAGCTCCGCTGGAGACCGGAGACTGGAGAGCCCAGGGCGATGTTTACGAGAGCCCCACCTAGGATGACCACGGCCTGCCCTGGATCCAGGCAGGGGAGGAACTGAGGGAGCCGACCGAGTGTGCTGGAAACGGGGGACGGGGGAGGAGAGGGGGTGGAGATGATGTCCCAGCTGTGGGAGCGACCCAAGGACGAAGGACCGGCTCAGTGCCCCTCCTCGGACCAAGCGCTGGGCCGGGGGCAGTGGCCAAGGAGAGAGGGTGCAGTGGGCTTCCTGAACAGGGCAGATCCAGGGACACTAGTGCCGCCTGACTGTTACCCAGCCCCAAGTTAGGAGCCCTAGGCCCCTGCGACTGCACTGGTCATCCTCTTCCCCGCTCTAGCCGGGGCTCAGTTTTGGGTGTTCGTTTTGGGAGATGGAGACATCCTTGGTGGCATGTGAAGGAGGGTAACTGGTTGGGGTGGGTATGTACATCACACCTGACAGGAATCATGCCAGAACTGGAGGTGACTGGCCGAGGGCAGACCCAGGGTAACAGTCATGGAGAGGGCGAGGGGAGAAGAATATTCCAGCATTCTGTGTGCCCACCCCTACGTAGGAACTTTCATTCTCAAAGCAGTCCTGTGAGTATAGAGCCCAGAGAGGGACAAGGACTTGCAAGCTGGTAAGAGTCAGGATTTGACCTTGGCTGCGTCAGACAATACAGTCTACATTTCTTTACAAAAGGCTGTGTTGCCTCTGATGGAGTTATGGGGGCCCAAAAAAGCACAGATATCCCCAGGATGCAATTCTGGTTCAGCACGAGGAAGGACCTCTGCTCGCCATGGGACGTGCAGCCTTGTCAGCAGTGAGGACCCCGCCACTGGAGACATTCAGGGTTGGTCATGGAAATGTCAGCAATGCTGAGGAGTGGGGCTCAGATCAGATAATATCCAGATGCTGTAGTTTGGCCTTGTATTATATTTCAGATGTTTTTATTTTTTGGCTCTTTAGCAATAAATCCACTTATTCAGCAAAAAATAAATTATGTGTGCTGAAAGCAAGCAGAAGATATGTCTCTGTTCTCAGCTTCCCTCTAAGGAAAGAATCTCAAAACTGCCCTTTCTGTGAACTTGTGCCAGGGTCTCAGCAGGACCCAAGGAGAGCAGGCAGCCCAGCTCTGCCCCCCTGCACAGCCTCCTGTGGGGAGACCTTGGGCTCTGGCAACAGCAGAGCTGGTTCCAGTCTCTGCCCTGCTGCTGCGTGGCAGGGGGCTTGGACAAGTCTGCTGACCACTTCCTATTTCAGTTTCCTCATCTGCAAAACAGGAGAATAGTGCCAGTTAAGGTTCACGTGTAGCAGGAACTCTTCTCCCTCCTGTTTCAGGAAGGCAGTCGGTGGGCCCAGCCTGGGTCCCCGTGAGCAGCAGGAAGGAGATGCGGCTGCTGTTGGCCCTGTTGGGGGTCCTGCTGGGGGCGCCTGGGGCTCCGTCTTTGTCCCTTGAGGCCTCTGAGGAAATGGAGCTGGGTATGGCCTCTAAGGAGGGAAAGGGTGGAAGGGGTGGGCAGCTGGAGGGGGGCTGCTGGCTGAGTGAGGCTGGAGAGGATCCTGGCCCACGCCCTGAAGAGGTGGCCGCAAGGCAGGGCCCAGCCATTGAGACTCAGTTTCTGGCTCCTAGCAAGCATCTACCTATCTCTGTGTCCACAAGAGAGGATTGGCTTTGCAGGGTGAAGGACCCTGAACTGGGCTGCACGGCTGGTGGTGAGCCTTTTCAGCTGTGTGTGTGTTAGGTGTGTATATGTGTTCTGTGCACTGGTGTGTGGCTTGGGAGGCCCAGGCAGTATGTATGGTATTTGCACTATGAGTGTGACATGCCCTGGAGGTGTGTGTGCCTTGTGGCAACTACAGCATGTGGCATGTGTGTGCATATCTTGGGCAGTGGCATGTCCAGTCCAGCATGTGTGCTATGCACTGTGTGTGTGATATGCTCCAGAGGCATGGCATTTGACTGTGTGTGTGTGTGTGTGTGTGTGTGTGTGTGTGTGTGTGTGTATGAAGGAGAAGTGGGTATCCAGCATGTGTCAAGGGGTGCTTGTGCACTGTGTGTGCAGCATGTTCTCCACATTCAGGGTGCTGCCTTAGCTGAGGCCACAGGGCTCACTGACCTCTGCCCTCATCCTACAGAGCCCTGCCTGGCCCCCAGCCCAGAGCAGCAAGAGCAGGAGCTGACCGTGGCCCTTGGGCAGCCTGTGCAGTTATGCTGTGGGCGGGCTGAGCGTGGTGGTCACTGGTACAAGGAGGGCAGTCGTCTAGCACCTGCTGGCCGGGTACGAGGCTGGAGGGGCCGCTTGGAGATTGCCAGCTTCCTACCTGAGGATGCTGGCTGCTACCTCTGCCTGGCACGAGGCTCCATGCTTGTCCTACACAATGTCACCTTGGTTGTGGATGGTAAGGGGGTCCAGCAGGGGCTAAGGGGTGCCTAAGGAGACATATTCTCTTCATCCTGACCTTAGATGCCTCCCCCTGTCCCTAACGTAGACTCCTTGACCTCCAGCAATGGTGATGAGGACCCCAAGACCCCTAGAGTCCCCTCAAATGGGCACATTTACCCCCAGCAAGGTCAGTATGAGTCCTCAAGGACTCATTTCCCTACCTCCCAGCTGGGTCACTGAGAAGAGACCCATGTGGAAGCAGGTGGTCATCCTTGGGGTGCTAAGTTCTCCCTTCCCCTCCCCTCCAGCACCCTACTGGACACACCCCCAGCGCATGGAGAAGAAACTGCATGCAGTGCCTGCTGGAAATACCATCAAGTTCCGCTGCCCAGCGGCAGGCAACCCCACGCCCACCATCCGCTGGCTCAAGGATGGACAAGACTTCCATGGAGAGCATCGCATTGGAGGCATTCGGGTGAGTCTCTGGGTTCCCAGACCATCTGCTCCTCCATTTTCACTCCCCCACTGGTCCCCTTATACCTATAAATGATTCCTTCTCTAATAAGGAAGGCAACTGTGGGTCCAGAAGGAGCACTAGACTGTGACTTGGACAGCTCTGGGTCAAGTTCCCACTCTGTCACTCTCTAGCAGGTGACTTAACCTCTCAGCCTTAGTTTTCCTTGTAAAGTGGGAAGAATCATTGACTGACAGGTATCAGTTAAGTTTTAGCAGCTCATTCTCATAATGAGACCCTGCAGGTCAGCTCCAGGTTGTGGTGAGGAAGCTGAAACAGAGTAAAGACTGATTCAAGGTGGCACAGCTAAGAAGAGATTGAGCTAAAAGACTCAAGCTCAGGGCCCAGACTCTTCTTAGAACCTTCTCCTTTTGTCTCACGGGCCCTGGCCTAGAGAGCTTAAGAAGATCCCTGTGTGGCAGGACCTAGCTTCACTTATGCCCTGCCACCCTGAGTGGGCATGGCCCCTAATAAATAATTCCCCTGCCCCTAGCTGCGCCGCCAGCACTGGAGCCTAGTGATGGAAAGTGTGGTGCCCTCGGACCGTGGCACATACACCTGCCTCGTGGAGAACCCTCTGGGCAGCATGCACTATAGCTATCTGCTGGACGTGCTGGGTGAGCTCATGGGCAGACAAGGTGGCATATGTGGGAGCCTATACCCTCAGGTAGGGAGGGCCCAGGCTGTCAGGTAACTTGGACTCAGTCTTGATGACTCAAGTTACTCAGAGTGTCCAGCTGGTGGTCAGAGGGAAGCACAGGGCATAACATGGGCCTGGAGGAAGAGGGGTTGATTGAGAGGAAAAGTGGGAAAGATGTGGAGGCAGAGGGCACAGGATGAGTAAAGGCCCTGGTGTAATGGATGCAAAGCATTTGTGGGGAGGTATATACCTGTGGTGTGGCATTTAAGTGGGAAGCCAGGCCATAGAGGGTTTTGAATGCTAGACTGAGATGTTGTCCTTGACCCCAATGGTAATAGGGAGTCATGGAATGTTTAAGCAGGATAAGCAGGGGATGGACAAGGTCTGAGCTGCATATCAGGAAGGTCCATCCCTTGAGCTAGGTGGGGGGCGCTGAAGGCAGGTGACCAGGGTGATTCTGTGGGTGCCGCTGGTCAGAGTTGATGGCCTGCCCTCGCCCCCAGAGCGGTCCCCGCACCGGCCCATCCTGCAGGCAGGGCTCCCAGCCAACACCACAGCGGTGGCAGGCAGTGACGTGGAGCTGCTCTGCAAGGTGTACAGCGATGCCCAGCCCCACATCCAGTGGCTGAAGCACATCGTCATTGATGGCAGCAGCTTTGGTGCTGACGGCTTCCCCTATGTGCAAGTCCTAAAGGTCCAGCCCCACAGGCACCTGAGCCTTACTGTTCTCTCACAGGGGGTGGGGAGGGGGGCCCCAGCTCCCTTTCTGGCTGCAGTGTGACCCCGAGGGTGTCCCCCATCCCAGACAGCAGACATCAATAGCTCAGAAGTAGAGGTCCTGTACCTTCGGAATGTGTCTACCGAGGACGCAGGCGAGTACACCTGCCTGGCAGGCAACTCCATTGGCCTTTCCTACCAGTCAGCCTGGCTGACGGTGCTGCCAGGTGAGCACCTGAGGGGCCTAGGAGATGCTGTGGGAACCCACTCTAATCTAGCAGTGGGCAGTGTGACCTGTTAGGACAGTCTCCCTTGGCCTGTAAGGCCTGGGTGAGACATGGTATGTGGATTTGTGTGTCTGATTCTGCATGTAGCAGTCCCTCTGTGCATGTCCATGTGTGACTGTCAGTGCAACCCTCAAGAGCAAGGGTATGAGACACTGGGTATACCCGCAGCTTTCATGGTGTGACCCTGTGTGTGCTGGGAGCCATGAGTTAGAGGGGATGGTGCTGGCTATCTGGCCACTGACCAGTCAGTTATCTGTCTGTGTGTGTGTGCGGGCAGAGGAGGACTTCACATGGACAGCAGCAGCGCCCGAGGCCAGGTACACAGACATCATCTTGTACGTGTCAGGCTCTCTGGCTTTGATTGTGCTCTCGGTGCTGGCTGGGCTGTATCGCAGGCAGGTGCTCCGTGGCCGGCACCCCCGGCAGCCAGCAACTGTGCAGAAGTTGTCCCGCTTCCCTCTGGCCCGACAGGTACCATGCCATGCCCCACCCCTGTGTCCCCGTAGTGGGCCTCTCTGCCTGCCTCCCAGCTCTGCAGGCCGACCAAGCCTCCCACTTTGCAGTTCTCCCTGGAGTCAGGCTCCTCGGCCAAGTCAAACTCGTCCCTGGTGCGGGGTGTCCGTCTCTCCTCCAGTGGCCCCCCCTTGCTTGCTGGCCTCGTGAGTCTAGACCTACCTCTCGACCCGCTGTGGGAATTCCCCCGGGACAGGTACACTGCTTGGAGTGATGGTGGGGATGCAGGCTCTGGGCAGCAGTTATGGCCAGACAGCCGAGGTCTTGGCTTTCTTGCATCCAGGTTGGTGCTTGGGAAGCCCCTGGGTGAGGGCTGCTTCGGGCAGGTGGTGTGTGCAGAGGCCTTCGGCATGGACCCTGCCCAACCTGACCAAGCCAGCACTGTTGCCGTCAAGATGCTCAAGGGTGAGTATGGTGGCCTGGGGGAGGCGCTATGGCCTTGGGTCTAATAGAAGGGGCTCATGGTGCTATCAGGTAAGCACTGGAGGCCAGGAGAGGCCTGGGACACAACTCTACCACTGACCCTGGCAAGTGAGTTCTGAGCCCGTTTCCTCATATGTTAACATGATAGTCCCTACCCACCAGCCGAAGTTCGTGGAAAGTGCCTGATGTATAAAATCTTAACTGTTGGGATGATGATGACTACTAGGATTTGGGTTGATGGGGTTTGATACCGCATGTCAGCCTTGGCCTCAGATGACATTGCCGGCTTCTCAGGAGTCTGCCTCATTCCTCATGATTCCCTCCCAGTCACACCCTCCACTCCCCCTGGCCGCTCACCCAGTCTGTCCCCACGTCCACCACTCTAGAAGGACGGCCCAAGGAGCAGCCCCAAACCTTCCATCAGGGCCTCTTGCTCCTGTCCCTCAGCCCCCTCTGCAAGAGCTGCTCCCCCACCTCCCTCCTCTCTGCACAGCTGGGGCCACCTGGCACATTCTGGGAGGCAGGGGTTGAGAGATGTGCATTGTGAGGTCTGGCGGGGAGGGTATGTCATTGGCCCGGGGCCACAGGTCAGCCCCTGGTCCTCAGCCTCCTCAAGAAAACTGGAACAGCTTCTTTCCAGCCTCGCTGAGCTGCACCCCACTGGCAGCTCCCTCAGTTTCCAGGCCAGATGGCTGCCAGGCCCTGAACAGACAGACCTCAGGGCGCCAGCCTGTTTCCAACCCCCAGGAGCTCTCGCCCCATTCAGGGACTAATGCCAAGCCCTCCAGACAGAGCTTCCTTCCTGTTTAGGGCTCTTCCTTCTCTGTCCTGTTTCCTGGTGCCACTTCCTGGAGGGCCTACTTTTAGATCCTTGACCTTGTTGCTTCCTTACAACTGGTGTAAGACGTGGGGCATGATCTGGTGTCTCATTTCATACAAGAAGATCTTAAGGTTCAGGGAGGTAAGGAAACTTGCAAGGCCATACGGCCTAGTAGAGATCAGGGCCCAGACCTTCCTGACTCTGCATCCAGCGCCTGTGTGCTCTCCCCAGTCCTGCAGCCTCTCTTGTGCAGTCACCCTGGCTCTTGTCCTTGCAGACAATGCCTCTGACAAGGACTTGGCAGACCTGGTCTCCGAGATGGAGGTGATGAAGCTGATTGGCCGACATAAGAACATCATCAACTTGCTGGGTGTCTGTACCCAGGAAGGTAGGGCAGGGTGGGAATAGGGGCAGAGGTGGTGGGAGCACAGCCCCAGCAGCCTCCCCGTGCCCCCCTCGCTTCCACAGGGCCCCTGTATGTGATTGTGGAATGTGCTGCCAAGGGAAATCTTCGGGAGTTCCTGCGGGCCCGGCGCCCCCCAGGCCCTGACCTCAGCCCTGATGGGCAGAGGAGCAGTGAGGGGCCGCTCTCCTTCCCCATGCTGGTCTCCTGCGCCTACCAGGTGGCCCGAGGCATGCACTATCTGGAGTCAAGGAAGGTGTGCACCGCGGGTAGCGCTCTGGACCCTCCAACTGCACCATCCGCACACTTTCCCGCCCCAGCATTAAATGTCCCCTGATCTCCCTCTCTCCCCTTTTTGTACTACCCTGTCTAAGTGTCTCCAAGTCCTTCTGTACCCCTCATAAATACACAGCTGACACTGCATGTCCCTATTCCTCACACACTCCCTAACTCATAGACGGGCTAGAGAAGAAGCGATGCAGAGAGAGAGGCTGCAGGCCTTGAAGTTTGCCAGTGCAGGTCTCCCCTCTCTGAACTTGACTTCTTCATCTGTAGAATGAGTAGCTGGATCCTTACCCCACGGGGTCACTGTGAGGTAGTATGTGCCCAGCTCCGAGCCATGTGTCCTAATAAACGCAAGTCCCCTGCCCCGCCCCCAGTGCATCCACCGGGACCTGGCTGCCCGCAACGTACTGGTGACAGAAGACAATGTGATGAAGATTGCTGACTTTGGGCTGGCCCGTGGCGTCCACCACATTGACTACTACAAGAAAACCAGCAACGTGAGGGAGACAGGGCAGAGGTGGATAGGGGTGGGGGGGCACCAGATCTGTGGGACTTGGAAGGGCACCCATGCTTCCTTTTCCTGTCCAGGGCCGCCTGCCTGTCAAGTGGATGGCACCTGAGGCCTTATTTGACCGAGTCTACACACACCAGAGTGATGTGTGAGTCCTGTATGTTGAGAGTCTGGAGTGTCTGCCAGCAATCATTGTCCTACCCCACAGAAAGGGCAGAGCGCTTGCCCAGGGCCATGCAGCCCTGGGGCCTGAGTGAGACCAAACTCCAGAAAGCCCCACCCTGCACCCTGTGGGTTCCCCAGCCCAACCCCAGGAGCAGGAAGTGAAGCTCTGCCCTGCTGAGCCCTGGTCCTGCCTCTAGGTGGTCATTTGGGATCCTGCTATGGGAGATCTTCACCCTCGGGGGCTCCCCATACCCCGGCATCCCTGTGGAGGAGCTGTTTTCACTGCTGCGGGAGGGCCATCGAATGGACCGGCCCCCAAACTGCCCCCCAGAGCTGTGAGACCCTACCCTACTTCCCCCACTTCCCAGTCTTCGTTTTCCGCCCTGACCTTGTCCTGTGGGTCTGGCCCTGGGGAGTGGTCAGCACCGGCTCTCCCTGTCGCCCCCTCCTCCCTAGCCTGGCTTCTGTGCTCTCCCACTGAACGGCCCCACCTGTTCCTCACTGAGCCCTGCCGCTTCTTCACACCCACCACGCAGGGCCGTGAGGTCCTCTCCTCACCTGAGGCTCCTTCTAATCCTCTACCCCACCTCTCCCAGGTATGGGTTGATGCGTGAGTGCTGGCATGCAGCTCCCTCTCAGAGGCCCACTTTCAAGCAGCTGGTTGAGGCTCTGGACAAGGTCCTGCTGGCCATCTCGGAGGAGGTACTGCTCCCTTCTTGTTCCATGGTGCCCCTCTGCCTGCTCCCCTCTGGGCCTCATCTAAGCTGACTGCCAGAGCTGACCAGCACTGTTCCCTGTAGTACCTGGACCTCCGCCTGACCTTTGGACCCTACTCTCGAGCCAGTGGGGATGCCAGCAGTACCTGCTCCTCCAGTGACTCTGTCTTCGGCCATGACCCCCTGCCACTGCGGCCCAGCTCCTACCCCTTCCCCACTATGCAGACTTGAGCAGGGGCTCAAGGTTGACCAGGCAAGCTGGCCAGTGGCCTGGGCTGCCTGGCTCAGCAATAGCCTAGCAATGCTTCACCTTGGCAGCCCTAGGCCATGAGCTCAGGGTCCCGGATCTGTTTTGGTTTTGGAGAGGCCTGCCCTTGCTCTTGGAGTCATGGCCCCAGGGTCCTGATGACCTGAGCTGAGTTCTGCTTGGCCTTCTGGGCCTCTGCACTCAGTCCTGTCCCAGGGGGGTGGCTGGAGCAGGCTGCAGGGCTGTTCTAACCCCCTGCTTCCCTGTACCGGGGGAGGTCTTGGGTCTCTGAGCCCCATTTCCCCAGGCCTCCCGTGCTTCCTCTGCTGCTTGTCTCAGCATCTTAGTGGGAGGACATTGGCCCCTGTGCTCCTGGCTGAGAGGCTGGAAGCCTGCCAAAGAAACAAAAGCAAATGGCTTTTTATAAATTATTTTTTCAAAATAAATCTCTGTGTGCCTGCCGTCTTCCCTGCTACAGATAGAGGGGGAACAGAGTGGAAGGATTCTCCAAGCCTGGAGTTCTCCCTGGTGACACAGACTAAGGGGCTGTGTGCCTCGGGTTTACACTCATGTTCCTCGGCCTCAGGGTGAGCCCAGGAGCCTGTGCGCACCTCTGTCTTAGTCTGCCTGTCTTTCTGGCACCATCCTGTGTTTGTGATGGTGTGAACAGGCACTAATGGGCAGAGGGGTCCATATGGAACCATCCCCGGGCAGGACTCTTGTACCCCCTGTACATGTGTGTGTGTGTGCGTGCAAGCACGCCCTGGGACTGTCCCTCACACAGCACCCCTCCCCCGTCTGCTCTGCATTAACCAAGCTGACCGTTACAACACAGCGTAAAAGGCTGAAGCCCAGCTTCGAGGCTGCCACCCGCTCCCACGCTCTGCAGCTCAGGCTGGGGGGGTGGGGGCTGTGCCCGCCCCACTCCACCCTGGCAGGTCTCCCAGGCAGCAGCTGGTTGCCGCCAGGCTGAGCTGCAGCTGTCCCTGCGTGCCTGGCCATCCCCTGGGGAGGCCATTATGGCCCTGTTCTCAGACACCCTTTGTGGGGGTGGGGTGGTCAGCTTCCCAGGGCTCTGAGCTTGGGAACTTCCCTGGCTCCTTTACAGCAGTTGCTGCTCTCTAGCCCTGACCCCCGGAGTGGAGGTGCCTGCCCCAGAGTCTGGGCTCTCCTGCCCTGTCTCCCTGGGACAGGAGAAATGCCCAGCCAGGACACATCCTTTGGGGACAATGCCTGGATTGCCCCCATGACCTCCCAGGGGGTGACAGCTGAAAATATATGCAGGGTCAGAAAGCATATAAGAATTTGGGGCTAGAGCCTCCCGGAGGACTGAGCAGCTTCTCTTCCTGCTCCGGATCTCCTCAGCCTGACCATGCGCTCTCTGACCCACTCATGTCCCAAACTGAACTCCTCTTCCTCCCCCGACCCTCTAAACTGCACACCCTCCACAATTCCATCTCAGAGGAGGTACCAGGCCAGAAAACAAGGACTCATCCCTGACCACTTCCTTTCCCTCAGGAAGCCAATTCCTTAATGGAGTGAACACTGGATTTGCAGTCAGCCACACACTTCAAAGCCTGCTGCTTCCAGTGTCCTGAGGCCAGTGCTGTCCCTTCGCTGGTGGTCACATTCTTCACCCATATGAATAGGGTGCTTCTACCTCCCAGGGCTTAGGGTTTAGGATGAAATGTGTCTTGGATGAGCACATGCTTGAGGAAGGACACCGTGCAGCATTCACATGGGTCATGCTGAGTATCCCACTGAGAACTGGTGCGTGAGCTTCGCAGCAGCCCTAGTGTCCCCCTCTCAGGCAAGTCTCCTCTGCCTCCTTCCCTCCGTTCTCCTGCATGTTGCTCCAGAGGCAGCTTCCAGAAGCTGCTCTTAGCTTATGCTCCCCTTACTCTCAGGGAACCTCCCTGGCTCCCTGGAGCTCTCAAACTTTCTGACTTGAGCCCCTCTCCCAAACTTTGAATCTTCCCCTGGAGGTCACTGGCCAGTGTCTGTGTTCTTTACCAGCCCAGTCAAAGGACAGGCAGATTCCTCAAAGCCCACCTGGAGAAGGAAAGGGTTGGGCAGTAAGTACAAGGGGGTGCCAAACGAGAGCCCCCACATTCCGCTTGCCCTCTGTGAGCCCTGTGCCCTGCCCGGCTCAGCCACCTCCTGCTGTGCCTCGCCACAGCCTCACCACATAAAGATGAGCCTTCCCAATTTAATGGAGAAACTGAGGGTGTGACAGGCCCAGGGTTACAAGGATGGTGGACTAAGGAAAACGCTGAATTGATTCCCTGGCTCAGGTTCCCTTCAGGTCCTGTTCATGTAGAGGCCAGAGCGACAGGGGCAGCTGCTGCCTGGAAGGCCCCAGGGGCCAGGAGGAGCTCAGCTGCCCACCCCGCGCCCCTCCCTGCTGGCATCCCTGGCGGGCACACGCTCGCAGGGCGCTTCCAGATTCCTCGTGCCTTACGTCAGAACGAGACAGATGCTGCGGAACCCCCACGCGAGTTTGGCTCCTCCATATCCCTGCCCTCCGGCTCGGCCCCCTCGGTCCCCCTGGGTTCTGAGGAGCTTCCTAGCTAGTAGTGCTGGCCTTGGGTGCCTGTAGAGAAAGCACTGGGTCACCTCCTAACTGCCACTTACTGTTTGCTGGTTGCCACTTAGGGCTCTGGTGGGAGCAACAGGTGGCCACTCCGACCTGGGAATGCAGTGCCAAGGGACAAGAGGCTGCTGGGAGGAAGTAAGCACACGGGAGGCAGGTCAGATTGCCGACTGTGTGTGTGTGTGTGTGTGTGCGCGCGCGCACGCGTGCTATGACCGAACTCACCCTCTGTGAGCCTGAAACGGGAATGATGACACGCCCGAGTGGTTATAAGTGCTCAGTCAACAACCGCTGTTGTTGCCACAGCCCAGGGATTAGGAGGGAATGGCCCCCGGGGCCAGGTTGCCATGACCTCGTTCTCCCCTTGTGGCAGCCCTTCTAGGAAGGCACTCTTGGCCCTGTTGCGCCGAGGAGGACACTGAGGCTCCGGAGGAAGAAGTGACTGTCCCAAGGTTACACGGGAGCGGTGCGGGGAGGGGGAGAGTCGGCGCTCCAGACCAGGTGCTCCGTCCCACCGCAGAGCTCAGTCCCACAGCCCTGGTGGCTGGCCGGACCATTCCAAGGACCAGGACAGTCTCTGAGTTTGCAAGAAGCAGGGGACATCTGTTAATGGGATGTTCACACACATGGTGGATGGACATTCCCAACACCCAAACACAGATGTGCTGGGCGCAGCCCTTTGAGTCCCAGACCCAAGGCCTTTGCCCCTGCCGTCTCAGGGCCCTCGCCTGGATCGCTCCTTCCTAGAGGGCGCTCTTTCTCCCTGCCTCACCTGGCCAAGCCCTACTCACCCTTTCTAAGAGTGGCCTACCCTGGACCCCCCTTCCAGCTTGGGCACCCCATTCAGGGGCTCTCATCACTGTAGAGAAGAGATGCTCTCAATGGTGTTCTTCCAAACTGAGTACCAGGAAGCAACCATTGCTTTGATAGATTTTGTTCAATCACTGGTTCTAGAACCTTAGCATATATCAGAATCCTCTGGGGAGCTTGGGTTCCTGGGCCCCACCCCAGCATTTTGTGTTTGGTAGGTTCAAGGTGAAGCCCAGGAATCTGCATTTCCAATAGATGCAGTTGCTGCTGGTCTGGGGGCCACACTTTGAGAACTATGATTTTAAAGAGGCATAACATGTTCATAGTTTCAACAAATGAAAAACTCCAGAGGTACAAAAGCTTTTCGGTGAAAAGCAACATTCTTACACTCACTCTCTCCACTCCCCAGGGGAACTTCTGCCCCATCTACTGAGTCTTCTTGTATGGTCACCCCTCCCCTGCTTGCAGTTTAGCAGTGACTGTCCTGGACCCAGCCTAGGGCCATACCTGGCAGAATGAAGTGCAGGAAAGTGTTGAGTGAAGGGACAGAGGAGACCCATGCCCGGGTACAGACACACTCAGCTGCCACTGCCCACCCCTTCCCACACTCCAGGACTCAACTGGGAGTCCTGCTCCCACCCCTCCACCTGCTGTAGGATTTAGCCGAATCCCAGAGTATGTGTGTGGAGGCAGCTGCAGCTCTCTCTGGGGGGAGAGGGCTTCCCTCCAAAGGAAATCTTTTATTCTCTTGCTACCGAAATCTGACCTTCGGCACCTGGGCCCCACTGCTGGAGCCTCTCCCCAAGAAGTGGCTGAGGAGGGGCCGTGAAATTGCCAACAGCTGAACTCACCAGCCTTTCCTCACATCCTCTCCAACCTGATGACTGCTCACAGCCCTTTCTGGGCCCCCCAGTGCCAGGCTCAGGTCTGTGTATTGGCACTTGGGGCCCAGCCTGACCTAGCCCTACTGATCTCACTACCTGGCTCTGTGGGGTATGGCTTCCAAACCTCCAGGCCACCCCTGTACCCTTCAGGACTCAGTTCAGTTATCCCCTCTTCCAGGAAGCGCACACTGACCTTGCCGCACAGCCTAAGCATTCCACATCAATGCATGGCTGGAATGACCCATTTGTGTCTCTGTCCCACCTACGGCAGAAGCCTCTTAGGTTCCACCTCTGAGAACTAGGCCCAGTGCAGAGCAGGCCACCCTAACGTTTGTCAAGCAACTGAATGACATGGTAAGGATAATTCTGAGGCTTCTGGCCAGGGAGGCCTTCCCTTCCTCAGCTGAGGCCCTTAGAAATCAAGTCCCAGGAAAGGAGCGTTGGCTGGCAGGGCTGGGAAAAAGGAGACCCATATCAGACAGCACAGCCCTAGAATCTTTTTAAAGGTGCATCTTTCAGGTCCTGGGGTACTGAGATTATTATCACTGCTGGGGGACCCACTGCATGTGCTAAGGAGGGCTTCACCAACACCGCTGAGCTTGTGCTCCCATGGGCATGGGCCCCTTCCAAGCAACCCCTAAAGAGACAGATTTGAGATAAAGACAGGTGGCATGGGGTTTTCTAGAGCTGCACTGACCAACAGAACTGTCTGCAGGGATGGAAAAGCTCTGTATCTGCTGCCAACACATCTGTGTGAAACACATGCCTGAGCTCGTGAACAGTGAGTGTGTGATCGCAGTGGTTGCTTCTGGGGAGGAGAACTAGGTGACTGAGGTGAGAGGGAGGGGACCTTTGTTTCTTTTGATTTTTGTTCCAGTATGCATGTCACTTATTTATAAAAACTAAAAACTAAAAATTTTTCTGAAAAAGTGCCAGAGAAGAAAAGTATCCCCTCTAAGTACATACCAACTTCCTGGCTGCCTGGTCCAAACCTCAGGCTGCGCCAGAGCCAGTTTCAGAGCCTTCTGGGCCCAGCATCCTCCTACACAGCAACACAGTCTTTCTGCCCATTTTGACACACCAGCCCAGGACCAAGGACCACCAGACGCAGCCTACGCTGACCCCTGTGCACACTCCAAAGTCATCATCTACCTCTGCCCCATCTAGTCTCCAGCCCCAGTGTCCTTCTGTCTCTTTCTACACCTCAAGCTCACGCACACCTCGGGGCCTTTGCATCTGCCTCAATGCTAGTCCCCTAGTTCTTCCGGCTGGCTCTCAGAACAGAGGTCACCTTCTAAGAGTAGTTTCTCCTGACTACCCTGGCTAAAGTCCTCCCTCTGTTATTTCATGTTTTAGCCCTTTGTTTGTCTTCTTCTGTAATCATCTTGTTTGTTCACTCTTTACTGGCTGCCGTCTCAATAGAAGGTGAGCTCTGAGAAGCCTTGGGTCTGTCCTGTTCATAACTGCACCTCAAATGTCTACAACAGTGTCTGGCACATAGTCAATGCTCCATAGATGTTCATGGAATGAATACATGTTGAATGAATTTCCCAAATTCAAAATTCAAATCCAAGGCTGGAGATATGATCCCAAAGAGACTCGCCAACCCCTTTAGGAGCTGGGACAGTGCCCCCCAAAATATACATGTAGTCTCCTGAGGGGACGTAGTGGTGAGCCCCACAGTGTCTTCCGGGGGATGGTCATCGCCACCCCCATCCTCTGACCTGAGCCCAACCCTTATGTGGAGCTGGGAACCCAGAGAGGGCTCAGGACTGTCACCACCCTTAAAGGACCTCCAGGCTTGGTGTGCCTTCTTGTCAACAGCACGGGACAAACAAGGGGCCAATATCTAAGGAAGGCCTGAAATCCGTAAGTAAAAGACAGGTGATACCTGAAAATACAAACACAGAGAGCATACAGACAAGGCAACTGACTGACAAGAAAACACAGAGGTTAACAAGCATATAATGAGAGCTTGACACTCAGGAAGAGTCCAAGAGATACTCTCATTTTGCATCTGTCAGACTGGCAAAAAGTGAGAAAGCTGGAGAATGCCCATTGTCAGCACTGCATGGGGGGGCCCTCCTGGACTATGGGTGAAGCCATCCCAAATCCTTTTGGGAGCCATCAGCTAATTATATAAATACATACCCTATGATCTAGCAATTTTGCTCTGAATATATACCCCCTGGCCCAAATCCTCATGACCATACGGGGAAGGTTGGGAGAGGGGTTGGAGGCAATCAGGAGTCCATCACTGGGAGATGGATCAATATCAATGAGGGGGACCCAATAGATGTGGAGGGACCTCACAAACCTAGTACTGAGTGGAAAGGGTTAGAAATTGAATGAGCTCTAAAGCATAAAGCCATTTGCACAAAAGAAAAGGTGACACAACCATCAATAGATGAATGGATAAAGGAGATGTGGTACATATACACAATGGAATATTATTCAGTCATAAAAAGAAAAGAAATCCTACCATTTGCAACAACATGGATGGAACTAGAGGGTAGGTATTATGCACAGTGAAATAATCTAGGTGGAGAAAAACAAATACCAAATGATTTCATTTACTTGTGGAGTATAAAAACAAAGCAAAACACAAGAAACCAAACAGCAGTAGACTCACAGACCCAGAAGGGACTAGTGGTTACCAAAGGGGAAGGGGTGAGGGAGGGGGCAGGGAAAGGGGATTAAGGGGTACAGTAATTAGCAATCACAATATAGGTTGGTCACAGGCATAGTAGTACAGCATGGAGAATACAGTTAATGATTCTGTAACATCTTACTTTGTTGATGGACAGTGACCGCACTGGAGGGGGGGAGGACTTGATAAAATAGATAAATGATGAGCCACTGTGCTGTGTATTTGAAACCAAAATAAGATTGTATATCAGTGATACTTTAATTAAAAAAAAAGAAATGATGACACAAAAACCACACATGTTACAATGTTACAAGAACGTACACAGTCATAGCAAGACTGCCTGAGGGGCAGGGTGATGAGAGTGGGGAATGAGGATCAAAGGGAATTAAAAACAAAGGAAGGAAGCCCAGGCATAGAGGGCACTCAGCGGAGGGGTAAGTGGTGCTTTCTGCACAAGGTGCTCCGGGTGCCCACGCTGAAGTATGAGCTCACCAGACAAAAGGAGGAGTGAGTATGTGGTATTGGGCAGGTGAATCCCAGGGGCCAGAAGGCATATAAAGCAACAAACATTTATCGAGCACCTACTACAGGCCAGGGGCCATTCTAGCCCATGGCTAGACCTTGACGAAGACATACCCCTGCGCGGAGGAGTTTAATATGCAGAGGCAGAGACAGATATTAAACAAACACGGGGGAAAGTACTGACTGTAATTAAAAACAGACTCTGAAGGTCAATTGGCCACAGCTGTGAGTGTCTATCCTGACTCAGCTCAGGGAACAGTTCCATGAGAAAGTAATATTTGAGTTGAAGGAGGGGAGTGCTTGGCCTTATGATAAGTGGTAGGAAAAATGATCGAAGCAGAGGGAACAGTCTCTGCAAGGTCTGGGGGCGGGCAAGAGCCCAGAGAATCTGAGACGCCTCCAGTCCGACCACGTGGGTGAGCACATACCGAGTGTGGGAAGCCGGGGTTCCTACGGCCAGGATCCTGGCTGAACTTAAACCACCTGATGATGTAACTGGCCTGTTGCTAGGCTACCGCTTCCACACCTTTGGGCAATAAGCTATTATTGTGCTATATAGAGAGCTCGGCCCAGTGCTCTGGGCAGAGGTAGAGACGTTAGTGCTCAACCTACCGCCGGGAGAACAAGCCGGGTAATAAACCCTTTCACCCCAAAGAACGTTCTGCTGTCAATTTCTTTGGTCGCATTGAATCCATAGTGAACTTGCCCGGGGCTGAAACCCATTGGCAAGACAATTGGTGAAAGTCGGCAGGGTTCATTGCTGACCAAGGAAAATGGCAGGCTGCCCCTATGGGAGGGGTGCGTCAGCGGGCGGCCCTGTGCATGGGGAGACGGTGGATCGTCCCCCAGTGGGCATGTGGTCGGAGGCGGCTTGTCCCCTAGAGGGCTGGGCGCCACCCCGGGACTGGAGGCAGGTGGAGGGGACACCTGGGCAGCAGGGGAGGCCCTTGGTATAGTGAGCAGATCCTCGGAGAAGCAGAGTGCCCGGGGGCAGCGGGGGCTGGGGGTTGGCTGCTTCTCCCAGGATTAAAAAGGTCCACAGAAGAGACCCGAGACATGGCGGCACGAGAACGCGGGCTGCAAACGTCTGTGGATTCCCTGAGGAGGGAGACGGCTGTGATGCGAGAGGCGGCGGCCCGAGGGCACCGGCAGCGAGGAGCCATTGGAGACGAGGCGGCAGCGCTGCCAGGTGCTCCGAAGGAGGAAGAGGCCGTCCCGGAGAAAGACGAGCTCCGAGGGAAGCACAGGCGGAGGCGGCCCGAGAACGTCAGCTGAGAAGCCTTGAGGCGGAGGTGGGGGCGCGGCGAGGCGGCGGGAAAGGTAAAGGCCGTAGCAGGGGGCACTCGGCGGGGGCAGTGAGGGCGTCTCGCCGCCACCCTCCGCACCCGAATGACTCCGGGAAGCCGGCCCCACACGAGAGGTTTTAGTGGCTGAAAGAGGAACGGCGGAAGCCTCCGAGTGGAGAGCGGCCGCTGGGGGAGAGGAGGCGGGGCCGGGCCGTGGGGGGCGGGGCCGGGCCTTTGGCGGGGCGTCTGATTTCGGGGAGATCTGGAGGCGGCGGGATACGGAACTGTGGGTCTTGAACGAAATGGGGGCTCCTGATCTTAAGACGTCGGGCGTCTCAGCGCGCTGGAATTTGCCTTCATTCCCATGTTTTCCTTTTCCTAATAGGGGCCTCCGGGGAACCGGGCGCAGAGTCTCGTCCTCCAGCCCCTTCCCTCTGGAAGGGGCGCAGATCCGGGGTCAGCGAGGCCATTGCCGTGGGTTGGGGGCGGGCGGGCCCCTGAGATGCCTTGTGGCGCCACCATCGCCGGTTCCGTTATTCTGCCCTGATAGTCCTGCAGGAGTGACCGGTTGACTGTATGGTCAGAAGTTTTTGAAATCGGATTTTGAATGAATTTTTGGAATAGGGCAACGAACCAGGGAAGGAAAAGGAGAGGAATCATCAAGGTAATGGGGGCCAGGAGGGCCAGGAGCCGATTGAAGGGTCAGGGAACGGAGTGCTAGGGGAGTTTTCTAGAAGTTTGGAGGCCTGTTCGCGGAGGCGGTTTGCGCCATCCCGGACGAGACCGGATTCGTTGGGGTAGAAGCAGCGTGTTCTTGGGGTGGGGCACGTAGGCCGCCTGGCGCGGCTGTAAGGAGGTCTAGGCCTCCGCGGTTCTGGAGAACGACTGAGGCTCGTGAATCCACCTGATCCTGTAGGTGTTCTGATTGGTTAGAGACTTCTTCAGTACTTTTGAGAGTTCCCCTGATAGTTTATGAATTCTTAAAGGGATTTTCGTAGAGCTCCAATCCCTGTTCCGGTACCCGTGATTACTCCTAGAGTAGCAATTAGGGGGACTAACAGTACAGCACGGCACGCCCTGATGTGGGTTATAGGGGAGACAGGAATGGGTAGGTCAGGTGTGGCTAAGGAAAGGGTGGGAGGAAGAAGACTTAAAGTACAAGTCCCAGTCCAGTTGATTGGCAAGTAGACATATGCTTTATCTCCGCATACCCAAAAGATGCCTGTTTCTAAGGCTAGACATCCTATGTGGTCAAAGCGGGATAAAAGGAGGAGATCTGGGCGTGGCTTGGGAAGTAAATGTTGGACTGCCTGGAATTTATGCCATATTTGAAAAGAGGAGCTTAACGCTGCAACTATTAGAGGGGATAGAGGTGAGGTTGGTTGTATCTCGGCTGGACTTTCTGAGAGCTGCATATTTTTGGTTTAAGGCGATTCTACCTTCGGGTATGTCGAGTCGTTTGCATTCTTGGTTTCCCCCATGGGCTAGGGGAGTGTCCTTTAGGGGGTATTTTCCCTGTCTTGGCAATATTGGGATGTGGTGGTGTTTAAACTGCTTTGGAAGGAGTGATACCCAGGGACTCTTAAGAGAGCTCCCAGATGGTTAGTATTGCGATGGTTTGATGGTGGAAGGAGTTGGAGGGTGTGTTGCAGAGGGAAGGGTTTAGGGAGCCTACTGGGATATGATGGTTTTGTTGTGTTCGAGAAATGCACAAGGGGGCAGGATGGGTCATATGAAGTTTACTTTGGGATAGGCTGATAATGGCTCGTTGGGGAAGTTGGTGGGCTTTTAAGGTTCGTCTAATGCCTTTTAGTGCTCCCGGGAGTCTGATGTCAGATCCCTCAGCTAGAGCTGTGCCTCTGGGGTTAGCTGTCTTGGCGAAGTGAAGTCCTGCTGAGGTATTGATCCAGGCTGTTAAGGGAGCAGGGGTTGCTGAATCTGCTGAGAAAGATGAAGACAGACCCAGCAAGGGGGTTGGATAGTTCCATTAAAGGTTTGGATGATTTGGGCTGTGTGAGAGATTGTTTGATTCAGGTATGTGGGAAGGGTTTGAGCCATAGGGTTAGAGGTTGAGCGAGTGTTTATTAAGAGAATAAGGCTTGGAGTAAGAGAATGCATGAAGAAAAGGTAGTAATTTCATTCGGGGAGAAGTCTGAAAGGGTTCCCTGCAGCCATAAATCTTGAATTATTATATGTAAGGGGGTAGAGGGCGAGTCTTGGGGAAGTTCTTTTAAAAAGTTATGCATGTTTGGGCCCATAGGAAATGAGTAAAACTATGCAGGTGTTGTGCTTATCCTTTTGTATCTTCGGGGTGTGCTGCTCTGGTATGGCCGGAAGAGATGTGGGCTGGGATGAAAACCGGATTCAGAGAGGTCCTGTTTGGGTTGTAGAATAGGTTACTTGAGGATTTGTAGTCTGTGGAGTTGAAGGTGTAAGTGGTCCCATTGGGATGGAGGAGTAGGAATTTGTGGGAGAGTCAGAGGAAGGGGGAGAGGATGAGATAAAGGGTTTTATATGGGAGTTGTGGATCCAGTGGGGAAGTTTTGTAAGTCTGACTGCAGTGGGAGTGGATAGGACCACGTGACAGGGTCCCTGCCATTTGGGAGTCAGGGGTGATAATACCTGGGAGAAGAGAGGAGGACTGAATCTCCAGGTTGATAAAAAGTAGGAGAGGGAGGGTGGTGAAGTTTTGGTGTGTAGAGTCAGCATGGAACCATAGTTGAGAGCGGATGTGGTGGAGTAGTGGAGATATAAGATGAGAAGGAAGAGTGGGGGGTTCAGAGTTAAGATCTGGTGGAAGCACAGGGCGGCTGTACATGAGTTCAAAAGGAGAAAGTGAGGTGGGTTTTTTTGGGTAGACCCCAGAGTCAGAGCAGAGCTAAAGGGAGAAGCTTTGTCCAGTCGAGATGGAGTTCCATGGATAGTTGGGTAAGGTTGGATTTAAGAGTCCAGTTGGTTCGCTCCACCTTACCTGAAGATTGTGGGTGGTATGGGATATGGAAATGCCAGGGGATATTAAGAGCTTTAGCAGTTGTCTGGGAAACTTGGGAGATAAATTCAGGGCCATTGTCTGATTCTAAGGCAGTAGGTGCTCCAAAACAGGGCATGATCTCTGATAACAAGATGGTGGAAACTGCCTGAGCTCCTTTGTTAGTTGCAGGGAAAGCTTCAACCCAACCTGAAAATGTGTCCACCAGTACTAGAAGGTATCGGTAGCATTTTCTGAGGGCATATGAGTGAAGCCGAGCTGCCAGTCGGCCCAGGAATGAGTCCCGTGCTTGATGAGTGGGGAAGGAGGGAGGTCGAGAAGGTGAATTAGGATTGACCTTTTGGCAGATCTTGGCATGAGGTGGTAAGTGTTTTCAGAAAGGCAATGTAAGAAGAGGAGAGAGGTAGGTGGGTCTTAAGAAAGTGTTGTACAGATTGGAGATTAGGATGAAATAGGTTATGTAGATAGGAGAGTATGGCCTTGGTAGAAGGTGATTTGGAGTCTGTGGGTGAAGGGTTATTAGACGTGGAAGCGTGTGTACCCATCATAGGAGTCATTGCTGCCCATTTGGCTGCTTTGTCCGCCCTGTTATTTCCCTGAATGATGGAAGGTTGATCTGACTGGTGAGAGCAGCCGTGTACTAGGCCTGTGGCAGTTGGTAGGCATGAGGCCTCTATTAGTTTAGTTGTATGATGTAGCATTGGTAATGGAGCTGCCCTTGGTATTGAGGAGTCCCCTTTCCTCCCTGATTGCTGCGTGGGAGAGTAAGAGATGGAAGGCATACTTGGAATCAGTGTAGATGGTAAGGGAGGATCCCTGTGCTAAGGTGAAAGCACAGGTGAGGGCAATTAATTCTGCCTGTTGGTTTGTGGTGTTTGGGGGCAGGGGCTTTGCCTCAATAGTTTGGTCAAGGGAGACAATGGCATATCTGGCTCAACGGACACCCTCATGGATAAAAGAACTGCCATCAGTGAACCAAGTATGTGTGGCTTGAGGGAGAGCCCCCTTTTGGATATGAGGAGGACAGGGTTGTAACTCATCTAGGATTTTTAGGCAGCTGTGAGAGTTAGAGGAAGATTTTATTTCTTCTCGTGATTTGGTAGGGAATGGGAGAAGAGTAGAAGGATTGAGGGGAGAGCAGACTTTGAATTTGATGGAAGTATCCTCCATCAGAGCAACTTGAAGCAACAGAATTCTACAAGGGGGAAGAGTTTGTAAGCCCTTGTAGGTGAGAAGTTCAGAAAGATGGTGAGGGGAGAGAACAGTGGTGGGTGATCCACAAGTGAGTTTCTTTGAATCTTGGATGAGGATGGCAGCTGAGGCCAGAGTCTGCAGACAGGGGGCCCATCCCAGAATGGTGGGGTCCAGCCGTTTTGAAAGATAGGCGACGGGGGCAAAGGAGGGTCCTAACCTGTGGCCTAGGACTCCCAGAGCAAACCCTTGATTTTCTGAGATGAGCAGGAAGAAGGGGCTTGTAAAAGAGCTGCTTGAAGTTTTTGAAAGGGCTTGGTTATAGGTGTTAGGAGAGGTTCCGAAGTGTATCCTTGGGATGCTGAATGGAGGGGAGCAGCTAGGAAGGAGAAATTGGGAATCCATGAGTGGAGAAACCCAGCAAGTCCTAGAAAGGAGAGGATTTCATTTTTTGTATGGGGAACGGGTATGTTTTGAATGAGTTTCTTTCTGTCTAAGGTAATGGCTTTATGGCCGGGGTAAGTAAAACTCCTAAGTAAGTCACTTCAGAGGTGAAAAGTTGGCCTTTGGAAGGTGATACCCGATACCTGTGTTTTGAGAGAAAATTGAAAAGGAGAACAGTATTTTGCTGAGAGGTTTGTAAGGAGGGGCTGCATAAGAGAAGATCACCAACATATTGAAGTAGAGTAGAGCCTGAGAGAGTGAGAGATTTGAGGTCTTGTGCCAAGGCTTGTCCAAAGAGGTGGGGACTATCCCTGAAGCCTTGAGGAAGGACTGTCCAGGTTAACTGAGTAGAGGTTTGGGTGATGGGATCAGTCCATGTAAAGGCAAAAAGGTCTTGGGAGTTGGGATGGAGGGGGATCATGAAGAATGCATCTTTGAGGTTGAGGACGGAGAAGTGAGTAGAAGAGGTGAGGATAGTGGATTATAAAGTATTATAATCATTAGGGACTACTGGATGGATTGGAATAACAGCTGCATTGATAATTCTTAAATCTTGAACTAGCCTATAAGAGCCATTAGGTTTTTTGACAGCCACTATTGGGGTGTTGTAAGGGGAACTGGCCGGTCTCAAAAGGCCTTTTTGTAGGAGTTCCTGGATGATGGGTCATAAACCTTATAGGCTTTTGAGAGGTAAGGGGTATTGAGCTTGTGAGGGGAAGGAGGTAGGGTTTTTGAGTTTGATGGTCATGGGTGGGCAGGTGGCAATGGAGGAGGTAGAGGTACCTCAGACTATGGGGTTTACCTGGCAAGAGGGTAAGGGAAAAGGGGAGGGAGGTGGGTCTGGAATGGTTTGGAGAGCAAGTAGAAAAGGGATCAAAGGCGAGTCAGGGTTGAGGCATGGGCCAAAGGTAAAGGACATAAAAGCCCCTAGCTTGAATAAAATGTCCCTTCCGATAATGGGAACCGGACAATGGGGAATCACTAAAAAGGAATGAGAGAGAGTAACAACCTTAAAGAGGCAGTGAAGGACCGTGAGAGGGAGGTGGGCCCCCAGAACTCCTTCAGGACTGAGTAAGTAGCTCCGGTGTCTAATAGGAAGGAGATGGGCTTGCCCGCTACCACAGTGATCACTCTGGACTCCCGCGAAGTGATGTTAGAAGCCGGGTGTGGGAGTCATGGGCCCCCTCGGTCGTCGGTGGCCGGGCCCAGAAGGTCTATAGGTGGGTTGTTGGAGCTGGATGGCCTGGCACCTCTCAATGTGCGAGGACAGTCAACAGCCCAGTGTCCCTCCTGATGGCATTTAGGACATGGACCGGGGGTCTTCTGGGGATTTGGGCAAGCTCTAGCCCAATATCCCGATAGGCCACATTTAAAACATGGACTAGGAGGCCCTCCTGGTTGTTTCTTGGGAAGCGGGGTTACCCAGGTTCCAGGGTTTGGGGCAGGCTGGAAGGCCTTAGCCATCATTTAGTATTTTTGTTTATGGGCTTTATCATCTCTTCCATTGTACACCTTGAAGGCTACTGCCAGGACTTCTGCCTGGGGAGTCAAGGGTCCCCTCCCTAGGTGTTTAAATTTAGCTTTTATGTCGGGGAAGCTCTGGGAGAAAAAGTAAGTCATAAGTAGTTGTCTCCCGTCTGGGGTTTCAGAGTCTAAATTGTTATACTGTAGAAGGGCTTTAGTAAGACAGTCTAGGAACATGGAGGGATTTTCATTTTTATCTTGGATAATTTCTTGGAGTTTCCCATAATTGATAGCTTTATTGGCTGACCTCTTGAGACCCACATGAGACAAGTGAGAAACTGATCTCAGCTAATGACTCCCCCGGGGGTGTTGTAGTCCCAATTGGTGTCTCGATCGGGAACTGCCTCAGCACTGATAGGGTGAGCGGGTGTGGTTTGGTGGACTTCATCAGCATAAGCTTTAGCCTGTTCCCAGACTCGCCTGCACTCCTGGGGTAGAAGGGTATCGGAGAGGATCATGTGTATGTCATGAAAGGTTAGATCATACGATTAAGTCAGGTACTGGAACTCTTTTATATAAGTGACTGGGTTGGAGCTGAAGGAGCCCAATCTCTTTTCTATTTGAGACAGGTCCAAGAGGGATAAAGGGACATGGACCTGAGCGACACCTTCTGTGCCCGCTACCTCTTGTAGTGGGGCTATGACTTGGGTACAAGAGCAAGTAACTGGGGGACCTGGTAGAGGATCCCAGGATGGAAGGGGAACTGGTTGAGGTTGAGGAGGTGGCGTTGTTGTGCCGCCGCCACCGCCAGGAGCTTGTGGTGGGAGACCTGGGGGGTTGGGGGGTAGGAGGCTGTGCAGGTTCCATGGTGGCACCGGATGGACTGGGTGGTTGAGGAAGAGGAGGAGGTGCCATAGGGATTTGGGGTCGGTAGGGTGGTGGTTCGTCAGCGGGATCAAAGTCAGAGGATGTAGTGGGATCTTGTTTTTTGGAGGGTGAGGACTTTAAGGCGAGTAGTAGGTGTTTAGGGTTGCAAGGGAAACAGAGAGAGGGCTTGGTTCAGAGGCAGGAGAAAGCCTGGACATAAGGAATCTCTTTTCCATTTGCCCATATGCTCACAGAAGTTATATAAATCTCGGAGAATGTTAGAATCTAAAGAGCCATTGGGTGGCCACTTGGACTGATTATCTAGGGAATATTGTGACCAGACCTCATTACAGTAATGAATAAGTTTAAAAGGTTTGAGATCAGGAGTAAGGCGGAGGGGTTTGAGATTATCGAGTAAACATCCCAATGGCAAGTCCATGAGGATGGAAGGGCCAGTTCCCATAGTGAGAATGAGACCATTCACAGATTGCAAAGGCATCCCAGAGCGATAAGGAAAGGTTGAGGAAAAGATCAAACATGGCTAGGGGGTCGTCACCACCTCTAACTGGGTGATCGAGGCAAAAAACACCAAGGAGGCTCGGTACCTGGTACCAGGAGTTTACGGTAGATAAAAGGAGACCAGAGTGAATGAAGATTCTCACCATGGGGAGGCAGAGAAGGGTCGACTATGGGGATCAACCGTGGCCATGAAGGCCGTGGCTGGGGGTTCCCCGGCCCCACAGGAGAACACAGGGGTGCCGGAATTTCAACGATCACCTCCCAGGTTCCACAGGGGCATTTAAGTTGACCCCAAAGGGAAACTTACCAAGTCAGAGGCCAAGTGTTGGGTGGGAGAAACAGTGACCGGGGATATGGAAGGTGGATTTGTGGAGGAGGATCAGGGAGTGAGGGCTCCCAAGGCAGCTCAGATTCCTGGAGAAGGAGCAAGGTCACTGGGAGAGCCTCAGTCCGAGTCACAGCACCATTGAAAGGGTATCTCGCCGCGACTCTCCCTACCCCGAAATAACTCAGGGAAGCACGAACCCACACAAGAGATTTTAATGGCTGAAAGAGAAAAACAGCTGTCTCTAAGTGGAGAGCAGCCACTCATGGGTGAGGAAGTAAGTTTTTTGAGGAGGTGAGGTTGGGCGCATCTTGCTATGAGGACATTGGTGATTGGGTCTTAAGTGGGTGGTGTGGACATCTGATTTCGAGGAAATTTGGAGGCAGCAGGAAAACGAAACTGTAAGTCTTGAACGAAATGGTGGCTCTTGATCTTAAGATGTTAGGCGTCTTAGTGCGCTGGAATTTTCCTTCAGAGAGAAAGGTGCCATCAGCCCCAGAAATGGAGGAGCTTGGGAAGGATGAATGGGTGGTGCTGGAGGCACTGGCCCCTCCTGTATTGAAAGCACGCCCAGTGGTTGTAGATAAAATAAAGACCCAGCAGCTGAAAGTTCCCCAAGGAGAGGAGCAGCTCCCTCCCCAGGTTGTGGAGCACTCTATGCTCCACCCCTATACTCAGGCTGAGCTGGTGGATTTGGGCTCCCGGTTTAGGCAGAAGCCCTTGGAGTCAATATCAGCTTGGCTCTTGCATCTGTGGGACTTAGGGTTGGATGGAATTGTTCTGTCGGGGTCAGAGTTGGGAAAGCTGTCTTCCCTGACAGTGCAGCCTGTCTTCAGGCAGCAATTACAAAATGCACATCAGACTCCAGGGAGTCACTCCCTCCTCAATTGGCTTATGGCTGCACTTCGTGCTGTGTGGCCCAATCCAGGTGATCTACCATCCTCTCCTGTTAGATGGCAGACGTATGCTGAACTCCAACAGGTGTTATGAGAGCTAGGCATGAGAAATGCCATCTATAGTCCAGAGAATTATGGCCCAGATGAAGAGATTTTCACTACTGGGATGAGAAAAATTCTACTTCAAATAGCTCCTACATCCCCCTTTGGGTCTCTAGTGGCCATTCTTTCCCCTCACTTAGGGCATCCCATAAGCGAGGTGACACATACAGTAGCAGACTTAGGAGAGGCTGAAGCAATGAGAATCCAGAAAGAAATAAGACCTGTCACTCACAAGAAGAATTTACAGGACCCCATGAAGGTTATGAGGACCCAGATGTGGGTTGATTTAATACAGGCAGGAGCAGATGGAAGGAAATTAGATGGGAAGTCAAATAGGATCTTACTAGAACTATGGCAACAGCTGAAACCAGAGCAGCAGTTCCAGCCATTAAGACCAAAGAGGCAGAGGTCAGAGACAGAGCCACGAATCTGGCCTGTTTGTTTGCAAGACTTCCCGCTGGAGAATGAGCCAACCTCACTTGAGCCCACACAGGAAGGTGGTTGGGGAACATGGTTTGACTGAGGGGAAGGCCAAGGTATCTGCCTTGAGGGACCAGGGGGGACCAGACGCCACATGTTGAAATAGCTATCCATTGGTCCCCAGTGAACATACAAGGTGTCCTGGCTGTGGTGGACACAGGCTGAATGTTCACTGATTTATGGTAACCCTGAACAGTTCCCTGGGACCCCCACTATCCTAGATGGATATGGGGGTAAGGCTATCAGAGTGAAACAAGCCCAAATCCCTTTGGGAATAGGGCGTCTACCCCCAAAAGAGTATACCGTGTATATATCTCCTATCCCTGAGTATATTTTGGGGATTGATATCCTGAAGGGTCTATGGTTGCAGACCACTGCAGATGAGTTCAGACTGAGAGTACGTGTGGTGAAGGCAGTTCTGAGGGGACATGCTAGGCACCCGCACATAGCTTTGCCTGTGCCTCGGCAGTGACTAATACCAAACAATAAAAACTGCCTGGAGGGCATAAAGAGATTGGAGAAACTCTCCAGGAGCTGGAAAAGCTGGGTATTATAAAGTGCACCCATAGTCCTTTCAATTCCCCAGTGTGGCCAGTAAAAAAGCCAGATGGCTCCTGGTGTATGACTGTGGATTACAAAGAACTGAATAAAGTCATACCCCCTATGCATGCTGCTGTCCCCTCTATTGCAGGCTTGATGGATACCTTCAGCCATGAACTAGGAACATATCATTATGTGGTAGATCTTGCTAATGCCTTCTTTTCCATTGACATTGAGCAGGAAAGTCAGGAACAGTTTGCCTTCACGTGGGAAGGATGGCAATGGACTTTCACCATCCTCCCATAGGGATACCTCCACAGCCCCACCACCTGTCATGGACTTGTAGCCCAGGACTTGGCTACATGGGAGAAACCATCAATGGTGCGGTTGTATCATTATATTGATGATGTCATGCTCAGGTCTAATTCGCTTTCAGATCTAGAAGGTACAGCACCTAGAATGCTGCAACATCTACAGGAGAAAGGATGGGCTGTGAACAGCACCAAGGTTCAGGGACCTTGTTTGTCTGTCAAATTCTTGGGGGTCGTCTGGTCGGGTAAGACCAAAGTTATACCAGAAGCAGTTATAAAGTCCAGGCCTTTCCTACCCCCACAAGTGTAGCATTGCTACAGGAGTTTCTGGGTCTTCTAGGCTACTGGAGAGTGTTTATCCTGCACTTAGCACAAATTCTGAAGCCCTTATACCGGTTGGTATGAAAGGGCGTCAGGTGGGACTGGGATGAGACATGTGCATCTGCCTTTACTACAGCAAAACTGGCAGTCAAGGCCATGCAGGCCTTGAGTGTGATAGACTCATCAAAGCCCTGTGAGCTGGACGTTCATGTTATGAAGACGGTTACGGCTGGGGTCTCTGGCAGCAGCTTGAATGGACTCGCCAACCCCTTAGATTCTGGTCACAACTCTGGAAAGGGGCAGAGGTATGATACACTTTGATAGAAAAACAACTGGCTGCCATGTATCATGCCTTGCTGGCTACAGAACCCATCACTGGAATGGCCCCAATAAAGGTAATAATAACCACCTATCCCATCTTGGGGTGGGTACAAGACTGGACCCAAAAGCCAGGGTGTGGTGTGGCACAAACACCCACACTAGCCAAGTGGGGTGCTTACCTACAGCAGTGTAGTGCCCTCTCTTGTAGCCCCTTGAGTGAAGAACTCCAACGCTTGTTGGAGCCAGTCACATATACTAGTGAAAAGCAGGAAGAACTTGCTTTTGAACCATTAGTATCAGAGAGTCCCTAACGGGAGGGAAGAGCCCCTATACCCGAAGATGCATGGTACACAGATGGCTCCAGCCGTGGGCAGCCCCCAAAATGGAGGGCCATAGCTTTCCATCCTGAGACTGAGACAGTATGGTTGGAAGATGGTGAGGGAAGAGCAGCCAATGGGCAGAGTTGCGGGCCGTGTGGCTTGTGATCAGCCAGGAGCCCTCCCCTACAGTTGTCTGCACTGACAGCTGGGCTGTCTATCGGGGCTTGACCCTTTGGCTACCAACCTGGTGCCATGCCAACTGGCTGGTTGGTCACCGACCCCTTTGGGAACAAGAATTGTGGCAAGACTTATGGGCCTGTGGTCAGACTAAAATAATTACAGTATACCATGTGACAGGTCGTCTGCCACTGGCATCCCTAGGAAATGATGAAGCAGATAAATTGGCCCAGATAGTTGGTTAGAAAGAAAGCCTGCCTCTGATGTAGTCCAATGGTTACATCAGCGTTTGCTGCATGTGGGGCAAAAGACAATGTGGGCTGTAGCCCGTCGGTGGGGCTTGCCTTTGACCTTCGAAGAAGTTAGTAGAGCCCGGCAGGAGCGTGTCGTGTGCTCCAAAAGGGACTTATACCAAGTTCCACAGCAGCATGGGACAATAGCTATGGGGCCTATACCCCTCATCAGGTGGCATATAGACTATATTGGGCCTTTACCTGTGTCAGAAGGATATCAGTATGTGATGACTTGTGTGGACACAGCTACTGGACTTCTGGTTGCTTTTCCTACCCGTTGTGCAGGCCAGCAGACGTCCAAAAGAGGCCTGGAGCATCTCTTTGCTGTCTATGGCTGACCACAGGTAATTGAGAGTGATCAGGGCACCCATTTTACTGGACATACACTGCAAGAATGGGTGCGATAGCTGGGAATCAAATGGAAGTTTCATGTGCCATACAATCCTACCGCAGCAGGCATGATAGAGAGGCACAATGGCTTGTTAAAATCCGAACTAAAGTCAGATACCAATAGTCTGTGGGGATGGTCAGTCCGCTTATGGACTGTGCTACGGCATTTGAATGAGACCCCGAAAGGGAGCCTGTAGACATGTTAACACATATGGCTGCCTCCCCTATACAACTGCAAGTAGAAGCCAAGGAAGGATCACTGAAGCTGAGGTTCGGCCACCATAATAACATCTTGCTACCAGCACCAACTGCACTGAATCCTGGAGACTCCATTGAGTGGACGTGGCCTTCGACCCAAGGACCAACGATGGCTGGCTCTCCTGGCACCTTGGGGACAAGGCCTGGAAGCTGGCCTCCTGTGTGTTCCTGCAATAACAGTAGAGCGGCCGCCAAAGGTCACAGTAGTATATCCTGAACGGCCAGAAGGTAGGAGCATCTTACCGGGGAGTTTTGTTTTATCATTATGGCCAGTGCATGCACCTCCAGTAGCACTATATATAGACCCTTCAGTAAGAAGGGGAGAGGAGTAACAGTATGGTATACTAGACTTTGAAGGGACCCCCTTCCTGCTACAGTCCTATCACAAGACCCCTCTCTTGCATGCATCCTACCTGATGGACAAGATTTGCCTATGTTGATGTCATTAAAACATGTGTCTTATCACCCCTAAAGTCTTCGTGGATTAAGAACTTCCTCTGGCTTGAGGATTATTATAATTTTTGTTACCTGTATCAAAACCTTGCTGTATCTTTATTTTTATTATCTCTAAGTTGTTGTTACCCTCTGTTCCTATTGTGGAATCTGGTTACAGTGCTCCAGCTTTCTCGCACAGACACCATTGCAGAAGATTGAAAGCATGTAGATTGTAAGGCGAGAATCCTGGAGGGCTGGAGTGTGGGGAAGTTGGGGTTCCTAGGGCCAGGATCCTCACTGAACTTAACCCACCTGATGATGTAACTGGCCTGTTGCTAGGCTACCGCTTCCACACTTCTAGGCAATAAGCTATTATTCAGCTATATAGAGAGCTCGGCCCACTGCTCTGGGCGGAGGCAGAGACACTGGTGCTCCACCTACAACTGGGAGAACAAGCCAGGTAATAAACCCTTTCACCTCAAAAAAACGTTTGGCTGTCAATTTCTTTGGTCACATTGAAGCCATAGCAAACTTGCCTGGGGCTGAAACCCATTGGCAAGACACAGAGTAAAGGAGAACATGGTGCCAGAGGAGACTACACTACAAAGAGCCTTGCAGGCTGTGGATTTCATCCCCAGGGGAGTGAAGAGACCAGAGATCAAGGGGCTGCTAGTACAGATATGGTGAGATGGACAAGGGGACCATTGCAGAGTCTGGTTAGGCAGAGCTTGGAACAAAATACGTATGTGGTCTCCCAAGGGAACAGAAGTAATGAGCCCCAGACCTTCCACAAAAGGACTGTTCACTATCCCTCCCATCCTCTGGCCTGGAACCAGCACATCCTATAAGCCAAATTGCAGGCCCCCAGTTTGGACCAGAGTGTGGCCAGGGAATGGCAGTAACTGGAAATTGAGATGTTAGAATAGGAGGGCTTGCTAACGGGAGTGAGAGGAGGGTGGTTAAGAACTTGCAGGTGAGAATAGGGATTAAAGATGGCGGCGTGAGAGGTGAGACAGAGGCTTCCTCCTAAAACCACATATAATATGAAAATAAAGCTACTGCAACTACTCTTGAAAGAGCAATGGGAAAGAGGACTACAATTAACTGCATACACCTGGAGACAAGAGCAGCCCTCCCAGAAAATGGTAATGTACTAAAGCTGTGGTCCTGCGGGATCCAAGCCCTTCCCCCACCCCAGCTCACCCGCAGGAGGAACAGGAACAGAGCAGAGAGGGAGTGGAGAACTGAGACTGCTGAATACCTAACTCTGGAGATCTACTCTGGGAGCACAAACCTACATTTCATGGTGCTTGCATGATACTCTTGTAATTAGGAGCTTGGACAGCTAAGACAGGCAGAATTCCTGGAGAGACTAAGATTCCAGCTGCTTGTGAGATCAGGGATCCATACCCAGCTGCTCTGGGACAAAAGAAAGGCAGGCAGTCTGAGAGACTTCCTAACAAAGAAGACCTTAGCAAGAGGCCTGCTAAGGGGTCAAGGACTTCACGGAGCTCGCTGCTCGGGAGAAAGGACAGGTGGACAGGATTGTCCAGGTGTACTCTGCCCAGCAGTTTGGGAGTTTTCATGATCTTCAGGTGTGCCAGCTCCCTGGCTGCCTGCACGGCTCCAGGAACCCCTTCTGTGACAGGCAGACTAGTGCACCTTTCGCCTGGCCAGCCCCACCGGGCTTGCAAACCTGGAAACCCTTCCCTGGTGTTAGGCCAGCCAGAGGGAAGATCTGTCTACAGCAACTAAAAACGCAAAGCACAGAGGCTTATACCTGTGTGCTCAGGCCACTGGTTCAGACAATGGAGACAGGCATAGCAGCCAGGAACCAGGACACAGCCCTTTCCTCCCCCGAGGCACCAATACCACTCCCCTACAATCCCTGACATTGCTTCAGGGGCTGAGCAGCTCCAGAGAGTAGAGCTTCGGGGCACTAGAGGGCTCCATACACAAATATGAAACACCAAAGGAACCTGGTCCAGAGTAAAATTATGAATACAACTCCTGAGAAAGATTTTAATGATATGGACCTTATGACTCTCCCTGAAAGGGATTCAAACTAAAAATCATTAACATGCTCATGGAGGTACGGAAAGATATTCAAGAACTCAGGAATGAATTCCGGTCGGAGATCCAATCCTTGAAGAACACAATGGATGGTATTAAAAGCAGATTGGATATGGTGGAGGAGACGATAAATGAAATAGAAACTAGAGAAGAGGAATACAAAGAAGCTAGGTACTGAGAAAAAAAAGGATCTCTAAGAATGAAAGAATATTGAGAGAACTGTGTGACCAATCCAAACGGAACAATATTCGCATTATAGGAGTACCAGAGGAAGAAGAGCGAGAAAAAGGCATAGAAAGTGTCTTTGAAGAAATAATTGCTGAAAACTTTCCCACACTGGGGAAGGAAACAGTCTCGGAGTCCACGGAAGCCCACAGAACTCCCAACACAAGGGACCCAAGGAAGACAACACCAAGACACATAACAATTAAGATGGCAAAGGTCAAAGATAAAGACAGAATATTAAAGGCAGCTAGAGAGAGAAAAAAGATCACCTACAAAGGAAAACCCATCAGACTATCATCAGACTTCTCAACAGAAACCTTACAGGCCAGAAGAGAATGGCATGATATATTTAACGTAATGAAACAGAAGGGCCTCGAACCAAGAATATTGTATCCAGCACGATTATCATTTAAATATGATGGAGGGACTAAACAATTTCCAGACAAAGGAAAGTTGAAAGAGTTTGCCTCTCATAAACCAGCACTACAGGATATCTTAAATGGACTGCCCTAGAGGGAAGCACCCCTAAGTCTAAAAAGATGTCACGAGAGAAAATAAAATCATAGCAAAGCAGACCATCCAAATACTAACTAAGGCAAAGAATAAAACACCCAATATATAAAAAATGGAGGAGGAAGAATAGGAAGGGAGAAATAAAGAAACATCAGATGGCGTTCACAATAACTTAACAAGAAAGTTAAGTTAGATTCTCAGATAGTAAAGAAGCAACCCTTGAACTTTTGGTAACCACGATTCTAAAGCCAGCAGTGGCAATAAGTACATATCTATCAATAATCACCCTAAATGTAAATGGACTGAATGCACCAATCAAAAGACACAGAGTAACAGAGTGGATAAAAAAGCAAGACCCATCTATATGCTGCTTACAAGAGACTCACTTCAAACCCAAAGATATACACAGACTAAAAGTGAAGGGATCGAAAAAGATATTTCTTGCAAACAACAAAGAGAAAAAAGCAGGTGTTGCAGTACTTGTATCAGACAAAATAGACTTCAAAACAAAGAAAGTAGCAAGAGATAAAGAAGGACATTACATAATGATAAAGGGGTCAGTCCAACAAGAAGATATAACCATTATAAACATATATGCACCCAACACAGGAGCGCCAACATATGTGAAACAAATACTAACAGAATTGAAGGAGGAAATAGACAGCAATGCATTCCTTTTAGGAGACTTCAACACACCACTCACTCCAAAGGATAGATCAACCAGACAGAGAATAAGTAAAGACACAGAGGTACTGAACAACACACTAGAACAGATGGACCTAACAGACATCTACAGAACTCTACACCCAAAAGCAACAGGATACACATTCTTCTCAAGTGCACATGGAACATTTTCCAGAATAGACCACATACTAGGCCACAAAAAGAACCTCAGTAAATTCAAAAATATTGAACTCCTACCAACCAACTTCTCAGATTACAAAGGTATAAAACTAGAAATAAATTTTAGAAAGAAATCAAAAAGACTCACAAATACATGGAGACTTAACAACATTCTCCTAATGAATCAATGGGTTAACGACCAAATCAAAACAGAAATCAAAGAATATATGGAGACTAATGACAACAACAACACAAAGCCACAACTTCTGTGGGACGCAACAAAGGCTGTTCTAAGAGGAAAGTATATTGCAATCCAGGCCTATTTAAAGAAGGAAGAACATTCCCAAATGAACTGTCTAAAGACACAATTATTGAAATTGGAAAAAGAAGAACAAAGGAGGCCCAAAGTCATCAGAAGGAGGGACATAATAAAGATCAGAGAAGAAATAAATAAAATTGAGAAGAATAAAACAATAGAAAAAATAAATGAAACCAAGAGCTGGTTCTTTGAAAAAATAAACAAAATAGATAAACCCCTAGCCAGACTCATTAAGTGAAAAAGGGAATCTACACACATAAACAGAATCACAAATGAGAAAGGAAAAATAACGACAGACCCACAGAAATACAAAGAATTATAAGAGAATATTATGAGCATCTGTATGCTAACAAGCTGCAAAACCTAGAAGAAATGGACAACTTCTTAGAAAAATACAACCTTCCAAGACAGACCAAGCAAGAAACAGAAAAACTAAACAGACCAATCACCAGCAACGAAATTGAAGCGGTAATCAAAAAACTACCCAAGAACAAAACCCCCCGGACCTGATGGATTCACCTCTGAATTCTACCAGAAATATAGAGAAGAAATAACACCGATTCTCCTTAAAGTTTTCCAAAAAATAGAAGAGGAGGGAATACTTCCAAACTCTTTCTATGAAGCCAGCATCACTCTAATACCAAAACCGGGCAAACACCTCACCAGAAAAGGAAATTACAGACCTATATCCCTGATGAACGTAGATGCAAAAATACTCAACAAAATATTAGCAAACTGAATTCAAAAATACATCAAGAGGATCATACACCATGATCAAGTGGGATTCATCCCAGGGATGCAAGAATGGTACAACATTCGAAAATCCATCCACATCATCCACCACATCAACAAAAAGAAGAACAAAAACCACATGATCATCTCCATAGATGCTTAAAAAGCATTTGACAAAATTCAGCATCCATTCATGATTAAAACTCTCAACAAAATGGGTATAGATGGCAAGTACCTCAACATCTTAAAGGCCATATATGACAAACCCACAGCTAACATCATACTTAACAGCGAGAAGCTGAAAGCTTTTCATCTAAGATCGGGAACAAGACAGGGGTGCCCACTCTCTCCACTGTTATTCAACATAGTACTGGAGGTCCTAGCCACGGCAATCAGACAAAACAAAGACATACAAGGCATCCAGATTGGTAAAGAAGAAGTCAAATTGTCACTATTTGCAGATGATATGATACTGTACATAAAAAACCCTAAAGACTCCACTCCAAAACTACTAGAACTAATATCTGAATTCAGCAAAGTTGCAGGATA
>JAQQAC010011087.1:430792-441476 GCA_029783875.1 Phataginus tricuspis | reverse complement strand
GGGGACCTGATGAAGGGGGTAGTTTAATCATCACAATATTGCTCATGTAATTGTAGGTTAATGATACTAAAATAAAATAAATTGTAAAAAAAAAACGACATCCTACAGTTTGGGAAATATATTCATAAATGGTGCATCTGATAAGGGGTTGACATCCAAAATATATAAAGAACTCACGCACCTTAACAAACAAAAAGCAAATAATCCAAGTAAGAAATGGGCCGAGGACATGAATAGACACTTCTCTAAAGACGAAATTCAGATGGCCAACAGGTACATGAAAAGATGCTCCACATCGCTGGTCATCAGAGAAATGCAGATTAAAACCACAATGAGATAGCACCTCACACCAGTGAGGATGGCCAACATCCAAAACACAAACAACAACAAATGTTGGCGAGGATGTGGAGAAAAGGGAACCCTCCTACACTGCTGGTGGGAATGCAAATTAGTTCAACCATTGTGGAAAGCAGTATGGAGATTCCTCAAAAAACTCAAAATAGGAATATCGTTTGACTCAGGAATCCCACTCCTAGGAATTTACCCTAAGAATGCAGCAGCCCAGTTTCAAAAAGACAGATGCACCTCTGTGTTTATTGCAGCACTATTTACAATAGCCAAGAAATGGAAGCAACCTAAGTGTCCATCAGTAGATGAAAGGATTAAGAAGATGTGGTACATATACACAATGGAATATCATTCAGCCATAAGAAGAAAACAAATCCTACCATTTGCAACAACATGGATGGAGCTAGAGGGTATTATGCTCAGTGAAATAAGCCAAGCCGAAAAAGACAAGTATGAAATGATTTCACTCATCTGTGGAGTATAAGAACAAAGAAAAAAACTGAAGGAACAAAACAGCAGCAGACTCACAGAACCCAAGAACGGACTAATAGTTACCAAAGGGAAAGGGACTGGGGAAGATGGGTGGGAAGGGAGGGATAAGAGGGTAACAGGGGCATTACAATTAGGAGAAGTAATGTTGGGGGGTATTGGGAGGTCTATACAACTCAGAGAAGACAAGCAGTGACTCTATAGCATCTCACTACGCTGATGGACAGTGACTGTAATGGGGTTGGTGGGGGCAACTGATGAAGGGGGTAGTTTAATCACCATAATATTGCACATGTAATTGTAGGTTAATGATACCAAAATAAATTGTAAATAAAAATAATAATAATAAATAAATAAAAGAACTTGCCGGTGGGGCAAGATGGTTAACCAGGTGAGTCCTTGTGTTTCTGGGGCCTTAGGAGAGGCTGCAAGGAGTTGCTCAGGGCAGATAATAGTGAAAATCTAAATTAGACCCACAAGCTGTGTTTGACCCTCAAAAAAAAAAAAGCCAGCACCATCCTAACTCTCCCCCACCTCCCCATCCCATCCCTCACCTAGCATCTCAACCACCCCCAGTTCCTGTCCCTTGGCTTCCTCTTCTTTCCTCAGTGTGGATAAAATGAGAGTTCCTGTGGCCAGGATTCTCACCTTGCCCTGGTTGATTAGCTCACGGCACACCTGTGGCAATACATGGCTTTTGACTCTATATAAAGAGCTCCACCTAGTGTTCTGTGCACGACATGGTCGTATGGGTGCAAGGCTGCAGGAGAGCAGAGCAGAGGCTGGAGTGGTGACATCGCGGAGGGCAGAGGCCCAGAGGATGGCTGTGCAGGATGACTGTGAAGAGAGGCCCAGCGGATGGCTGTGTGGGACGACTGTGCAGAGGGACCCAGAGGATGGCTGTGTGGGACAACTGTGCAGAGGGGCCCAGAGGCAGAGACCGGCTTGCTGCATACAGACTCGCTCTGAGGGAACGGGATTTTAGTGACTGACCTGCCAACTGGAAGTAAAGTTGGGTATAACCCTTTCACCCCAAGAACATTTTGCTGTCAATTTCTTTGGGCACATTGAATCCATAGCGAACTTGCCCGGGGATGAAACCCATTGTCAAGACAATTGGCGAAAGTTGGCAGGGTTCATTGTTGACCAAGGAAAAAGGCTGCCCTTAGGGAGGGGTGCTTCAGTGGGCTGCCCCTGTGAATGGGGAGACAGTGGGTTGTCCCCCAGTGGGTATGTGGTCTGAGGTGGCTTGCCTCCTAGAGGACTGGGCCCCACCCCAGGACTGGAGGCAAGTGGAGGTGACACCTGAGGCTGTAGATGTGGCCCTTGGTATAGTAAGCAGATCCTTTGAGAAACAGAGTGCCTGTGAGGCAGTGGGGACTGTGGGTTGGCTGCTTCTCACAGTATTAAAAAAGTCTACAGAGGAGACCCAAGAAATGGCATCACGAGAACGTGAGCTGTAAACTTCTGTGGATTCCCTGAGGAGGGAAATGGCATTGATACAAGAGCACCGGCAGCAAGGTGCCATTGGAGACGAGACGGCAGCGCTGCCAGGTGTTCTGAAGGAGGAAGAGGCCAGCAAGGAAAAAAACAAACTCCTGAGGGAAGCACAGGCAGAGGTGGCATGAGAATGTCAGCGGGGAAGCATTGAGGTGAAGGTAAGAGCTGCTGAAGACTGAGCTAGCATTGCTGCGAGGCACTGTAACAGAGGAGGCACTTGGGGGAGTGGAGAGAGAGGTGCCATCAGCCCCAGAAGTGGAGGAGCTGGGGAAGGATGAAGGGGTGATGCCAGAGGCCCTGGCCCCTCCTGTATTGAAAGCACGCCCAGTGGATGTAAAGAAAATAAAGACCCAGCAGCTGAAGGTTCCCCAAGGAGAGGAGCAGCGCCCTCCCCAGGTCATGGAGCACTCTATGGTCCACCCCTATACCCAGGCTGAGCCAGTGGCTGTGGGACTTAGGGGTGGATGGAATTGTTCTTTCCAGATCAGAGATGGGAAAGCTGTCTTCCCTGACAGTGCAGCCCGCCTTGAGGCAGCGATTACAAAATGCAAGGTGACACGTACAGTAGCTGAAGCAATGAGAACCCGGAAAGAACTAAGACCTGTTAGTCACAGGAGGAATTTGAGGGGTCCCGGGAGGGTTACGAGGACCCAGATATGGGTTGATTTAATAGGGGCAGGGGTAGATGAAAGGAAATTAGACGGGAAGCCAAATAGGATCTTACTGGAGCTATGGCAACAGCTGAAACCAGTGCAGCAGTTCAAGCCATTAAGACTAAAGAGGCAGAAGACAGAGCCACGAGTCCCACCTGTGTGTCTGCAAGACTTTTTGCTGGAGAGGCTGGAGAACAATGTTCGAGCTTCCTTGCACAGGGACCATTGCAGAGGCCTAAAGGCACATAGATTGAGAGGAGAGAATCCTGGAGGGGTGGAGTGTGGGTAAAATGAGAGTTCCTGTGGTCAGGATTCTCACCTGGCCCTGGTTGACTAGCTCATTGCACACCTGTGGGCAATACATGGCTGTGGACTCTATATAAAGAGCTCCGCCCAGTGTTCTGTGTGCAACACGGTGATATGGCTGCAAGGCTGCAGGAGAGCAGAGCAGAGGATGGAGTGGTGGCAGCGCTGAGGGCAGAGGCCCAGAGGATGGCTGTGCAGGACGACTGTGAAGAGAGGCCCAGCGGATGGCAGTGTGGGACAGCTGTGTAGACAGAAAGGCCCAGAGGCAGAGACGGGCTTGCTGCATACAGACTCTCTCTGAGTGAATGGGATTTTAGTGACTGACCTGCCACCTGGAAATAAAGTTAGGTATAACCCTTTCACCCCAAGAACATTTTGCTGTCAATTTCTTTGGGCACATTGAATCCATAGCGAACTTGAGTGGGGCTGAAACCCATTAGCAAGACACTCACCCATCTCTTTCCTCTCTAGTCGCTCCCTTTAAACTGCACCCTGGGAGGGATTTCCAGAGAAGGGAGCAGAATGCAGGGGACATGCTGGGGGTGATGGTGCCACCTCCTGGCGGCCACAACAAGTGCAGCATCTCCCTTCAGCCTGGTGGGGTGAGGGGTCAGGGAACCTTGGGCTGTACCCATAGAGATTTCAGGCAGGCACCCTGTGAAGAGATGTCTCCCCCTGCTGGGGATGATCAAGTCATTCCTGGAGGTCGTTCAGTTCTAGGTGCTATATTTTTTAGAGCAGAGCTGATAAGCCCCTTTCCACCATACCGAAGGGAATCGTTAATGGACGAAACTACTACAGCTACCCCTGCTCAAAACCCTCCTACAGCCCTCAGATTGGGTCCAAGCTCCTTAACACAGCAGACAGGGATTCACCCTGGCTTTAGACGTGCCTCATTCCTATTAGTTTCAAGGCCTACCTCCCCACAGGTGCACCTCGCACCTCCATCCCTTTGCACAGATGGTTCTCTCTTCCTGGAACACTCTCCTGTTCCCTACTGACATTCCAAACTCCTACTCCTTTCTCAGGTCTCAAATTCCCCATCCCTCAGGAGGAGACCTTCTAGCACCTCTACGTTAACTAGGCAAAGGGCAGGGAAGGGGCATTTCAGGCAGTGGGAATAGCATATGCAAAGGCCTAAAATGTCTTCACACAGACAGGAGGCATCCAGAGACCAGAGAGGATGACAAGGCTGGAAGGGCTGCAGCAAGAGGCCTCACAGGCCTTGGTGAGGGTTTGAGTGCTCAGTAAATGACAACATTTTCTGCAGCAAAGACATGATCAGATGAATGTTTGGAAAGGCCCACAAGAGGTTGCCAAGTGAGAAAGGCACTAAAGAGGCTTGAGTGGGTGTGGGCAGAACAGGTAGGAGTTGCATATGGGGGGTTGAACCCTTGAGCCCCTATTTCTTCTGGTTGGGTCCTGAGCTGGGACTTCCAGTCATTAGCTCTGGCATCCCTGTCTTACCACAGTGTGCTCCACAGAAGCTCTGGCTGCCTGCTGTGACCCACCCCCCACCTCCATCCTCTGCACACACACTTCTCATCCCCCAATGTTAGGCCCCCAAACACTGTCTGCCTCTTGGAGCCATCATCTGTGCCTTGGGGGAGCTGCCATTTCATTCTAGAGAACAAGATACTTCAGCTCAAAGTTGGGAAGTCAGTAGTGAGTGGGAGAGATGGGCTTTGAATCAGGGTCTGTCTGCCTTCACCATCATACTAGGTAGTCTAGCAGTTACAGGCTGGGCTCTGTCACTTGATGGCTGTGTGACTTTGGGTGGGTCACTTTTCCTTTCTTTGCTTCCTCTTCTACAAAATGGAAACAATCACAGTAACCTGTTCTATGGGGTTCATGAAGAGTATATGGAATAAATGCCCATAAGAGGCCCAGCACAACACCTGGCACACACAGTAGGTTCTCAATAAGTGGTTGCTGTTCACATGAATACTGTCCCAGGAACTGAACCTGCTCACTGGAGAAATGTGTTTCTGGCTCCTGAATCAGGGAGCTTCAGGAGGGCTGAGAAGAAAGGAGAAAGCAGAGAGCTCATCTTGGGGCAGGTCCAGAGTTAAGCCGCCCTGAGTTCCAAGCCCAGAGCAGGTGCCAAGGGCACCAGCTCTGAAAGGCCTTGAATGCCACATAGAGGAGACACCAAAAGTTCTGGAATCTGAGAAGGCACAGCCAGTGTCCTAAACCTAGGGGTGGGATGCTTTCTCCTCCAAAGGTGACAGCACTGGACGTGGCGGTCCGAGGGAGCCTGGGCAGCAGAGGAGGACACTGGCAACAGGGAGCACGTACATGCTGTCTTCACAGAACTCCAGTTAGGTAGCCTTTCCCAGGCAGGAGAACCTCCTCTATGTAATTCCCCAAATAGTCACACGGTGGCAATAGTGCACCAGGAGAGTCGTCTTTCCCCACCCTGTCTTCCAACCAAAACAATAGCCAAGTAACAATACCGCCTAGGTACCTCTAAGAGCTCTAAGAGAATCCTTACAGCCCAATGAGATAGAGTTTACTAATACCTCCAACTTACAGGTGTAAATGAGGGCTCAAAGAAGTCCAGAGAATAGTATTGTCAAGATCACCCAACCAAGCTTTGAACTCTGGACTGTATATCAACCAGCCTGGCTGCAGTCTGCCTGCCCCAGGATGGGCAGCACTGGCTTTGCTGAGCTAACAGACTAGACTGCCCTGGGAGTGGAATTTTAGACAGGGAAAGGAGGACTTTTACTTTGGCCTTTCTCTCTGAAGTTTAGCCAATTTAAATAGCTTTTGCATTTGGGGATGAGGTAGTGGGACAGTTTCCAACCCTGGGGTAAAGAGGAGCCAGGCTGCAAGGCAACTAACTGATTGAGAGCCTCTTCTGTGCCAGGCACTGCGCCAGACATTTGTTCCTACATGATTGCAGCACACAGTAACAAGGCACCCACTGTGTGCTGGTCACAGTACTCCCAAGCTTTCAGCAGACAGCAATAAATTCTAAATATTTATGTTTTTATTTTATAGATAAAGATATACTTTTAAATATATTTATATCATAACTGAGCACAGTTTAATAGATATTTATTGAATGAATAACCTTCCTCGAGTTTGCAGTAACCATGAGACACGTAGATGAGTTTGGAGCTTTGGGACAAATCTAGGCCACAGACTGAGACTTGGGTATTTAGGGGATGCCAGTGACAAATGGAGGAGATCCCTCGGGGAGACTGGGTGAACAATCAGTAAAGTGGGCCTCTGTTTGCCAGACAGGAAAGAGGAGAGGGATGCCAATAACATGGATGCATAAGAAGAGCTTGTGAAAGAGGTAGGAGGGGGCTAGACAAGGATGGCAGTCCCTGGAAACCTTGTCAGTTACCAAGGGTCAACAGAATCAAATGCTGCCCTTAGTGAAGCAGCAAAGATTATGAAATGCCAGGAGATTGGGCCAGAGCAGCACTGTTGGTGACCTGAAACCAGAAGACAGCAGTGGGATAAGGAAGGAAAGCCATGGCAGTGGAGGAGAGAAGAGGTAGAGCCCGGCTGCAGGAGCATTGGGATTTTTCTCATGAGAGATGGCGGAGGCTGTACCATTTGTGGGCCGTTGGGAATGAGCAAAAAGACCTTCCGGAGGCCGTTGGAGGTGCAGAGGACTAAGAGGAGAAACAGGCACAAAAGCCTAAGGAAGCAATGGGCGGGACTCAGAGCACACAAGGAGGGCTGGCACAGTAGTCTGCTTCTTTCTCCTAGTGCTTAGGCAAGGCTGGTGGCACAAAGGGCCTGTGAGGTCTCTGGCTGGATCCGGGGCATGCAGGAGATTACCAGGTATTGGCGGCCTTTTCCCAGCACGTCCCAGCTCACAAAGAACACCTTTCTCAAGGTTCTTTGAGCTGGCAGCGAAGACCTTGCAACCCACAGCCTGGCCGCTGTTGACTGGCCTGCGGGAGACACCTGACCAAGCCAGCCAATCAGAGATGCCCTTCCAGGACTGAGGGCCCCGTGGGGGGCGCGGAGGAGAATCCTCAGCTGCGGAGGGGCCCAGAGGCTTTGCGGACCACGTGTGCCCGGCCTGTCTCGGCGTGCAAACTCCAAGGCTGAGGCTGGCCCTCCTTCGCAGTGCCTGGTTCCCACCCATCTGACTGCCAAGAGCCCGAGTCCTTTCACCGAACCTCCCTCTTCTTGCCAAAGTCTGCTGCTCTGCCCATGTCAGTCTGTCCCTGTCTGTCATGACTGGCCCAAAGTGGTGATTTAGTGGAGGATAGAACCAAGTTCAAGTCACTCGCTTACTATGTGATTTAAGATAGGTATTTAATATTGTTGAGCCCTAGGTTCCTCATCTGTAGTGGGACTTTAAATACCTACCTAGGAGGACTCGGCTCTGGGGCTGGTGCAGTGGCAGCACGTCGGACCGGACGGCGCCCGCCTGCCAGCTGCCTGGGCTCACGACGTGAAAAGAAAACTAGTTTAAAAGAAACATCAAGAGCAGCCTGGGAAGATAAAAACACAAAGAGTCAGACTTTAGGATTAAAGATGGTGGCATGAGAAGTGAGACAGAGGCTTCCTCCTAAAACCGCATATAATATGAAAATATAACTAGTACAACTGCTCTTGAAAGAGCAATGGGAAAGAGGACGGCAACAAACTGCATACACCTGGAGACAAGAGCAGACCTCAGGGAAAAGGGTAACTACTAAAGCTGTGGTCCTGCGGGATCCAAGCCCTTCCGCCACCCCAGCTCACCCGCAGGAGGAACAGGAACAGAGCAGGGAGGGAGTGGAGAACTGGGACTGCTGAATACCTAACTCTGGAGATCTGCTCTGGGAACATAAACCTACATTTCATGGTGCTTGCATGATACTCTTGTAATTAGGGGGTTGGAAAGCTAAGACAGGCAGAATTCCTGGAGAGACTAAGATTCCAGCTGCTTGTGAAAGCAGGGATCCATACCCAGCTGCTCTGGAACAAAAGAAAGGTGGGCAGTCTGAGAGACTTCCTAATAAAGAAGCCCTTAGCAAGAGGGCTGCTAAAGGGGCAAGGATTGCACAGAGCTCATTGCTAAGGAGAAAGGGCATGTAGACAAAATTGTCTGGGTGCACTCTGCCCAGCAGGTTGGGAGTTTTCACAACCTTCAGGTGCGCCAGCTCCCAGCTCCAAGAACCCCTTCTGCGACAGGCAGACTACTGCGCCTTTCTCCTGGCCAGTCCCACTGGGCTTGCAAACCAGGAAACCCTTCCCTGGTGTTAGGCCAGCCAGAGGGAAGATTTATCTACAGCAACTAAAAACGCAAAGCACAGACGCTTATACCTGTGTGCTCAGCCCACTGGTTCAGGCAGTGGAGACAGGCATAGCAGCCAGGAACCAGGAAACAGCCCTTTCCTCCCCCAAGGCACCAATACCACTCCCCTACAATCCCTGACATTGCTTCAGGGGCTGAGCAGCTCCAGAGAGTAGAGCTTCTGGGCAATAGAGGGCTCCATACACAAATATGAAACGCCAAAGGAACCTGGTCCAGAGTAAAATTATGAATACAACTCCTGAGAATTATTTAAATGATATGGACCTTATGACTCTCCCTGAAAGGGAGTTCAAAATAAAAATCATGAACATGCTTATGGAGATACGGAAAGATATTCAGGAACTCAGGAATGAATTCTGGTTGGAGATCCAATCATTGAAGAACACAGTGGATGGTATTAAAAGCAGATTGGATACAGTGGAGGAGAAGATACGTGAAACAGAAACTAGAGAAGAGGAATACAAAGAAGCTGAGGCACAGAGAGAAAAAAGGAACTCTAAGAATGAAAGAATATTGAGAGAACTGTGTGACCAATCCAAACGGAACAATATTCGCATTATAGGGGTACCAGAAGAAGAAGAGACAGAAAAAGGGATAGAAAGGGTCTTTGAGGAGGTGATTGCTGAAACTTCCCCAATCTGGGGAAGGAGATGGTCTCTCAGGCCATGGAGGTGTGCAGATCTCCCAACACAAGGGACCCAAGGAAGACAACATCAAGACATATAGTAATTAAAATGGCAAAGATCAAGGATAAGGATAGACTATTAAAAGCAGCCAGAGAGAGAAATAAGATCACATACAAAGGAAAACCCATCAGGCTGTCATCAGACTTCTCAGCAGAAACCTTACAGGCCAGAAGGGAGTGGCATGATGTATTTAATGCAATGAAGCAAAAGGGCCTTGAACCAAGATTACTTTATCCAGCAAGATTATCATTTAAATTTGAAGGAGGCATTAAACAATTCCCAGATAAGCAAAAGCTGAAAGAATTTACCTCCCACAAACCATCTCTACAGTGTATTTTGGAGGGACTGCTATAGATGGAAGTGTTCCTATGGTTTAATAGCTGTCACCAGAGGTAATAAAACCACAGTAAAGAAAATAGAACAGCTAATTACTAAGAAAATGCAAAATTAAATTAACTATCCCCAAAGTCAATCAAGGGATAGACAAACAGTACAAAATATGATACCTAATATATAAAGAATGGAGGAGGAAGGAAAAGGAGGAAGGAAACAAACAAAGAGCCTTTAGATGCTGTTTGTAATAGCATATTAAGTGAGTTGTTAGACTTTTAGACAGTAGGGAAGTTAACCTTGAACTTTTGGTAACCACGAATCTGAAGACTGCAATGCCAATAACTACATACCTATCCATAATCACCCTAAATGTAAATGGACTGAATGCACCAGTCAAAAGACACAGAGTCACTGAATAGATAAAAAAACAAGACACATCTATATGCTGCCTTCAAGAGACTTACTTTAAACCCAAAGATATTCACAGACTAAAAGTGAAGGGATGGAAAAAGATATTTCATGCAAACAAGGAGAAAAAAGCAGGTGTTGCAGTACTTGTATCAGACAAAATAGATGTCAAAATGAAGAAAGTAGCAAGAGATAAAGAAGGACATTACATAATGATAAAGGGGTCAATCCAACAAGAAGATATAACCATTATAAATATATATGCACCCAACACAGGAGTGCCAGCATATGTGAAACAAATACTAACAGAATTAAAGGAGGACATAGAAAGCAATGCATTCATTTTAGGAGACTTCAACACACCACTCACTCCAAAGGATAGATCAACCAGACAAAGAATAAGTAAAGACACAGAGGCACTGAACAACACACTAGAACAGATGGACCTAACAGATATCTACAGAACTCTACACCCAAAAGCAACAGGATACACATTCTTCTCAAGTGCACATGGAACATTTTCCAGAATAGACCACATACTAGGCCACAAAAAGAACCTCAATAAATTAAAAAAATATTGAAATCCTACCAACCAACTTCTCAGATCACAAAGGTATAAAACTAGAAATAAATTTTAGAAAGAAATCAAAAAGGCTCACAAATACATGGAGACTTAACAACATTCT
>JAQQAC010011087.1:218385-430782 GCA_029783875.1 Phataginus tricuspis | reverse complement strand
CTTCTGTGGGACGCAGCAAAGGCAGTTCTAAGAGGAAAGTATATTGCAATCCAGGCCTATTTAAAGAAGGAAGAACATTCCCAAATGAACAGTCTAAAGACACAATTATTGAAATTGGAAAAAGAAGAACAAATGAGACCCAAAGTCACCAGAAGGAGGGACATAATAAAGATCAGAGAAGAAATAAATAAAATTGAGAAGAATAAAACAATAGAAAAAATCAATGAAACCAACAGCTGGTTCTTTGAAAAAATAAACAAAATAGATAAACCCCTAGCTAGACTTAAGAGACAAAGAGAATCTACGCACATAAACAGAATCAGAAATGAGAAAGGAAAAATCACGACAGACCCCACAGAAATACAAAGAATTATAAGAGAATATTATGAGAATCTATATGCTAACAAGCTGGAAAACATAGAAGAAATGGACTTCTTAGAAAAATACAATGTTCCAAGACTGACCAAGCAAGAAACAGAAAAACTAAACAGACCAATCACCAGCAACGAAATTGAAATGGTAATCAAAAAACAACCCAAGAACAAAACCCCCAGACCAGATGGATTCACCTCTGAATTCTACCAGACATAGAGAAGAAATAACACCCATTCTCCTTGAAGTTTTTCAAAAAATAGAAGAGGAGGGAATACTTCCAAACTCATTCTATGAAGCCAGCATCACTCTAATACCAAAACCGGGCAAACACCTCACCAAAAAAGAAAATTACAGACCAATATCCCTGATGAACGTAGATGCAAAAATACTCAACAAAATATTAGCAAACCGAATTCAAAAATACATCAAGAGGATCATACACCATGATCAAGTGGGATTCATCCCAGGGATGCAAGGATGGTACAACATTCGAAAATCCATCCACATCATCCATCACATCAATAAAAAGAAGAACAAAAACCACATGATCATCTCCATAGATGCTGAATTAGCATATAACAAAATTCAGCATCCATTTTTAATTAAAAATGGATGCTGAATGGGTATAGATGGCAAGTACCTCAACATCATAAAGGCTATATATGACAAACCCACAGCTAACATCATACTTAATAGCCAGAAGCTGAAAGCTTTTCATCTAAGATCGGGAACAAGACAGGGGTGCCCACTCTCTCCACTGTTATTCAACAGAGTACTGGAGGTCCTAGCCACGGCAATCAGACAAAACAAAGACATACAAGGCATCCAGATTGGTAAAGAAGAAGTCAAATTGTCACTATTTGCAGATGACATGATACTGTACATAAAAAACCCTAAAGACTCCACTCCAAAACTACTAGAACTAATATCTGAATTCAGCAAAGTTGCAGGATATAAAATTAACACACAGAAATCTGTTGCTTTCCTATACACTAATGATGAGCTAACAGAAAGAGAAATCAGAAAAACAATTCCATTCACAATTGCACCTAAAGGAATAAAATACCTAGGAATAAACCTAACGAAGGAAGTGAAAGACCTGTACTCTGAAAACTACAAGACACTCCTAGGAGAAATTAAGGAAGACACTAACAAATGGAAATGCATCCCATGCTCTTGGCTAGGAAGAATAAATATTGTCAAAATGGCTATACTACCTAAAGCAATCTACAGATTCAACGCAATCCCTATCAAACTACCAACAGCTTTCTTCAATGAACTGGAACAAATAATTCTAAAATTCATATGGAACCAGAAAAGACCCCGAATAGCCAAAACAATCCTTAGAAGGAGGAATCAAACAGGGGGAATTACGCTCCCTGACTTCAAGCTCTACTACAAAGCCACAGTAATCAAGACAATTTGGTACTGGCACAAAAACAGACCCACAGACCAGTGGAACAGAATAGAAAATCCAAACATTAACCCAAACACCTACAGTCAATTAATATTTGGTAAAGGAGCCCTGGATATACAATGGGGAGAGGACAGCCTCTTCAGCAGCTGGTGTTGGAAAAACTGGACAGCTACATGTAAGAGAATGAAACTGGACTACTGTCTAACCCCAAACACAAAGGTAAACTAAAGGTGGATCAAACACCTGAATGTAAATCATGAAACCATAAAACTCTTGGAAAAAAACATAGGCAAAAATCTCTTGGACATAAACATGAGCGACTTCTTCATGAACATATCCCCCCGGGCAAGGGAAACAAAAGCAAAAATGAACAAATGGGACTATATCAAGTTGAAAAGCTTCTGTACAGCAAAGGACACCATCAGTAGAACAAAAAGACATCCTACAATATGGGAAAATATATTCATAAATGATGTATCTGATAAGGGGTTGACATCCAAAATATACAAAGAACTCACGCACCTCAACAAACAAAAAGCAAATAACCCAATTAAGAAATGGGCAGAGGACATGAATAGACACTTCTCTAAAGAAGAAATTCAGATGGCCAACAGGCACATGAAAAAATGCTCCACATCGCTAATCATCAGAGAAATGCAGATTAAAACCACAATGAGATATCACCTCACACCAGTGAGGATGGCCAACATCCAAAACACAAACAACAACAAATGTTGGCGAGGATGTGGAGAGAGGGGAACCCTCCTACATTGCTGGTGGGAATGCAAATTAGTTTAACCATTGTGGAAAGCAGTATGGAGGTTCCTCAAAAAACTCAAAATAGAAATACTATATGACCCAGGAATTCCACTCCTAGGAATTTACCCCAAGAATGCAGCAGCCCAGTTTGAGAAAGACAGATGCACCCCTATGTTTATTGCAGCACTATTTACAATAGCCAAGAAATGGAAGCAACCTAAGTGCCCATCAGTAGATGAATGGATTAAGAAGAGGTGGTACATATACACAATGGAATATTACGCAGCCATAAGAAAAAAACAAATCCTACCATTTGCCACAACATGGATGGAGCTAGAGGGTATTATGCTCAGTGAAATAAGCCAGGCCGAAAAAAACAAGTACCAAATGATCTCACTCATATGTGGAGTATAAGAACAAAGAACAAAACAAAAACAAAAAAAAAAAAATGAAGGAACAAAACAGCAGCAGACTCACAGAACCCAAGAACGGACTAATAGTTACGAAAGGGAAAGGGACTGGGGAAGAAGGGTGGGAAGGGAGGGATAAGAGGGTAAAAGGGGCATTACGTTTAGCAGACATAGGGTGGGGGGAACGGGGGAGACTGTACAGCTCAGAGAAGACAAGTAGTGATTCTCATCTCACTATGCTGATGGACAGTGACTGTAATAGTGTTGGTGGGGGGGACCTGATGAAGGGGGTAGTTTAATCATCACAATATTGCTTATGTAATTGTAGGTTAATGATACTAAAATAAAATAAATTGTAAAAAAAAAAAAAAGTTAAACATGGAGTTACCATCTGACTCAGCAATTCCACTCCTAGGAATTTCCAAGTGAAGTGAAAACATAGGTCCACAGAGGAAACTTTACACAAATGTTAAAAGCAACACTGTTCATAATAGTCCCAAAGTGGAAGCAACCCATATATCCATCAACTGATAAACAAATGATCTAGCTATACAGTGGAATATTATTCAGTCATAAAAAGGAAGGCAGTACTGACTCATGCTACAACATGGATGAGCCTGGAAAACACTATGCTCAGTGAAAGATGTAAGACATAAAAGACAACATATTGTATGATTCCATTTATATTCATATCCAGAATAGGCAAATTCATAAAGACAGGGAGATTAGTGGTTGCCAGGCCCTGAGGGGGAGGCTGGGAATAGGGAGTGGCTGCTAATGGGCACAGGGTTTCTCTTTAAGATGATGAAAATGTTCTGTGGTGATGGTTGCACAACTTTGTGAGTGTATTAATAAACCACTGGAGTGTATACTTTAAAAGGGTGAATTTTGTGGGATTTGAATTGTATCTCAATAAAAAGAAATAGAGAAATAAATAGGGGGAAAATAAGATAATTTCAGAGAATGATAATTTCTATAAGTCACTTCAACAGAAAGATATGATAGAGTGACCTGGGGTGGATGGGGTCTTCTCCAGATGAAGGAAAAGTCAGGTGGGCCTGTGTGAAAAGGGACTCTTGGGAGTCATAGGAAAGCTAGGAGAGGAGTCTTTCAGGCAAAGGGAACAGCAAACAAAGGCCCTGAGGTGGACTGGTTTACACCAGACCAAGTTTCTTCTGCCTTCAGAAAAAGCCTTCCCTCCCTAGTTCCTCTCGACAATTGCTGCCTCCTGCTCTACACAGCCATACATTTTTCAACTATGGTTTTTACCTAAGGTTTTCACCTTGGGGATATGAAGATTTCCTAGATTATCCTGAGCATGTTTGTTTTTCCAGTCACAGTTTTTGCCTAAGTTCTACACCTGGGGGAGTGTGAAGATTTTCCAGATTGTTCTGAGCATGGCTGGAATTAAGGGAACAAGTTCCCAGACCTTTAACTTCCATGTGAAATCCTTGGTCTGCCTCAGAAAGCACCTCTTTTCAATTCTCCTTTCAGATTGTTTCCCACTCAGAAGAGAAAAGCCACATCTTACCCAAATGAATCTCCCAGGTAGGGCACCTCAGAAGAGGAGATGCTGGGAAGGCCCTCAGAGCTCCCCAAGGACTTTCATCACCAAAAATTCAGGGAAAGATTCTGGCCTTGTCTATCTACCCTAGAATTAGAACCTAGCAAGGGGATGGTTGTCATGGCAACTGGTTTTGCCTGAGAAGTGGAGTCAGATCTTTTCTGTCAGTCAGTTGGCTGAGGGATTTGATGATAGGGCCTGGCTTTGCCATTTTAGATACATGGGGAATGTTTTCTATAAATCAATAGAGCTGAACCTATAGCCCCAAGGTTTTGATTAAGATGTATTTAAAGTGCACAGACAGTACACCAAGAATGATATTATTTGTAATACATGACTTAAAAGAGCAAAATTAGGTGCCAACTTTCAAATGTGAGTGGGTCATATACATATTGTCTTGAAATTCTTTAAAGGGGTACTTAATAAAAAATCTGGAAGACCATGTATTTCACTGGCCCTTACCCCAAAGCCTCATCTCTGCCTTTATCTTATCTGATCTCTTTTTAGTATTTACTGAGCAACTATTAGGTATAAACTCTGTACCATTCTACCACTTGCCATAGTGGGACCTTTCACAAGTCACTTCTTTCTCAGCTTCTGTTTTCATCTGTAAAATAAGGTACTCTCTAATTGTTACAAGGAGACATGAGTGGGTGAGTATAAAACAGTAACCCTCATAAAGGCAGAAGGTTCGTCAACTCTCCTGGCTACATGGTGTAACCTCCCTCTTTCCCTGATGGCTTCCCCCCAGAGCCCAGCATTCTTCCACTTTCTCCTCCTCCCCTTGGAATCAGTATGTTCAGAAATGCTTGGTGGAGGCCAAGAGTACATTGAACAATATCATATACCCAGAGAAGAAGCAGATATGGGGTATGGGAGGAAGACCGACATGTTGGTTTGAGGAGCCTGGTGGCACCCCGAAGGAGGTATCCAGAGAGCAGTTGCTCTGGCCCTGCCCACAGTCACATATTAATCTGCATAACCATCCCATTTGTGTGGCTCAGGGAAGGAGAGGGATTTGCCTACTAAGTGGCTAGCTGCTATCAGAATCCATATCTATCTGACTTCAGATCCTATAGATTCTTCTATACTTTCTGAAAGCACTGTCTGGCACAGAGGCCTGTGTGTTCCCCAAGCATCCCTGAATCCTTTGAGGGAGAGTTTAAGTTTTGCACAACCCATTTGGTGTATAATTCAAACCACAATTCTTCTGTCTGATGGAGACACAAGCTTGGAGAGCTGGGAAGGACATAAGACTTGTGGTAAGAGGTACACCAAATGGCTGGGACCAGATTTGGAAGCTAATATTTACTATAGGGGCTCATTCAGGGAAAGATGACTGCCTGTCAGGGTATGATCAGAGAAGACTTTCAGGAGGAGTCTTCTAAACTGGGCCCTGGAGGATGAGTAAGAGTTTGCCTTACAGGAAAAAAAGGCAGAGGAAGCAAAATGAGCACAGAATGGAATGTGGCCTATGCTGGCATGGTGATTACACTGGACAGCTGGAAAAGTGGTGAGGGCAAAAGCCAACACACACAGGGCTTTCAAAAAAAAAACATTTTAAAGAACACTTGAAGGTAGAAACTTGAGTCCTTGGGACTGGGGCTACACTGTCAGGTTAGCAGACAGAAGCCTAGTATTTGGGTAGGAAGGAAGCTGATGGAGGGCTGGTATGGCTTTGGATATGGTTAAGTCTTCCTTGATCTTAAGTGGAAGCCTGATCCTCTTCTGGTATATTGCTGGGTGGGGAAAGAAAGGAAATAATTGCTGGACCCCTCCAAAGGGATGGTTGTGGTGTTCACCAGCAGCATTTGGTGATTTGGTAATTACCAAAGGCCTCTCTTCTCCCAAAACTTGGCTGTTTAGTCAAAAAGCAGATGCTGCTTCTCTCCACTGGGAATGAAGAGCCTGAGCTGGGAATTAGGGTTGGGAGTTCGGCTCTGAGTTAAGTCATGCTTTCTCTCTGGAAGATGAAGATAACAATACTACTCATTTAATCTCAGGATTAGATGAGAGGGTGTCTTGGCGAGTACAGAGCACAGAGGAGAAGCCATAACTATTATTGGAACAAGATAGTCCTAGCATATTGCAGAGGCAAGACCCTGGTCATGGTTGTGTTTCTAGAAGAGGTATTGATTTCTTCTGGACACTATTGGCAGAGTGAGCTTCCTACTGCACAGATGTGATCCTTAACCTGTTCCTTAACCTTCCATGGTTCCCTACTGCCTTCAAGATAACACCTAAATTCTTTAACTTGACCAAGAAGTCCCTGCGTAGGCAGGACTCTATACCTCTGAGCCCACTTAACTGCAGTTAGTTGTTCCAAGGTCTGTGTTTCTCTGGGCTCTTCCATTGAAAACTCTACCTCGTCGCCTCTTTTCCTGGCTATTCCTGCACATCCTTCAGGACTCTACCCAGATGTCACTTCCATGGGAGGCCTTCCCTCACTGTCCCTGAAGCCTCCCCAGCTCCTCCACCTTCTCTCAGTTCTCAGCTCTCTACTTTGCTAGTACTTATCTGTCTTCCCCACAAGGCTGTGAGGGGGAGCTCAGTAAATATTTGTTGAATTAATGAATGAAAGGGGGGCCAATTCTAAGAAAAAAAGGGGTCTGTATACTGGTCAAAGGTCTTGACAGGTATCTATCTCAGCAGGGTAAGAATTATCAGTAACCATAATTTACAGATCAGAAAACTGAGGCTAAGGTAATCTCGCTTCACCTGACATTCTGATTCCTGAGCATCTGTGGGCAAGACATTGTACTGGGCCCTTACAGGCGGTATCTGGGGAGGTATGCTGGCTAAGAGCGAGTGATGTGAGGCCAGTTATACCCGGTGACAGTTAAGGCTCTGAGACTTTGCAGAAGAGCTTAAACTTTTAGATCTTAGTTCTTTTTAGGGCTACTAAAGGGTCAAAAGAACTAATGTGCTTCAAGTGCTCAGCATGGTGTCCAGTACAGATTCAGCAAGAATTTATTGATTCTAATCTCTCTCTTAAGGATGGGAGTCACAGCCCCAGAAAAGGTCCTTGAGCTGAAATGAAGAGGAAAGGAAGAGCCCTTTCCTTCTTCCCCTTTGAACTCAATGTCCTTGTGATAATATGCGGGAACACCTGTGGTGCTTGGCCAGGGCCTGCTGGATGGGGAGGCTCAAGGGGACTGCTGTTGTTGAGATCTCTGTAGCTGAGTTCTACTCTTAAGAGGCAGGAAAGGCCCCCTGAGGTCTCCTCCGGGAAGCCCAAGAGCTTTTCTCCTGGGGTTTCAGTCTTCTCCCTGAAACCAGTCAGTCACCTGTACATCTCCAACTGCCGGTCCCTCTTTCACCATTACTCGTCTTCCAATGGGGGCTGGGAGGTTGGAAAGGTTTCCTGTAAGTGCAGTGATGTCCAGAGGTCAGCTCTGGGAAGAACCATTGTATTGTCCCAAGCCCCTCTTCATACCTTAGCACCTTTATGTAACTGTCTTTTCCTTGGGGCATCTTATCCTTTGTTTCCCCAGTACTCAGCATATTGCCTGGAATGCTGGAAATGGTCGCTGGATGGAGCAATGAATTACATTTCAGCATTTATCAAATGCTTAGTCAGTACAGGTCCCTAACACTTACTTTTACTTAGAAGATTCTCACAGATGGTCTGTACTCTGGAAGCCACAAGTGAGGAAACAGGCTTGGGGCTGTTAAGTGACTGACTCAAGGCTGTAGAGTGGCAGCTAGTAGGCCCTCAGAGTGGTCCCTGGGAAAGTAAAAGGTTGAGAAGAACCTTGATAATTGTCACAATTGGCAGGGGGTAATTGTCAGCCAGAAATGATTGGTGCAAATTATTAGGTGTGAAGAAGGGACCAGTCAGAGTTTCCCCACAGAACTGCCCAGCTGGGGTTAGCAGGAGTGACTCCTTAGCAGAACAAAGAGCTCGTCCCTGTAGAGTAGGACTCTGGGGTGTAGACCACACAGAACACTGCTGATCTGACTTTGCACCTGGGAACCTTCGGGGTACCTCATTCTCTTCAACAGAAGGAGGCTCCCTGGAGTCACAGTGGCCCCCCCCTCATCTTTTTGGTTCCAGGGGGGCATCTTCCCTCTGAGAAAGTTTGCCTGCTGTCTTGTCAGGGCCTGCATACTTGCACTTAAGGTGTGCTAAAGCCCTGTTTGTTTGCCTCCACGGCAGGACTGTGGGCCTTGAGAGCAGGTAACTAGGGGCTTCCTGAACTCCAGGCCTGCCGGGGACAGTTTCAGGATCGTGAAATGCTGAAAGATGGAGTTTAGGGAACCCTGCAATGCCAAAAATTGTTTTTCTCCTAGGTGGGCTCACGGTTAACAGAATCGCGGACGGTAAACACTCACTGGGGCAATAATATGCACATTTACTAAGCCCTGGGAGGAATGGCAGTCACGTGGCTCTCGAGGGCGGTGCCCTTAACTTTGAGATGGAGTTAACTCTAATCACAGAAGGCTTTCTGGAGGAGGCGGAATTTTTAAGATGGCAGATTTTGGTTTCCTGTGGATAGCGAGGATGTGCTTAGCACCCTAGAGACCAGCTAGTTCCCGAGGTGAGCTTTCGCAGGGAACAAAACTAGAGTGTGGCTGGGCCGAACCGGGTTGGGGGAAGGGCCAGGGGGGCCGGACTCACGAGGTCAGACCGGGCTTGTGTTCTGCGACCTGCCCTAGCGCAGTCTTTTATGATTTGATGCGCCACAGCTGCGCTAGGCTGAACCTTCCGGGCCCCCGGACGCTGGGTGCAGGCCTCGAGATCTCGGGTGCCCGAGAGCAGAGCGCTCCAGGCTAGGGGTTAGGCCCGCAGGCTTGGCGAGGCGAGCCTGGCGGTCCGCGCTCACAGCGCAGTTCCACTGGGGTACCGCTGCCTGGCCCGCAGGGGCGAGGCGCGGGCTTCCCCGGGAGTTCCGTGGGGCGGGCGGCCCGCGCCTGGCACGAGAGGGCCATCTGCCTGGGGGCGGAGAACTGCAGTGTCCGCGGTGCGAGGCGCGTCCCCTCCGGGCCCCCAGCCCGCGTCCCCTGCCCCGCGCGCACACACTCCAAGACGCCCGTCTGCGCCCGCGGCCCGAGTCCCTGTGCCAGGCCCAGACCCAGACTAGGCGCGGGAGGCGGTGCAGGGATTAGTGGACCCCTCCCCCAGCGCTCCCCTCGCCCCGCCCGAGGCAGCGAGGACCCCTGGGCCCGGGGGTGTGAGGGATATTCGTCCTGGCGGTGCCCGGGCAGGGGACTCGACCTCCCTGGGTGGGGGCCGCACGGCGGCAGGTCGAGGTGCAGGCGCGCAGTCAGGTTGCCGCTCGGCTGGGGTGCGGGGGGGTGGGCTCAGGGCGGGGGTCGCCTGGTCTCATTCCCCACGCCGAGGCCACGGCCGGGCGGACAGTGCCCGGGCGGGTAACCCGACCCGACCCGGCTCCCGGTCGCCGTTCACCCCGTGCGGCTGGGCAGGGGGAGGAAGAGGAATGGGCGGAGGGGGAGGGGAAGAGGTGGTGGGCGAAGGGCTGTGGGGACTGCAGGGCCGAATCCCCGGCCTGCCTGCGCTGCACTAGGGCGGCTGCCCGCGGTGGCTGGGACGAGCCAGCCCCTTGCCTCGCGGGCGTCGGGCCTGCTGCAGGAGGGAGCCCTGGGGCTGCACAGGCTTGGCTCAGGGAAGCAGACCCGAGCTGCTGCCTCCATTTTGTTTCCTGCTCAGCTTGGTCTGTGGTGGTGGTGGTGTGGGTTCGGGGTGCGGCCGGGCAGGGGGTTCACCTGCGGCCGAGCCTGCTCGGGGCCCGAGGCCTCGAAGACCCCTGCCCAAGCCCCCAGGTGAGAACAGCGGTAGGAGGGGGGTTGCCTTGGCCTCGGTCCGAGCCGAGCGGAGCTGAGGGCAGGTGCCCAGTGGATGGGGAGCCCGGGCTGTAACCTAAGATGGAGGCTGGGGCTGACGCGGGCCCGAACGGGGTGGCGGGGCGGTCGGACAGGCCCTCAGCCCGGCCAGGTGCCGCTGGGTTTGGGGCTCGAGACGGGTAGGGTGGTGCAGCCGTGTGCAGCCCGCGGCTGGCGCAACGCCCCGAGGTAGGTGAGGGGATCGGAGTGCCACCCACGACGCCCGCAGGCCCGGACACTCCTGGGAGGCGCGCGAGGCCTCTGGGGAGCTCGCCTCAGGCCCCGCCCGGCCAGCCCGGCCGGCCCGTAGGCCCAGGCCGCGAGCGGGCGCGCAGAGGGAGGGGAGGGGGCGACAGCGGCGGCTCCGCCGATTGGGCGGCGCGTTCGCGAGCCTGACTTCACCCGCCTTGAACCCCGAAGAGTGAGGCGAGGGAGCGCGCGCGCGGTGGGGGAAGGGGAAAGCGCGCACTCGGGGCTCCAGCCGCACGCGGGCCGGCGCGAGGCGCTCCGTCGCACGCGCCGCCGCGGGGGCGCGCGCGGTGGGGGTGTGAGGAGGAGGCGGCGGCGGAATAGGCCGGGGCAGGTCGCGCTGGCTGCCTTCTACCTAGAAGAGAGACGCGGGGGGAGGGGGGTGCGGCGAGCGGCTCCGCTCTCTCCCCACCGCTCCGCTCAAGCCCCAGTGTAATGAGGGTCACCCCCTCCCCCCAGCCGGCCCGGGAGTGGGCTCGGGGCACGGTAACTAGTGCGCTGGGCTGTGTGGCGGGCTGGCTCGAGGAGGAGGGAGGAGGCGGCCGGGAGGGGAAGATGGTGGTGGCCGTGAGGTGAGGGGCGCGGGGGAGGGCCGGGCGCGGCGCGGGGTTGGTGGCCGGCGGCGCTGCAGCCGCGGGCCCCCTCCCCCTCCATCACTACCAGCCGGGCTCAGGCCTAGCCGGCCTTGCTGCCGCGAACTTCCTCCCGGTGCGGCCCGTGCCTTGCCGGCCTCCCGCCCGCACCTCGGCCTCCGCCTCCCCTCAGGTAGCTGGCTGGTGGGCGCGGGGACGGCTTTCCTCCCGCCGCAAACTTTGCTTGCTGCTGAATATTGATGAGTGCGATCGCCTGGGCCTGGAGGTGCTGCCGCGGATGCGGGAAGGAGCGCGGCCCGAGCAGGCGGCAGCGGCGTCGGCAGCAGCCATGTTTGTCAAGCTGTAGCAGCTGCTGCTGCCCTGAGTCGGCTTCACCGGCTGCCTCTGTTTCTCCCTCTGCCGCGTCCCGGCCTCTGGGCCCAGCAGCTGTGGACCGAGCAGGCCTGCAGCCAGGAAGGCGAGCTTCGGGGTTGCATCCGCTTCGGCCCAACTAGCTTGCGGCCTGCGCACGGCCGCTGCAAACGCGCCGGCTGGGCGCAGGGTGCAGGGCTATTGTGACCGCTGCGCCCGAGCGAGCCAGGAAGGGGGGGGCCTTTTTGTGCAGCGTCCGGGAGCCCCCCTCGAACCCTGCAGCTCCTTCCCTTCGTGAGATCCGGCCGCTGGACCCCCCAGCGGGGGAGGGGAAGGATGATTCCTGTTTGAGATTTGGGGATTTCTGTTGCCGAGTTTATTTTAATTTTAGTTTAGCCCAACTGTCCACCAGTGTGCAGTGCAGGAAAAAGGGACTGGCTGTTTCCATGTGGCAAGATCTGCCCGTCCGGGAAGATGGAGTTTGCGGAGGCTCACCGAGGCCATTTTTTCATCGGTAGCCGGGGAACTTTTTCCACCCATGGAAGTGTAGCAAAAAGGCATGGAGGCCACTAGGCCTTGAGAGATGGCTGCCATTTTGAAGATAAGAGGCAAATGGCCCGCTAACTCGGATTAATTGCTGTCTGTTTGGATTCCAGGTTGATGCTGGCCAAGGATGGATCAGACCTGCGAACTACCTAGAAGAAATTGTCTGCTGCCCTTTTCCAATCCAGTGAATTTAGATGCCCCTGAAGACAAGGACAGCCCTTTCGGTAATGGTCAATCCAATTTTTCTGAGCCACTTAATGGGTGTACTATGCAGTTATCGACTGCCAGTGGAACATCCCAAAGTGCTTATGGACAAGATTCTCCATCTTGTTACATTCCACTGCGGAAACTACAGGATTTGGCCTCCATGATCAATGTAGAGTATTTAAATGGGTCTGCTGATGGATCAGAATCCTTTCAAGACCCTGAAAAAAGTGATTCAAGAGCTCAGTCGCCAATTGTTTGCACTTCCTTGAGTCCTGGTGGTCCAACAGCACTTGCTATGAAACAGGAACCCTCTTGTAATAACTCCCCTGAACTCCAGGTAAAAGTAACAAAGACTGTCAAGAATGGCTTTCTGCACTTTGAGAATTTTACTTGTGTGGACGATGCAGATGTAGATTCTGAAATGGACCCAGAACAGCCAGTCACAGAGGATGAGAGTATAGAGGAGATCTTTGAGGAAACTCAGACCAATGCCACCTGCAATTATGAGCCTAAATCAGAGAATGGTGTAGACGTGGTCATGGGAAATGAACAAGACAGCACACCAGAGAGTAGACACGGTGTAGTCAAATCGCCATTCTTGCCATTAGCTCCTCAAACTGAAACACAGAAAAATAAGCAAAGAAACGAAGTGGACGGCAGCAATGAAAAAGCAGCCCTTCTCCCAGCCCCCTTTTCGCTAGGAGATACAAACGTTACCATAGAAGAGCAATTAAACTCAATAAATTTATCTTTTCAGGATGATCCAGATTCCAGTACCAGTACATTAGGAAACATGCTAGAATTACCTGGAACTTCATCATCATCTACTACACAGGAATTGCCATTTGTAAGCAGTTTTTGGTACAACTTAAGTATATACATAAATGTATATATACAGGCAATTTAAAGGGAAACCTGACTAGTTGGTTTTTAGCTGCTTATCAATTGACGGCTGAAAGCCTATTGATAATGACAGGCTTTTTGGGGAAATTTTGCTTTGATTTATTTATTGTATGAGTTTATTTTCAGATTTTCCCAATTAACTCTCCATTGAAGATAGGCTAAGAAAACTTTCAAGAGCGTTAGTTTGAGTTCAGATTGAAGTTTTCAAGATGGAGGTATATACATTTGCTAAGCTTTTTTTTTTTTTCAGTGTGCTTTGGCTTGCTGGTATCACGAGTACATGTGAACCAATTAATTTCCTGGAGTCCCGTTCTCCATTAAGTCATGGCTTTTTTTTTTTTTTTTTGAGTTGATGAGGTGACTCTTGCTTTAGATTGAAGTGCATTTTAGGCACAAAATGAAAGTACCTAAGATGAGACGGCTTTCTTGGACATAAGTTAAAATTTAAATTAGTTTTTTTTTCCTGCTGAAGGTACAACATCCTGTGCTCTAGACAGCTACTACTATCAGAGTAGACTCTTGAATCATTTCTAGTTTTTAATTTTGAAGTATATATATATATGTATGTGTGTGGAATGTGTGTACATGTGCAGAAATGGAAGAAAATCTTGAGTTACTCAGTGTGCTATTAGACAGTGGTAAACGACAAAGTTTTTTTTTATTTGATCTTATGCAGAATTTCTTAGCTGTTTGTAGTTAGCTAAATGATCTGTTGATTCTCTTAGCCTCAGTTCTGTCACCCTTAAAATTTGAAACTGCTTGATGAAAGGTTCCTTTCAGCTTTAAATATTTGATTCAGATTTTGTTCCTGCCCAAACATGATTGCAGAGTCACCTGTAATGTCAGAGAGGATTCCCCAACCCCCCACGAAAACAGATGCCTCTGAAATATTGTGTAAAGATTTAATCAGAAAAAAATTTTATGGTGTTCGGTTATAATTTTGAGTGCATATCACTCTACTAATAGCCCTGCTGTTCTTTAAAGTTAAGAAAGAGAGAGACTGTGGGTGTGTTGCTTTTGTTTCCGTTGGTTCATATATTAAATATGTTTTAGTATTCCTTGGTTTCTTAGCAGTTGCAGATTTAAAAAAATTGTTTGACAATTATCTTGAGTCTGTATGGTCCTAGAGGTTTTTTAGGGTGGATACCAATTGACAGTTGTGTTGGCAATATATTGGCAGCTCAGAGAAATTCTTTTTTGGTGGTGGTGGGGGGGCTCACATTGAAATCTGTCTTACATATATATAGATTTGCATTTATATTTACATAAAACAGATCTGATGGTGGGCATAGATGTTTCTAATAGCCTACAAATACAATTAGAATTAAAAATCTGGTTCTCATCAAATTGATGTAGTGGATATTGGTTTTTAATAAAAACGACTGAAGTATTGGATCCTATATACAGTATGTTGTGCACCTAAAATGGGAGTTAGCAAATCTCTGTAAATGTAGAAATGCTTTTTTCGGGCAGAAATTCTAAATTGCTCATAGACTTTATGGGCTTGAAGAAGCAGGTATCTTTAATTTGCTCTATTAGGCCTTGATTCAAGGTAGTGGATAAAAATCTATTGCTTTGATTTTTACTTTTGATATTTTCAACTGAGGACTTAAAGTGAAGTCATCTCAGAATGCAAGGTTAGCTGAACAGTGTAGGTTGGGAAAAGTGTGAAAAATATTCTGTGCAACCTCACACTATTGATGTATTCATACTAGTCACAGTTGATTCATTGATGCAGCTGGTGTAGAGCACTTACTCTGTATTAGATTCTGTGCTCAGAGCTGGAAATTTAGAAAATCTTTGGCAAATGTTGTCTTTTATTCTGTCTGTAATATTGTGATAGAATGTGATTCCCTTGGCTTGAGTAAGAGTAGTTAATAGGGTGTAAACCCCCTTTGTGGAGTTAGAGAAAGACAAGTAATTTAAGATATTGTCTCTTGTTTTGTATATCTAGCTAAAAGCAGACTGTTTTCCTCCTCATAAATGAGTAGCTTCTTCAGTTTCCCTGCATGTGCTCTTCAGTTATTTTCTCTGCATACAGTGATGTGAAATGATTGTCATTGTAATTAATTCTGACCTGGTGCTTTCATACTTAATTGGGTTGATTCCAATTCTTGCCAGTGTACATATACAGTGTACAGAGTTTTGTACATTGTAGGTGCTTGATAAAATCTGGAAGGAAGGTTGGTCCCTACAGCTCCAAGTTTAAACAGGCAATAACTTAGTTTATTAAGTGCTCTGGTCTGTTATCTTATTGGGTCTTCATAGCCTTGTTAAAAGTCTAGTTAAAAAAAAAAAAGATACAGAAGACATAAATCATCCTTCAAGGCACTTGAGATTATTGGAGACAAGACTGAAACCCTTGATATTATCTAATTACTTTTAGTTTTCAATAGTGACTTATGAAGGAAGGGTCTTTGACTCTTGCCTAGGTAATTCCTGGTTTTCTCACTTGCAGGTTGACTTGCAGCAGTTTGTTTTCTACTCTTTTTGCTTAGATATTTTAAGGAGAATTTACACTATGGCAGTGTTCATGGATGTGGGGATCTTCAAAATTCTTAATATGTAGTTAGCTCCAGGATGGTATGATGTACATATTGTATTGGTGGTCTTCTTTTTTTAAAGACCACTGAAAATGAATCCCTTTAAAATGGGAACTAAAATTTCATAATAGGGAGAAAAAACGTTTATTAAGGATTTTATGTTGAAAAGTAAAATTGAGATTAAGAAAATAAATTTTTAAACCTTAATCAAAATTTTGGTTATGATGACAACTATTTGTTATAATGGAAGAATCGAATACATTTTAAAAAATTTTGTTGAGCAATGTGCAATAGGGAGATGACATACTTTATTTTGCTTGACTTTCTCATGATGGTAAGGAGGATAAATTTTTGTAAAACTATTTAAGGATTTAATCAATTTTAATAAGATTCTCTTTTTATAAATGTCCACTATGGAACACTTCAAGCATATACCAAAGAACAGATAATAATAGAAATCCCCATGTACTCCTCACTCAGCTTAAAGAATTACTGCTATTTTGCCAGTCTTGTTTTATCCTTCCTCCATTATGTCATTCACTAATATTTCTTAAACCTTTGATGTTTATCATAAAACTCTTTGAAGCTCCTGTATTGTTACCCTTGTCAGTTGTCACTTGTTTACTGGTTGACCTAGATAATCTTTTCTGTGCCTGTAATTGGAGTGGTTCTTCTTTATTATTTACACTGATGTTAGGAAACAGCATCTTTTTGCCAAATTTGTTTGCAGTTTTAGCTTGTAATTGGTTTACACTGTAATACTAGTTAGTGCCTCATTAGGTAGAGATAGACACTGTATCTTCCATGGGATGGATGTTCAATAGAGACTTTTTTTGCCGCTTAAAAATAACTCGTTGTTGTAGCAATGTCTTCCTCTTCTCTACTTTCTTGGGGATTCAGAAAATACTCAGAAACCACCCCCTGTTCTAAGTTTTGTGCTGTGGATGTTTAAGTGGCTCAGGAATTTGAGTGGAGAGATGAAATCTAGAGCAGTCAAGGCTTCAGGGAAGAAGTGGGACTTGATTGGGTTTGTAAGTTAGGTTTAGAAGGGTGCTTTGGATGTAGAGAATTAAATTAACAGTATTTTCAGAAGATACTTATTGGGGATTGGTTGGATAGGATGGGTGTAGTCAGGTAATAGGGCCTGGAAATCCAGACTGTGGCATTTGTTACTTAATGTGATAGGAACTGGGAGCCAGCAAGTGATTTTATAAGTGATATGATGAAACCTGTGTTTGGAAAACTGGCTGGGAGAGGGTAGAGGCAATGTTAACTAACGTGTAGGCATCTGTTGGCAATGGTAATTAAAACCTAGACTTGAGCTGAGTGAGTATAGAAAGAAAAGGGGTAAATCCAAAAGTTATTTCAGAGGAGGGTAATTGGCAGCCCTTTTGGGGTTGCCTGGATTTGAGAAATGGTGGAGAGAGATGAGTGCAGATGATGTACAAGGCTTGTCTTACTGCTGCCTGGGACAAAAATGTTTCCTCAGGGGTTCTTTTTATCATCATCAAGCTATTCTCCATTCCCTCCTTTCCCCTCTGAGAGGAAAATTGATCCTATCTCCATACTTCTCAGGTTCTGCCCTCCATCTGACTCCCTCCTTTCCACTGGAGGGCCTTGATTCATTCATTACTTTTTCCTCTTTCCCTCTGGGGTCTTAAGTCTCTACCTTTCTGCTGAATCATTTTTTCTACCTAAAATACAAGATAATGTCTTGCTCTTCTAAAGGAATTTTCCTGTATCCTCTAATGCTTGCAGTTATCTTTCCTCTTTACTGGTGAATTTCTGGAAAGAGTTGGCTACTTTGTTTACCTCTCCTTAAAGCTCTGTGGATTGGCTTCTGTGTCTTCTACCATGCTGCAACTGTTCTTCCAAAGTGACAAGTGACACTTTGATACTTACCTATTAGAGTTGCAGCAGTTTGGCAACCACGCCTTTAAATGGTCATTTTGAACTGCTCTCTTTGCTTCCCCTTTCCTTCATTTTCTGCAGTCTCATCCACGTTCACTGATTGGCTTTACAGCTACTCTGCTGTGTGAATACTCTCTCAACCTGACTTATGAACCTCAGACCAAGAAATTCTGAATGCCAACCAAGCTTTCACCTGTATCACATTCATTTTTGAACCATCTCTTACTGCCAAACATGCATTTCCTTCTGTTAATTGATGGCGTCATCCTGTTCATCTCAAGACTGGAAACCTTGGAGTCACTTACTCATTTATATGATCAAAACACATTTGAATACCTTCTCTATGCCAGACACTGCCAGTATAAAGAAAAAGAAAGAGTCTGTTTTTAAGGAACTTTACTGTTTGGGAAAGGTAAGTGTGAACAATGATAATACAGAATACTAAGTGGTCTGGTAGGTGTTATAGATGCAGTGTTGTGGGATGTGGAAGAAGGCATGCTTAGAATAATCAGGAAGAATAACCTTTACAGAAGGCTTATATGTAATTTGAGCAGAAACATGCCAGTAAGTAAGAAGGAATAGCATATGCAAGTGGAAGAAATTCCTTGATAGGAAACTGTGAGGAATGGGGTTGTTAGATTATAAAATATAAAGCTATATAGGCCTTAAATGCCATTCTATACGGTTGTTTTTTATGCTATTTCTAAATTTTGCGAATTCCTCAGTCTTTTTATTTCTTCATTCCCATTCTATGAGGTGTTAATCACTGGTCTTCGTAATGTTTTTCTTTCCAGTCTATCTTACACAAAATTACCTCTGGCCTCCAAAATGAGAAATACTAGGTCTCTCTCTGGTTAAAGCTTTACCTTCAGTGCCTCACTCCCCTCCCCATTTGCCTAAAAAATAAAACTCAAATTCAGCATATTTTTGATAGGACCTCCCTCCTGCTCTTCTAAATCTCATCTGCTTTAACCCTGGGCACCCTTGGTTCAACCAAACTGAACTGTTATTGGTGCCTTGTTCCACATTCCCCCCCAGCTTTGGCCTTTTTCCTCCTGATTTATCTTTACATCTCAACTGTATATAGCATAGTACCTTCTTTGTAGTGGACACTCATTTGTTAAGTGAAAGGATGATTAGTACTGTTACAGAGGTACAAGTTGGGGAGGGGAGTAAATTTTAGGAAGGTGATGAGTGGATTGTCAGCATCCATCTTCAGTATATCAAATTTCAAAACTTGAGAAGTTTTTTTTTTCATCTCCCTGTGTACTCAATTTCTAAGGCCTTAGATTTTGAGCTCCCAGATATCTCAAGCATTCATTTTTTTCTTCTCCAATCTTTCAGTCTTTAGTTAAGGGTATTAAATCATAATGGTTTTAAGTTGGACAGATTTGAGTTTGTACTGTGCTTCCTGTTTAGTTGGAGAAGCCCCTTTACTCTCTCAGAGGCCCAGTCGCTCATCTGTAAATTGGGTTGTACCTTACATGCATGCTTGTTTGAGGGTACAACAAGGTAATTTATAGGAAGCAGCCAGACAGTGTTAGTTCTAAAGTTAGCGTTCAGTAAGTGATGTCTGTTATTATATGCCAAGAACCAAACACACATTTGGAAGCTATTTGTGAATTTTGAAAAACATCTTGGCATTTTTGCTTTTTTCTCTATTCTAAACTCCTTTCTTCCTTAATTGGTAGGATAAGGAAATTACTGTTGACAGTTTCAGTTTTTGTTTAAAAATCAGGGTAATTTGATCCATTTTGTTTGGTAATCATGAGAATTTAAGTGCAATAGTATCAGTAGCTTTTTGTACTCCAACTATTAAGTAGCATAACTTTATTACATTGTAGTTTTTTGTTGGATGCCCTTTGTCATGGTTATAAATCTTTCCTCTCCACCCCCTGGTTTTCAGGGTGGTCCACTGAAAGGAGACACCACCTCTTTTCTGGTGGCAGGTTTGATTTTCATTTAACAGTTGTTTTGAAACTTTTTAAATGATCTCAAATGTAGCCTTTTGAAGAAATTGTGAATCTTTTTAGTTAGAAAAGTAATAAATATTCATGGTTAAAAAAAGTCAAACTTGAAAAGGGAATGTAAAAGTGTCTTTATTTCTTTATACCCCTTATACCCTCATTTCTACCCTTGGTATTCTGTTAGAATTTTCTTTATTATATGTATACCTTTTTTAATCTTTAAGTAATGCACGTGGCCTGATTCACATATTATTCAGTACCTTTGTTAATTGTGTTACATGTTTTCATGTGAGCATGTAGATGTACATTCTTTTTTTGTTGTTAATGAAATTTTTATGGAGATAAATGTAGATTCACATGCAGTTTTAAGAAATAATGCAGAGATCCCTTGTATATTTTGCCTGATTTTGCAATGGTAATGTTTTTCAAAAATGTTGTATCATAGCTAGGATATTGACATTGGTAATAACCGACCAGTCTTATTTTGAGGTGTCCTCAGTTTTTGTCTCGTGAAGTTTTTTTTCCCAGAAGAAAATTTTGTATTTCAGTAAAGATACATTCCAGATGTCCCCAGTTTTACTGTACTCTTTTGTGTGTATGTATTATAAGTTCTATACATTTTTATCACCTGTGTAGATTTATATATACACTACCACAGTCAAGTACATACTGAACACAAGAGGATCTCTCCTGTGGCCCTTCTCCTTTCTGGCAGCCCTTCTTCCAACCTTCACTAACTATTAATCTGTCCTTTGTTTCTAAAATGTTGTCATTTCAAAAATGTTAATGTGAATGGAATCATACATTATGTTGCCTTTTGGGATTGAGTTTTTTCAATCAATATTGTGTCTCTTTTTATTATTCAATAGTATTCTATGGTATATGTATACCACAGTTAGCCATTCACCTGTTGAAGAACATCTGGGCTTATTCTAGCTTTTGGCTATTAGAAATGCCATAAACATTTTGTGTGAATGTAAGTTTTCATTTATCTGGGATAAATGCCGAAGAGTACAATTGATGAATCATATGGGAATGGCATGTTTGGTTTTTTATAAGAAACTGCCAACCTGATTTCCTGACTATCCTGTCTTACATTCTCATCAGCAGTATATGAGTGATCCTGTTTCTCTACATCTTTGCCATCATTTGGTGGTGTCATTATTTTTATTTTAGCTATATTTGTAGTTAGTAATGATATTTCATTATGGTTTTAATTTGCATTTTCCTGATAGTTAACGATGTTGAATATCTTTTTGTGTGCTTAATTTGCCATCTGTGTAGCCTCTTTGGTAAAATATATTTGTCTTTTGCGCATTTATCATTGGATTTTTTTCTTTTTTTACTGTTAAGTTTTGAGAGCTGCTTATATATTCTAGATGATGACCTATATTCTTTATAATGGCTATATATGAGCCATAATTTTTAAATATTCCTTCCACTTTAGATAATTGGAGAACTAGTAAAATCATACATACTTCTGGTTTCCCCTTAATAAATTGAAGCAGATTGTAGTGTTTTTTTTGCTGTTACTAGGTGAAATTATTTTTTTAAGCCTCTTCCAAGTTGTTTAGAATCTCCAGTGACCTATGTAAAACGCCATAATACTCTGTTAAAGATTGCTAGGATAAAATCCATTTTGGAATATGAACATTATATTTACACAGTAGATTAAATTAAAAATAATTACTGGTTATATGATATCCCCTCATATACCAGGAAGAGTCTGAAGGTAGTCTTTCTTTGTAAATTATGAGGGAATATTCCCCTTGTCATCTCTAATTTCTCTTGATGCTGTAATTGGAGCTGTTGGGAATCCCTCATGAAAGTAGGCAATGTGCAAGTTATATCTGTACCCAGGAAAAATAACTGATATTTATGCCATGCTAATAGTCATTGCAGTTCCACATCCAAAGGCATTTCTTTAACATTGCAGTTGGTTCAATTGACAGTTTATTGAACCTGTTTTTATAATTAGTGTATCCAGGAATAGTACCTCTACCATGCCATGATCTGTAAAGAATTGCAGAGTAGTTGTTAAGAGGTAATAAAGTTTTACATTTTAAGTGCTTTTTTAACATCAGAGTTTTCAAGCAGAAGTTTTAAACCACTGAAATTAATTCTTTGGTGGAGTAGATTAGAGTTGTAAGTCTTGATAGGCACCTTATTAATTTCATAGTAATGCCCGAAATTATTTCTTAAGGATAAACTGCTGATAGTGGAATTATCAGGGCAATTAAATTTTTTGTGTCTCTTTGATGTACCTACTTCTGTATGGCTTTTCAAAATAATTGTACCATTTTGCATAGTTTTAAATAGTGTATATGTCTAGCATTTGCCCCACTTTGATAGCAATTAAATAGTGTATATGTCTAGCATTTGCCCCACTTTGATAGCAAAGTCAACTTTGCGTTAATGTTCTAAGTTTTTCTTAAATGAGTGCATAATGCTTCCACAAGATCGATTTAATTAATACTTTATTTTTGACAATGATTTTGTTTACTGTTTGTATTTTTCTGTGACCTTTGTGAATATCCTTTGCTGATTTACCTATTTGATTTTTAATGTTTTATAGGTATTACCCTTTTACCTCATTGTTTATAAATATTCTCAATCTCTTTCTCTGTAGTTGTACAGCCAAATTTTCACTTTTCAAATAGCCAGATCTGTGTTTTGGAGAGATTTCTTATATTGATTCAAAGCTTATTCTACTTAAATATTTGATAAAGCAACTTTACAGACTTGTAAAAATGTGAAGAAATCATATCTGCTACGGTATTACTGATTTAATAGGGATTTTATTTTAATATCCAGCACTATGCTGATGATTACTTTTATAGTGCCTTTAATATACTTTTTGAAAACAAATTCTTAGAGAGCTGTGAAAGGAATATTTCCCTCTGTAATAGTTACCTATTCTGCCTAACAAATTATCTAGAAATTTAGCAGCCTAAAACAATATTTATCTCGCAGAGGGTTAGGAATCAGGGAGTGGCTTAGGTTGGTGTTTCTGGCTCAAGAGTCTCTCATGAGATTGCAAGCAAGATGTTGGTCTGGAATGCAGTCATCTGAAGGCTGTAGGGTTACTCACATGGTTGCTGCCTGTTTACAGGAGGCCTGAGTTCCTTGCCAGGTGAACCTCTCCATTGCACTACTCGCAGTATGTAGCTGGTTTCCCTCAGATTGAGTGATCCAAGAGAGGTTGAGAGACCCAAGCAGGATGATCCAAGGGGATATTATGGGAAGAGAATACACAAAAACATGACTACCATGAAGTGGGATCATTGGGGACCATCTAGGGGGCTGGTTACCACACATACCCAACAAGAAATGAATAGTTTTAAGTAAGAGGATAAAGCTTAATTAAGTGTATAAAATAGACCACTTTTTACTTTAAGTGAGCTAGTGGATCTGTTTTCAAATTGAACTTTGAATAGGTATATGATTCAAAAGTTATTGATGTAAAAAATAACCAGTGAAGTACCTGTACCGGTTTGCTCAGTTAACACCTTCAATTTCTGTGGCTCTTCCCACTTCTTTGGTGCAAGATTATTAATCTTGCTTTTTCACTGAATATATTGTTGAGATCTTTCTATCTTAGAACATAGTTTTCTCGTTCTTTTTACACCTGGATAGTATTCTATTGTATGAATGTATGGGAGTTTTCAATTCAAATATCCCTTTGCTGAAAGTGAACAACCAACCATTCACGTAAATAATTTTGAAAGTATGCAAGTACATCTGTAGGATAAATCTCTAGAATTGAAATTTTGGATCAAAGTTAAATATGTTTATAACTAAAAAATATTGCCAAGTGTCTTACTAGAGTACAGTATTTGTGGGGGATATATTCCAAGACCCCTGGTGGATAACTGAAACCACAGATAGTACCAAACCCTATGTATAATGTCTTTTTCCTGTGCATACCTACATATGAAAATGTTTAATTTACAAATTAGGCCCAGTAAGAGATTAACGGTAATAACTAATAGAACAGTTAAAACAATATGCTGTAGTAAAAGTTACGTGAATGTGGTTTCTCTCTCAGAATATCTAATTTATTATATTCACCCTTCTTGTGATGTGAGATGATAAAATCCCTGTGTGGTAACATGAAGTTTGGTGAATGGTAGGCACTGTGAGTAGCATTAGGTTCCTATTTAACCCTAATTCATCAGGAGGAGGATCATCTGTTTCCAGCCTGCCATTTAGCTCGGCTAACTGAAACTTTAGAAAGTGAAACTTTGGGTGAGGGGATATTTACACTCCCAACCGGCAGTATATGAATGTGCCTATTTCAATGGGCATTCTTTACTTAGTTTTTATTTTTAATTGTGGTAAAATACACCTAGCATAAAATTTACCATTCTAACCGTCTTTAAGTGCAGTTAAGTAGTGTTAGGTATATTCATATACTTGTGCAGCCATTCTCCAGAACTCTTTCCATCTGGCAAAACTGAAACTATACCCTTTAAGCAACTTCCCACTCCCCCAGCCCCCAGTCCTGGCAACCACCATTCAACTTTCTGCCTCTGAATTTGTCTTAGATATCTCATGTAGGTGGAATCATACAGTATTTATCTTTTGTGACTGGCTTATTTCCTATGTATGTACCATCTGTCAGAATTTTTTTCTGTTTAAAAGATACTCCATTGAAAGTGTATGACATTTTCTTTATCGATTCCTCAGTTGATGGATACTTTTTTGGTTTTTGTGAATAATGGTGGTATGAACATTTGTCTACAAATCTCTCTTCAGGATTCATTGGAGCATCTTAATGAAGATACTTCTTATAGCTAAGGGGGAAAAGGAATAATAAACGTTTATTTGATACCTAAGTAACCTACAATTTGGATATTCTGTACTTTTTCCTTTTTCCCTTTTTAGTTTTCATAAGGTATTTTTTTTCTTGTTTAGCATGGACTAAAAAATCAGACACCATTTATATCATTTTACATATGAATTTTTTCTACATTTCATCTTTGATGCATGGTAACCATTTTAAACATTAACATAATTTACATAATTTGTAAAATTAACCCTCTTAAAGGATACAACTCAGTGACTAGTACATTTACAGAGTTGAATAATCAGAACCAATATCTCATTTCAGAACATTTTGTCACCCAAAAAGAAACTCTTAATCATCAGTCACTCTGCATTCTTCCCCTCCCTTAGTCCCTGGCAGCCATTAGTTTACTTTCTGTCTTTATGGGTTCATTTATTCTTGATAATTCATGGCCTCTTGTATCTGCCTTTTTTCACTTAGCGTAATATTTTCAGGTTTATCTATGTTGTATGTATAAGTACTTTATTTTGTCAAATAATACTGCATTGTATAGATATGCCACATTTTGTTTATTCATCAGTTGATGGACATTTGTTTCCACTTTTTGACTGTTGTGAACATTTGTATACAAGTTTTTATATGAAGATATGTTTTCAGTTCTCTTTGGTATTCCTAGGAGTGGTATTGCTAGGTCATACAGTGATTCTGTGTTTAACATTTAGAGGAATCGCCAGACTGTTTTGCACAGAGCCTGCACCATTTTACAATACTCCTAACAATGTATGTGTGTTCTAAAGTCTTCATATTTTGACAACCCTTCTTTTTTTCATTTTAAAAATTTTAGGTACCCTAGAGAATGTGGAGTTACCTCATTGTGATTTTAATTTACATTTCCCTGGTGACTAATGATGTTGAGCATCCTTTCCTGTCCTTATTGACCATTTGTATAGCTTCTTTGAAGTTTGTAAGTAAGTCCTTTGCCTTTTTTTTAAAAAAAAATTGGGTTGTGTTTTAACTGTTGTAGTATTTCTTTATATATTCTGGATACAAGTCATTTATTATATGTGATTTACAAGTTTTTCTCTCTTCTGTGGAGTGTTTTACTTTCTTGATGGTATTCTTGAAGCACCAAGGTTTTAATTTTAATGAAGTCCAATTTATCAGTTTTTTTCCTTTGCTTGGGTTTTTGGTGTCATATCTGAGTAACCATTGCCTAATCCAAGATTAGGAAGATTTACTCCTGTGTTTTCTCCTAAAAGTTATATTTTTAGCTCTTACATTTAGATCTTTGATGCATTTTTAATTTTTGTATATGGTGGAAAGGAGGGAACTTTTTTGTATGTGGCTTATCCAGTTGTCCTGGCACCGTTTGTTAAAAAGACTTGTGTCCTTACTGAGTGATCTTGGCACCCTTATTGAAAATATATATGGATTTATTTCTGGACTCTGAATTCTATTCTTCCATTGATCTATATGTCTATCCTGCAACTGGCACACATTTTTGATTGATGTAGCTTTGTTGTAAGGTTTGAGATTGGGGAGTGTGTGTCCTCTAACTTTTTCATTTTCAAGATTGTTTTTGGATATTCTGTATTTTTGTATAAATTTTAGGATCATCTTATCAATTTCTGCAAAAAAGGGAACTGGAATTTCGATTGAAGTTGCGTTGAATTTCTGAGATCGTTTTGGGGCTTATCATCTTAGTAATATTGTCTCCAATCTAGAAACATGGGATGTCTTTCCATTTACTTAGGTCTTCTTTAATATCTTTTGATGGTGTTTTGTAGCTTTCAGCATACAAGTCTTGCATTCCTTTTAAAACATTTGTCCCTAAGTATTTTATTTTTTTGATGCTATTTTATTATTATTTTATTTTGCTATTATTAATGTACAATTACATGAGCAATATTATGGTTATTAGACTCTCCCTATTATCAAGTCCCCACCACATACCCCATTATAGTCACTGTCCATCAGTGTAGTAAGATGCTATAGAATCACTACTTGTCATCTCTGTGTTTTTGATGCTTTTTTAAATAGAATTGTTAATTTTGTTTTTGGGTGATTCATTATTGGTATATAGAAATAGAGTGGATTTTTATATATTGATCTTGTATCTTACAGTCTTGCTGAACTCATTTTAATAGTTAAAAATTTTTTTTGTAGGATTTTCTATAAATAAGATCATATCATCTGCAAGTAGAGGTAGTTCACTTTTTCCTTTCTAAACCTAATGCTTTATTTCTGTTTCTTGCCTAATTAATCTTGGCTAGAACCTCCAGAATAATGTTGAGTATAAATGGCAAATGTGGACATTCTTGTAGGACTGATACAGGGGAGAATGCACTCAGTTATTCACCATTAAATATGATTTGTCTGTGAGTTTTTCATACATGTCCTTCATCAGATTGAGGAAGGTTCTTTTTATTCCTACTCTGTGGAATGTTTTTATCCTGAAAGGGTGCTAGGTTTTCTCAAATGTTTTTTCTTCTATTGAGACAACCATATGGTGTTTCCCTCCTTCATTCTTTTAATATGGTATAATATATTGATTGATTTTTTTTGTATGTTGAACCAGCCTTGCATTCCTGGGATAAATTCCATTTGTTTGTGGTATATTTTTTTATATGTTGCTGTATTTGGGTTGCTAGCATTTTCTTGAGATTTTTGCATCTTCATGCATAAGGCTTTCTTGTGATATATTTGTCTGGTTTTGGTATCAGGGTAATATTGTTCTAATAGAATGAGTTTCACTTCAGTTTTTATGTGATTATTTTTAGAGTAGGAGTTACTTTCTAAGTTTTCAATTATAAGTGACTTTATCATGTGCATCTTACTGTAATTTTGTGTTTGAAAATTGCTAACATTAACTGAGACAGTACACTCATTCATTCACCATTTTTTATGTGCCAGGCATTTTATAAGACAAGAATGTGGTGGAAATTGGGGCAAGGCAGTATGTGCTAGCTAGGTTGAGAGGAGTATGATTTAGGGTTCTAAGAATTAAAGTAGCTGTTGGTCAGAATAGCATGATTAGGTGGCATAAGATGGAAGGGTGGGACAGGATGGAATGATACTGGAAGAGGGTAGTCAAAGTGTGGGTCTTTACCTAAATTCTCCCACTTTTTTGTTTAAATGGTTGTAGTAACATTTTTTCCTCTTGTATATTCGATTGCAAACTCTGATTTTTGTTATCTAATATTTACCTGCTTCACAATTTTGGTGTCTACTCAGAAAAAAGCACAGACTAAATACTATTCAAAAAGGTCATGAATCTTTCCAAACTGTTACTGTGAATTTGTTAAAGTTGACCAAACTGGAAGTCATTACAGTTTTTAAGAAAATGATAGCATTTATTAGTATTGTATTTAACCTTATTATGTTTGTAGTTTTCTGTGGTAAGTGTGAAGTAATTTAATTAACTTCCCCTTCAGTTGACAAATAATGAAAACGTGATAAAGATGAATGAAGTGTTTTACAGAAAGAGGCAGGTTGGTATTGTAGAAAAAATGTGGACTGTGGAGTTGGACAGATCTCCCTTGGAGAGAAGTCTTGACTCCTGTGTTTGCCTCAGACACAAGTGGCCTCTCAACTTTATTAATCTATATGTTTTGAAAATTGGCACCAAGCACAGTGCATAGCACAGGGTAGGTATTTGCTGTTATTGTTAATTATCATACTTAACATACAGTGACTACGACATGCAGACAGCCAGGCTCTCTACTATACACATAATAAGTATTATCTCATTTAGTCCTCAGAACAACCCAATGAGTTTCTAGACGCAACCATTCTTTCAGGTTTACGTATAAGGAAATGGAAGCTTAGAGGAATTAAGTGGTTTTCCAAGTGGTGGTGCTGGTAAACCAGCCAGGGATATCTGGCTTCAGAGTTTTTTCTCTCTGCTGCGCTGCTTCCCCTGTTGCCCAGGACTATGGGCACTGTTCATCACATGATATATTTTTAGTAGACTTTTGTCTTCTTGTAAATAGATTAAAATGAGAGGTAGAAATGTGCTTGTCAGTTTTTTTCAAGTTTTTACATGTCATTTGGGCCTAAAAACATGAATAGAAAGACTAGTGTCATCTGCAAATGTATCCTGTACTTTAAAGTCAAATGTCAACTATATCTAGTATGAGGATTTGTTTCTTTTAAGATATTATGTTTACTAATAAATAACCACAATATAAGTGTAACTATGAGGTAATGAAATGTTTTCAGATTTTACCAGATAGGAATGTTCTATTTAAGAAAGTTACCTTAAGTAACAGGTTTTAAAAAATGGAGGTAATATATAAATAACAAAATTCACCATTTTAACCATTTTAAAGTGTACAATGGCATTTCTTATATTTATAATGTTGTGCAAACATTACTGCTAATTTCAGAACATTTTCATCAAACCCAAAAGAAACTCCTTATCTACTAAGCCTTTATTTCCTATTCTCTTCTCTGCCTAACCCCTAGCAATTATTAATCTATCTTTATGCAAATGCCTACACTAGACATTCCTTATAAATTGAATCAAGTCAAGGTATGTGGCTTATTTTTTGCTATTATTAATATACAATTACATGAGCAACATTATGGTTACTAGATTCCCCCTATGATCACGTCCCCACCACATACCCCATTGCAGTCAATGTCTATCAGCGTAGAAGGATGTTATAGAATCACTACTTGTCTTCTCTGTGTTATACTGCCTTCCCCGTATCCGCCCACCCCACCCCACACCCGCTACATTATGTGTGCTAATTGTAATAGCCTTTTTTCCCCCTTATCCCTCCCTTCCCACCCATCTTCCCTAGTCCCTTTCCCTTTGGTAACTGTTAGTCCATTCTTGGGTTCTGTGAGTCTGCTGCTGTTTTATTCCTTCAGTTTTTTTCTTTGTTCTTATACTCCACAGATGAGTGAAATCATTTGATACTTGTCTTTCTCTGCCTGGCTTATTTCACTGAGCATAATACCCTCTAGCTCCATCCATGTTGTTGCAAATGGTAGGATTTGTTTTCTTCTTATGGCTGAATAATATTCCATTGTGTATATGTACCACATCTTCTTAATCCATTCATCTACTGATGGACACTTAGGTTGCTTCCATTACTTGGCTATTGTAAATAGTGCTGTGATAAACATAGGGGTGCATCTATCTTTTTGAAACTGGGCTCCTGCATTCTTAGGGTAAATTCCTAGGAGTGGAATTCCTGGGTCAAACGGTATTTCTATTTTGAGTTTTTTGAGGAACCTCCATACTGCTTTCCACAATGGTTGAACTAATTTACATTCCCACCAGCAATGTAGGAGGGTTCCCCTTTCTCCACATCCTCGCCAACATTTGTTGTTGTTTGTGTTTTGGATGTTGGCCATCCTCACTGGTGTGAGATGATATCTCATTGTGGTTTTAATTTGCATTTCTCTGATGACTAGTGATGTGGAGCATCTTTTCATGTGCCTGTTGGCCATCTGAATTTCTTCTTTGGAGAAGTGTCTATTCAGATCCTCGGCCTATTTTTTAATTGGCTTATTTGCTTTTTGTTTGTTGAGGTGTGTGAGCTCTTTATATATTTTGGATGTCAACCCCTTATCAGATACATCATTTATGAATATATTTTCCCATACTGTAGGATGTCTTTTTGTTCTACTGATGGTATCCTTTGCTGTACAGAAGCTTTTTAGTTTGATATAGTCCCACTCATTTATTTTTGCTTTTGTATCGCTTGCCTGGGGAAACATGTTCATGGTGAAGTTGCTCATGTTTATATCCAAGAGATTTTTGCCTATATTTTTTTCTAAGAGTTTTATGGTTTCATGACTTACAATCAGGTCTTTGATCCATTTTGAGTTTACTTTTCTATATGGGGTTAGACAGTAATCCATTTTCATTCTCTTACATGTAGCTGTCCAGTTTTGCCAACACCAGCTGTTGAAGAGGCTGTCATTTCCCCGTTGTATATCCATGGCTCCTTTATCATATATTAATTGACCATAGATGCTTGGGTTTATATCTGGGCTCTCTATTCTGTTCCACTGGTCTATGGGTCTGTTCTTGTGCCAGTACCAAATTTTCTTGAATACTGTAGCTCTGTAGTAGAGCTTGAAGTCAGGGAGCGTAATCCCCACTGCTTTATTTTTCCTTCTCAGGATTGCTTTGGCTATTTGGGGTCTTTTGTGGTTCCATATGAATTTTAGAACTATTTGCTCTAGGTCATTGAGGAATGCTGTTGGTAATTTGATAGGGATTCCATTGAATCTGTAGATTGCTTTCAGTAGGATGGCCATTTTGACAATGTTAATTCTTCCTAGCCAAGAGCATGGGAAGAATTTCCATTTATTACTGTCCTCTTTTAATTTCTCTTAAGAGTGTCTTATAGTTTTCACGGTGTAGGTCTTTCACATCCTTGGTTAGGTTTATTCCTAGGTATTTTATTCTTTTTGATGCAATTGTGAATGGAATTGTTTACCTCATTTCTCTTTCTGCTAGTTCATTGTTAGTGTATAGGAATGCAACAGATTTCTGTGTATTAATTTTGTATCACGCAACTTTGCTTAAATCTAATAGTTTTGGAGTGCAATCTTTAGGATTTTTTATGTACAATATCATGTCATCTGCAAACAGGACAGTTTGTGTTCTTCCTTGCCGATCTGGATGCCTTTTATCTTTGTGTTGTCTGATTGCCGTGGCTAGGACCTCCAGTGCTATGTTGAATGAAAGTGGAGAGAGTGGGCATCCTTGTCTTGTTCCCGATCTTAAAGGAAAAGCTTTCAGCTTCTCGCTGTTAAGTATAATGTTGGCTATGGGTTTGTCATATTATTTTGAGGTACTTGCCCTCTATACCCATTTTGTTGAGAGTTTTTATCATGAATGAATGTTGAATTTTGTCGAATGCTTTTTCAGCATTTATGGAGATGATCATGTCGTTTTTGTCCTTCATTTTATTGATGTAGTGGATGATGTTGATGGGTTTTCGAATGTTGTACCATCCTTGCTTCCCTGGGATGAATCCCACTTGATCATGATGGATGATCTTTTTGATGTATTTTTGAATTCAGTCTGCTAATGTTTTTTTGAGTATTGTTGTATCTATGTTCCATCAGGGATATTGGTTTGTGATTTTCTTTTTTTGTGGTGTCTTTGCCTGGCTTTGGTATTAGAATGATGCTGGCTTCATAGAATGAGTTTGGAAGTAGTCCCTCCTCTTCTATTTTTTGGAAAACCTTAAGGAGAATGGGTATTATGTCTTCTCTAAATGTGTGATAAAATTCATCAATGAAGCCATATGGTCCGCTCATTTTGTTCTTGCATAGTTTTTTGATTACCAATTCAATTTCATTGCTGGTAATTGGTCTCAGATTTTCTGGTTCTTCCTGGGTCAATCTTGGAAGGTTGTATTTTTCTAGAAACTTGTCCATTTCTTCTAGGTTATCCAGTTTGTTTTATAAGTTTGCATATAAATTTTCATAGTTTTTCCAATAATTCTTTATATTTCTGTGGGTTTCGTAGTGATTTTTTCCTTTCTCATTTCTGATTCTGTTTATGTGTGTAGATTCTCTTTTTTTCATGGTAAGTCTGGCTAGGGGTTTATTTTGTTTATTTTCTCAAAAGAACCAGCTCTTTGTTATATTAATTATTTCTATTGTTTTATTGTTCTCAATTTTATTTATTTATTTGATCTTTATTATGTCCCTCTTTCTACTGACTTTAGGCCTCATTTGTTCTTTTTCCATTTTCAATAATCGTGAATTTAGACTATTCATTTAGGATTGTTCTTCCTACTTTGGGAAAGTCCCTTAAAGTGCCTGCTTTTCTTTTGTCCCAGGGCACCCGGTTGTGGAAAACTTTTTGCAGTCTTAGTCTTATCCTTTGTTTTTCAGCCCCTGTAATCTCCAGAGCACCATGCAATGTGGGTCTGTGCTCCTGGGATGAATTTTTAGGGCTCAGTATTTAGCAGTTCTGTGCTTCCACACCCTCCTCACTCTGATTGTCTTCCTCCTGCTGGTGAGCTGGTGTTGAGGGAGTGCTCAGGTCCTGCTAGTTGCTGTATTTTCAAAATATATGTGGTTTTGGGAGGAGATTTCCAACACACTACTTATGCTGCTGTCTTTTCTCCTTGAATACCTGTTTTTAAATCCTTTGGGCATGTACCCAGGAGGGGAATTGCTGGATCATATGGTAAGTTTGTTCAAGCCCTCCCTCACCCTTATTTATTTATTGAGATAGTATTGATATACAAAAAATGTTTAATATGTACATCTTAATGAACTTGAAGGTAAGTATACATCTGTGAAACTGTCACCATATGTAATACCATATAGTTAATACCATAATTTCTAAAAGTTTCCTCCCCCCTTTTTTTATGAACATTAAACATAAGATCTACAGTCTTAACAGATTTTTAATTGAAGTATCCTTGATCTACCATCTTATATTGGTTTCAGATGTACAACACAGTGGTTCAACAGTTACCCCTATTAAATCCTCACCCCCTCTAGTGTGGCATTTTAACACATTTTTAAGTATATAATACAGTATTGTTAACCGTATGCACTGTGTTGTACAGTAGATCTTGAGGATTTATTCATCTTGCGTAAGTGAAACTAAATGCTTTGACTAAGATGTCTTAATTCCCTCTCCACCCAGCCCCTGGTAACCACCATTCTACTTTCTGCTTCTATGAGTTTGATTATTTTCGATTCCTAATATAAGTGGATTATATTTGTTCTTCTGTGTCTGGCTTATTTACCTTAGCATAATGTTCTGTATGATTATTAATGTTGCAGCAAGTGGCAGGATTCCTTTCTCAAAAAGAAGGCTAAATAATACTCCATTTTATGTATGTACTACATTTTCTTTATCCATTCATCTCTTGATGGATATTTAGGTTTCCATGTCTTTGTAAATAGTGCAGCAGTGAACACGGGAGTTTAGGTATCTCCTTTGAGATCCTGATCACCCTTTTCTGTGTGTATACACACAGAAGTGGGATATCTAGATCATATTGTAGCTCTAGTTTTAATTTTTTGAGGAAATTATATACTGATTTTCATAGTACCAATTTCCTTTCCCCCCTAACAGTGTGTAAGGGTTCTCTTTTCTCCACATCTCAACCAACACTTACCTTTTTTGGGTATTAACCATTCCAGCAGGTATGAGGTGATACCATACTGTGGTTTTGATTTCCTGTTGATAATTGATGTTAACCACTTTTTCATATAACTGTTGGCCATTTGTGTGTCTTTGGGGAAATTTCTGTCTAGGTCTTTTGCCATATTTTTAGTAGGTTATTTTTGGTATTGAATAATAAGAACTCCTTACATATTATGGATATTACCCCTTTATTAGGTATATGATTTGCAAATATTTTATACCATTCCATAAGCTGCCTTTTCACTTTGCAGATTGTTTCTGTTTCCTTTGCTGTGTAGAAGCCTTTTATTTATTTTATTATTTATTTTTATAATTTATTTTGGTATCATTAATCTACAATTAAATGTGCAATATTATGGTGATTAAACTACCCCCTTCATCAGGTCCCCCCCACCAACCCCATTACAGTCACTGTCCATCAGCGTAGTGAGATGCTATAGAATCACTACTTGTCATCTCTGAGTTGTATAACACTCCCCATGCCCCGCCAACATTACATCTGCTAATCGTAATGCCCCTTTTACCCTCTTATCTCTCCCTTCCCACCCATCTTGCCCAGTCCCTTTCCCTTTGGTAACTATTAGTCCGTTCTTGGGTTCTGTGAGTCTGCTACTGTTTTGTTCCTTCAGTTTTTATTTATTTATTTATTATTTACAATTTATTTTGGTATCATTAACCTACAGTTACATATGCAATATTATGGTGATTAAACTACCCCCTTCATCAGGTCCCCCGCACCAACCCCATTACAGTCACTGTCCATCAGCGTAGTGAGATGCTATAAAGTCACTGCTTGTCTTCTCTGAGTTGTACAGCCCTCCCCGTGCCCCCGCTACCTTACGTCTGCTAATCGTAATACCGCTTTTACCCTCTTATCCCTACCTTCGCACCCATCTTCCCCAGTCCCTTTCCCTTTGGTAACTATTAGTCCGTTCTTGGGTTCTGTGAGTCTGCTGCTGTTTTGTTCCTTCAGTTTTTTTTCTTTGTTTTATACTCCACAGATGAGTGAAATCATTTGATACTTGTCTTTTTCGGCTTGGCTTATTTCACTGAGCATAATACCCTCTAGCTCCATCCATGTTGTTGCAAATGGTAGGATTTGTTTTTTTCTTATGGCTGCGTAATATTCCATTGTGTATATGTACCACCTCTTCTTAATCCATTCATCTACTGATGGGCACTTAGGTTGCTTCCATTTCTTGGCTTTTGTAAATAGTGCTGCAATAAACATAGGGGTGCATCTGTCTTTCTCAAACTGGGCTGCTGCATTCGTAGGGTAAATTCCTAGAAGTGGGATTCCTGGGTCGAATGGTATTTCTATTTTGAGTTTTTTGAGGAACCTCCATACTGCTTTCCACAATGGTTGAACTAAATTGCATTCCCACCAGCAGTGTAGGAGGGTTCCCTTTTCTCCACATCCTTGCCAACATTTGTTGTTGTTCGTGTTTTGGATGTTGGCCATCCTCACTGGTGTGAGGTGATATCTCATTGTGGATTTAATCTGCATTTCTCTGATGACCAGCGATGTGGAGCATCTTTTCATGTGCCTGTTGGCCATCTGAATTTCTTCTTTAGAGAAGTGTCTATTCATGTCCTCTGCCCATTTCTTAATTGGATTATTTGCTTTTTGTTTGTTAAGGTGCGTGAGTTCTTTATATATTTTGAATGTCAACCTCTTATCAGATACATCATTTATGAATATATTTTCCCATACTGTAGGATGTCTTTTTGTTCTACTGATGGTGTCCTTTGCTGTACAGAAGCTTTTCAGCTTGATATAGTCCCACTTGTTCATTTTTGCTTTTCTTTCCCTTGCCCGGGGAGATATGTTCATCAAGAAGTCACTCATGTTTATGTCGAAGAGATTTTTGCCTATTATTTTTCCAAGAGTTTTATGGTTTCATGACTTACATTCAGGTCTTTGATCCACCTTGAGTTTACCTTTGTGTATGGGGTTAGACAGTAGTCCAGTTTAATTCTCTTACATGAAGCTGTCCAGTTTTTCCAACACCAGCTGCTGAAGAGGCTGTCTTCTCCCCATTGTATATCCAAGCCTCCTTTATCAAATATTAATTGACTGTATATGTTTGGGTTAATGTTTGGATTTTCTGTTCTGTTTCACTGGTCTGTGGGTCTGTTTTTGTGCCAATACCAAATTGTCTTGATTACTGTATCTTTGTAGTAGAGCTTGAAGTCAGGGAGTGTAATTCCCCCTGTTTGATTCCTCCTTCTCAGGATTGCTTTGGCTATTCGGGGTCTTTTGTGGTTCCATATGAATTTTAGAATTATTTGTTTCAGTTCATTGAAGAAAGGTGTTGGTAGTTTGATAGGGATTGCATTGAATCTGTAGATTGCTTTAGGTAGTATAGCCATTTTGACAATATTTATTCTTCCTAGCCAAGAGCATGGTGTGCATTTCCATTTGTTAGTGTCCTCTTTAATTTCTCTTAGGAGTGTCTTGTAGTTTCCAGAGTACAGGTCTTTCCCTTCCTTGGTTAGGTTTATTCCTAGGTATTTTATTCTTTTTGATGCAATTGTGAATGGAATTGTTCCTGCAACTTTGCTGAATTCAGATATTTTTCTAGTAGTTTTGAAGTGGAGTCTTTAGGGTTTTTTATGTAGAGTATCATGTCATCTGCAAATAGTGACAATTTGACTTCTTCTTTACCAATCTGGATGCCTTGTATGTCTTTGTTTTGTCTGATTGCCATGGCTAGGACCTCCAGTACTATGTTGAATAACAGTGGAGAGAAAGGGCATCCCTGTCTTGTTCCCGATCTTAGATGAAAAGCTTTCAGCTTCTCGCTGTTAAGTATGATGTTAGCTGTGGGTTTGTCATATATAGCCTTTATGATGTTGAGGTACTTGCCGTCTATACCGATTTTGTTGAGAGTTTTAATCATGAATGGATGCTGAATTTTGTTAAATGCTTTTTCAGCATCTATGGAGATGATCATGTGGTTTTTGTTCTTCTTTTTGTTGATGTGGTGGATGATGTTGATGGATTTTCAAATGTTGTACCATCCTTGCATCCCTGGGATGAATCCCACTTGATCATGGTGTATGATCCTCTTGATGTATTTCTGAATTTGGTTTGCTAATATTTTGTTGAGTATTTTTGTATCTACGTTCATCAGGGATATTGGTCTGTAATTTTCTTTTTTGGTGAGGTGTTTGCCCGGTTTTGGTATTAGAGTGATGCTGGCTTCATAGAAAGAGTTTGGAAGTATTCCCTCCTCTTCTATTTTTTGGAAAAGTTTAAGAAGATTGGGTGTTATTTCTTCTCTGTATGTCTGGTAGAATTCAGAGGTGAATCCATCTGGTCTGGGAGTTTTGTTCTTGGGTAGTTTTTTGATTACCAATTCAATTTCGTTGCTGGTGATTGGTCTGTTTAGTTTTTCTGTTTCTTGCTTGGTCAGTCTTGGAAGGTTCTATTTTTCTAAGAAGTTTTCCATTTCTTCTATGTTTTTCTGCTTATTAGCATATAGATGCTCATAATATTCTCTTATAGTTCTTTGTATTTCTGTGGTGTCCGTCGTTATTTTTCCTTTCTCATTTCTGATTCTGTTTGTGTGTAGATTCTCTTTTTCTCTTCATGATTCTGGCTTGGGGTTTATCTATTTTGTTTATTTTTTAAAGAACCAGCTCCTGGTTTCATTGATTTTTTTCTATTGTTTTATTTTTCTCAATTTTATTTATTTCTTCTCTGATCTTTATTATGTCCCTCCTTCTGGTGACTTTGGGCCTCATTTGTTCTTCTTTTTACAATTTCAGTAATTGTGTCTTTAGACTGTTCATTTGGGAGTGTTCTTCCTTCTTTAAATGGGCCTGGATTGCAATATACTTTCCTCTTAGAACTGCCTTTGCTGCGTCCCACAGAAGTTGTGGCTTTGTGTTGTTGTTGTCATTAGTCTCCATATATTCTTTGATTTCTGTTTTGATTTGGTCGTTAACCCATTGATTCATTAGGAGAATGTTGTTAAGTCTCCATGTATTTGTGAGCCTTTTTGATTTCTTTCTAAAATTTATTTCTAGTTTTATACCTTTGTGATCTGAGAAGTTGGTTGGTAGGATTTCAATATTTTTGAATATACTGAGGTTCTTTTTGTGGCCTAGTATGTCGTCTATTCTGGAAAATGTTCCATGCGCACTTGAGAAGAATGTGTATCCTTCTGCTTTTGGGTGCAGAGTTCTGTAGATATCTGTTAGGTCCATCTGTTCTAGTGTGTTGTTCAGTGCCTCTGTGTCTTTACTTATTTTCTGTCTGGTTGATCTGTCCTTTGGAGTGAGTTGTATGTTGACGTCTCCGAAAATGAATGCATTGTTGTCTATTTCCTCCTTCAATTCTGTTGGTATTTGTTTCACATATTCTGGCGCTCCTGTGTTGGGTACATATATATTTATAATGGTTGTATCTTCTTATTGGACTGACCCCTTTATCATTATGTAATGTCCTTCTTTATCTCTTGCTACTTTCTTCGTTTTGAAGCCCATTTTGTCTGATAAAAGTACTGCAACACCTGCTTTTTTCTCTTTGTTGTTTGCATGAAATAATCTTTTTCCATCCCTTCACTTTTAGTTCCCAGTCACCAGCTAAGGGTTCCGAAACTCCCCGGGACTCCCAGCCTACTGGTCTGAGTGTTCCCGGGTGATCCGGTCCTCTGCTGGGCTCCTGTCTCTTTAAGACCACTGAAAAAAGTGCACATTTGTCTTCTTCTTTTTTTTTTTTTTCCTTCCCAGGAGCTGGGTGCAAGCAACCTGGTGGGTTCCCCGCTCATATCCTGCACCCTCTGTCTCTCTAGTCTCTGCCACACCGCGCGATGTGTGTCAGCGCTCCCCGCGCAGATTACCGGGGCTGGTTATTTCACGGGCTTGTACTTCCACTCCCTCCTGGCTCTGAATCCTCTCCTCTGGTGGTGCGCTGGGATGGGGGAGTGCTTGGGTCCCGTCGGGTCGCAGCTCCGTATCTTACCTGCCTCCTGGGGTGCCGAGTCCTCTCAGGTGTAGTTGTACGCTGTGCGCTTTCCTGTGTATTCTGGTGTCTCTTTTAGGAATAGTTGTATTTCTTGTATTTTCATAGATAAATATAGTGTTGGGAGGAGATTTCTGCCGCCCTGCTCACGCCGCCATCTTCCCCTGTGTAGAAGCCTTTTAGTTTCATGTAATCCCATACATCTGTTTTTCCCTTTGTTTACCCTACTTTTGATGTCATATCCAAGAAATCATTGCGATGGCCGATATCAGGAAGCTTTTCTGCTATATTCTTAGAAGTTTTACAATATTTGGTCCTATGTTAAAGTCTTAGTATATTTTTGTGTGTGGTGTAAGGGTCCGATTTCAGTCTTTTGCATGTGGATATCCAGTTTTCCCAGCATCATTTGTTGAAGAAATTATCCTTTCCCCCTTGTGTTGCCCCCTTTGTGGAGGATCAGGTTATTGTAAATTTGTTGGTTTATTTCTGGGCTGTATTCTGTTCCATTGGTTTTTATGTCTGTTTTGATTACTGTAACTTTGTAGTGTATTTTGAAATCAGGAAGTGTGAGGCCTGCTTTGTATTTCTTGCTAATTATTGCTTTGGCTACTCAGGGGTCCTTGTAGTTCCATATACATTTTAGGTTTTTTTTTTTCTATTTGTGTAAAAAACACCATTGTAATTCTGATAGGGATTGTGTTGAATCTATAAGTTGCTTTAAATAGCCTGTACATTTTGACAATATTAAGTCTTCCAATCCATGAACATGAGTGTCTTCTATTTATTTTTATCTTTAAATTTCTTTCATCAGTGTTTTACGTTTTTCAATGTGTAAGTCTTTCAGCTCCTTGGTTAAGTTTATTCCTAAGTATTTTATTCTTTTTGGTGCTATTGTAAATGGGATTATTTTTTTGATTTACTTTGCACATAGTTTGTTCTTTATAGAAACTACTGATTTTGTATTTTGCCAGATTTACTGAATTAGTTTTATTCTACAATGTGTGTGTATGTAGTCTTTAGGGTTTTCTATATAGGCATCATGCTATCTGCATCATGTATCTTTGGAGAAATGTTCAAGTCCTTGCTTGTTTTAAAAATTGTTTGCCTTTTTGTTGTTGAGTTGTAATAGTTCATTATATGTTGTCGATATTAAGGCCTTACCAGTTACATGATTTGCAAACATTTTTTCCCATTTGTAGGGGCTTATTTCACATTCTTGATGTTACTTGATCTACCAAAGTTTTAATAGAGATGTAAGTCTTATCTATATTTTGTTGCTCATCCTTTTGTATCAAATCTGAGAATCCTTTGCCAAATCTGAGGTTATGAAAACTATCCTATGTTTTCTTAAAAGGTTTTATAGTTTTAGTTCTTAACATTCGGCTGTTAATCTACTTTGAGTTAATTTTTGTATGTGGAATGAGGAAGGAGTCCAACCTTATTCTTTTGCATGTGGTGATTGAGTTGCCTCAGTACCATTTGTTGAAGATAAGCCTTCTTTGAATGGTGTTGGTGCCATTGTCAAAAATCGTGAATGTATTTGTGAGTGTTTATTTCTGGACTCTCTCTTTTAATCCATTGATCTATATTGTGTGTACTTGCAGTTCCATGTAAGATTGAGTTGCTTTTGAAATTTTTATAGAAAAGGCATTTAATACGTAGATCATTTTGGAGAGTATTGCTGTATTAGCAATATTAACAGTTCTAATCAGTGAATATCAGATGTCTTTCCATTTATTTAGGTCTTCTTTTCAGCAATCTTTTGTAGTTTTCAGTGTAGAAGTCTTTTTCTTTTCACTGCTAATTCCTTTGGATGCTGTTGTAAAGTAGAATTTTTTCATTTTTGGATTATCATTGTTCTTATATAGAAACAAGTGATATTACACTGTTTATCTTGTACCCTGCAACTTTGCTGATTTGTTTATTAGCATGTGTGTGTGTGTGTGAATTCTAAGGGGGTTTTCTGTATATATAATTATATCATCTGTAAATAGAGTTACTCCTTTTTTTCCAATTTGGATGCCTTTTATTTCCTTTTCTTGCGTTATCCTTCACTAGAATTTGCAGAATATGTTGGATAGCAGCTGTGAAAGTATTTGGTCTTGTTCCTAATCATAAGGGGACACTTCCAGTCTTTCACCATTAAGTAGGACGTTTGTTGTGAGTTTTTCATAAATACCATTTATTATGTTAAGGAAGTTCCCTTCTGTTTCTGGTTGAGTGTTTTTGTCATCAAAGGGTATTGGATTTTCTTCAGTGCTTTTCTGTATCTGTTGAGGTGATCATGTGTTCTTTTCCTTTGTTCTCTTCGTTTGTTGTATTACATTGATTTTTTTAATAGGTGCCCTTTGTTGTTATATAGTATACATACCCTATTTATCATTTATCCATATCAAATGTTCACTTTAGTCAGTGTTGTGTAACCATGACCACTATCTATACTGAGAACTTTTTCATCATCCCTAACATTAACTTTTTTTTTAATTAAAGTATCATTGATATACAATCTTATGAAGGTTTCACATGACCAATATTGCAGTTACTACATTCACCCCTATTATCAAGTCCGTCTCCACATACCCCATTATAGTCACTGTCCATCAGCATAGTATAGTAAGATGGTATAGAGTCACTACTTGTCTTTGTGCTTTACTGTCCTCCCCATGCCCCCCCCACATTATGTGTGCTAATTGTAATGCCCCTTAATCCCCTTCTCTCTCCTTTCCCACCCACCCTCTCCACCCCCTTTCCCTTTGGTAACTGCCAGTCCCTTCTTGTGTTCTGTGAGTCTGCTGCTCCCAACATTAACTCTTAATAGTCAGTAACTCCATATTGCTCCCTCTCTACAACTCCTGGTAGTCTCTATTGAATTATAAAGCTGTCTCTATGCATTTGCCTCTAGTACGTAACTCATGTATGCAGAATCTATACAACATATGTTTGTGTTTGGCTTATTCAACTTGGCACTATACTTTCAATGTTTATGTTGTAGCATGTGCCATACTTTTACTACTTTTTGTAGCTGAAAAGTCTTATATTGTACAGATGGATATACTGTGTTTTATCCATTCATCTGTAGTGGACATTTGGGTTGTTCCCACCTTTTTTATACTGTGAATAATGCTTCTATGAACATGGGTGTAGAAATAGCTGTTTGAGTTCCTCCTTTCAGTTCTTTTTTGTATACTTAGGAGTGGAATTGCTGGATCATGTACTAATTCTGTGTTTACTTTTTCAGGTACCTCTCCCATTTTTTTTTTAAATTGAAGTATGGTTGATATATAATCTTAATATTGTTTTTAAATGTACAACACAGTGGTTCAGCAGTTACCCATATTATTAAGTCATTACCCCCTCTAGTGCAGTTACTATCAACATAAAAAGTTACAGAATAACTGACTGTATTCTCCATGCTGTACTACTTTTCCTGTGACCAACTAATATTGTGATTGTGAGTTACTGTGCCCCTTTATCCCCTTCACTCTCCCCACCCCACCTGCCCCAACTCCTACCTCCTTAGTAGCCGCTAGTCACTTCTCAGTATCTGAGTCTACAGTCTCTTGCACCTTATCCAGTCTGCTGTTAAGCCCGTCGATGGCTTGTCTGATTTGTGCATAGTCTTTCCTCACTTCCCTCACTTCCTTCCTCAGCTCTTGCACATTTCTCTGTAGATCCGTCAGCATGGCTATGACTTTTATTCTGAGTTCTTTTTCAGGAAGACTGTGCAAGTCCATCCCTTCAGGTTCCCTCTCTGGGGTTGTCTGGGTCTGAAGCTTTGTCTGTCCCATATTCCTCTGTCTTTTCATGGCTATAGAATTGGTTGCTGGTAGTTGCCACGTATGTCAGCTGGGCTCTTTATGACTTTAAAAAGGAAAAAAAAAAAGAAGAAAAAACAATGATAATAATAAAAAAGAGAGAAAAAAAGAAAGAGAAGAAAAAACAACAACTAAAAAAAAAAACCGCCCACCGGGCGTGGATTCTGTGTGAATGCTGTAGGTGGCGCTGTTGCTCCACTATTCCAGAGCCGTGACCGCGCCGCTCCGCAAGGCCCTTTATAGCTCTGGCCAGGGTGGGATCGAAGGGGAGGCTGTTGAGCTCTGTGGGAGTCTTAAGCGCCGCCACCCTTTCCCAGTCGCCAGCTAAGGGTTCCAAAGCTCCCCAGGACTCCCAGCCTGCTGGGCTGAGTGTGCTGGGGCGATGCGGTCCTCTGCTGGGCTCCTGTCTCTTTAAGACTGCTGAAAAAAGTGCACGCTTTTCTTCTTTTTTTTTCCCCTTTCCGGAGCTGGCTGCCTGACCTGTTCCCTGCTGAGACCCTGCGCCCTCTGTCTCTCCAATCTCTGCTACACCCTGCGCTGTGTGTCAGCGCTCCCGGCGCAGATCACCAGGGCTGGTTATTTTGCGGACCTGTACTTCAAGTCCCTCCTGGCTCTGAATCCTCTCCTCCTGCCGGTGCGCTGGGTGGGGGAGCGCTCAGGTCCCGCCGGGTCACCGCTCTGTATCTTACCCGCCTCGCCAGGTGCCGAGTCCTCTCAGGTGTAGCTGCATGCTGTGCACTTTCCTGTGTATTCTGGTCTCTCTTTTAGGAATAGTTGTATTTGCTGTGTTTTCGTGGATAAATATAATGTTGGGAGATAATTTCTGCTGCTCCGCTCACGTCGCCATCTTCCCAGAAGTCTGGGCTGCTGCATTCTTAAGGTAAATTCCTAGGAGTGGAATTTCTGGGTCAAATGGTATTTGCATTTTCAGTTTTTTGAGGAACCTCCATACTGCTTTCCACAATGGTTGAACTAATTTGCATTCCCACCAGCAGTGTAGGAGGGTTCCCCTTTCTCCACATCCTTGTCAACATTTGTTGTTTGTGTTTTGGATGTTGGCCATCCTCACTGGTGTGAGGTGATATCTCATTGTGGTCTTAATTTGCATTTCACTGATGATTACCAATGTGGAGAATCTTTTCATGTGCCTGTTGGCCATCTGAATTTCTTCTTTGGAGAAGTGTCTATTCAGTGCATCTGCCCATTTTTTAATTGGCTTATTTGCTTTTTCTTTGTTGAGGTGAGTGATCTCTTTACATAATTTGGATGTCAACCCCTTATCGGATATGTCGTTTATGAATATATTCTCCCATACTGTAGGATGTCTTCTTGTTCTACTTATGGTAATGCTTTTCAGTTTGATATAGTCCCACTTGTTCATTTTTGCTTTTGATTCCCTTGCCTGCGGAGATATGTTCATGAAGAAGTTGCTCATGTTTATGTCCAAGAGATTTTTTCCTATATTTTTTTCTATGAGTTATATGGTTTCATTACTTACATTCAGGTCTTTGATCCGTTTTGAGTTTACTTTTCTGAATGGGGTTAGACAGTAATCCATTTGCATTCTCTTAACATGTAGCTGTCCAGTTTCCAACACTGGCTATTGGAGAGGCTGTCATTTCCCCATTGTGTATATCCATGCCTCCTTTATCGTATATTAATTGACCATAGATGCTTGGGTTTATATCTGGGCTCTCTATTCTGTTCCACTGGTCTATGGGTCTGTTCTTGTGCCAGTACCAAATTGTCTTGATTACTGTGACTTTTTAGTAGAGCTTGAAGTCAGGGAGCATAATTCCCCCTGCTTTATTCTTCCTTCTCAGTATTGCTTTGGCTATTTGGGGTCTTTTGTGGTTCCATATGAATTTTAGAACTATTTGCTCTTGTTCATTGAAGAATGCTGTAGGTATTTTGATTGGGATTACATTGTATTTGTAGATTGCTTTAGGCCAGATGGCCATTTTGACAATATTAATTCTTCCTAGCCAAGAGCATGGGATGAATTTCCATTTATTAGTGTTCTCTTTTAATTTCTCTTAGGAGTGTCTTACAATTTTCAGGGTATAGGTCTTTCACCTCCGTAGTTAGGTTTATTCCTAGGTATTTTATTCGTTTGGATGAGATTGTGAATGGAATTGTTTACCTGATTTCTCTTTCTGCTAGTTCATCGTTAGTGTATAGGAATGGAACAGATTACTGTGTATTAATTTTATTAATTTACTTTATTTTTTACATTTTTTAAATTAAGGTATTATTGATATACACTGTAATGAAGGTTTCATATGAAAAAACAATGTGGTTTCTACATTTACCCATATTATCAAGTCCCCACTCATACCCCAATTCAGTCACTATCCATCAGTGTAGTAAGATGTCTGTGTATTAATTTTGTATCCCACAAGTTTGCTGAATTCCGTTATTATATCTAGTAGTTTTGGAGTGGAGTCTTGAGGGTTTTTTATGTACACCATCATGTCATCTGCAAACAGGGATAGTTTAGAGTTCTTCCTTGCTAATTCGGATGTGTTTTATTTCTTTGTGTTGTCTGATTGCCATGGCTAGGCCCTCCAGAACTATGTTGAATAAAAGTGGGAGGAGTGGGCATCCTTGTCTTGTTTCCGATCTTAAAGGAAAAGCTTTCAGCTTCTCGCTGTTAAATATAATGTTGGCTGTGGGTTTGTCATATTTGGCCTATAGTATGTTGAAGTGCTTGCCATCTATATCCATTTTGTTGAGAGTTTTTATCATGAATGAATGTTGAATTTTTCAAATGCTTTTTCAGCATGTATGGAGATGATCATGTGGTTTTTGTCCTTCTTTTTGTTGATGTAGTGGATGATTTTGATGGATTTCAAATGTTGTACCATCCTTGCATCCTTGGGATGAATCCCACTTGATCATGATGAATGATCTTTTTGATGTGTTTTTGAATTCGGTTTGCTAATATTTTTTTGAGTATTTTTGCATCTATGTTCATCAGGGATATTGGTCTGTAATTTTCTTTTTTTGTGGTGTCTTTGCCTGGTTTTGGTATTAGAGTGATGTTGGCCTCGTAGAATGAGTTTGGGAGTATTCCTCCTTCACCTACTTTTTGGAAAACTTTAATGAGGATGGGTATTAGGTCTTCACTAAATGTTTGATAAAATTCAGCAGTGAAACCATCTGGTCAGGGGTTTTGTTCTTAGGTAGTTTTTTGATTACCAGTTCACTTTCTTTGCTGGTAATTCGTCTATTCAGATTTTCTCTTTCTTTCTGGGTGAGCCTCATAAGTTGTATTTCTCTAGAAAGTTGTCCATTTATTCTAGGTTATCCAGTTTATTACATATAATTTTTCAAAATATTCTTTCATGATTATTTGTATTTCTGTGGTGTCCGTAGTGATGTTTCCTTTCTAAGTTCTGATTGTGTTTATGTGTGTAGACTCTTTTTTTCTTGATAAGTCTGGCTAGGGGTTTATCTATTTTGTTTATTTTCTCAAAGAACCAGCTCCTGCTTTCATTGATTCTTTCTATTTTATTCTTCTCAATTTTATTTATTTCTGCTTTAATCTTTATTATGTCCCTCCTTCTACTAACTTCAGGCCTCATTTGTTCTTCCTTTTCTAGTTTCACTAATTGTGAGTTTAGACTGTTCATTTGGGATTGTTCTTCTTTCCTGAGGTATACCTGTATTGCAATATATTTCCCTCTTAGCACAGCCTTTGCTGTATCCCACAGATTTTGTGGTGTTGAATTATTGTCATTTGTCTCCATATATTGCTTGATCTTTTTTATTTGGTCATTGGTCCATTGATTATTTAGGAGCATGTTATTAAGCCTCCCTGTGTCTGTGATTTTTCATTTTTTTCATGTATTTCTAGTTTCATACTTTTTGATCTGAGAAACTGGTTGGTACATTTTCAGTCTTATTGAATTTACTGAGGTTCTTTTTGTGGCCTAACATGATCAATTCTTGAGAATGTTCCATGTGCCGTTGAGAAGAATGTGTATCCTGTTGCTTTTGGATGGAGTGTTCTGTCGATGTCTGTTAGGTCCATCTGTTCTAATATGTTGTTCAGTGCCTCTGTCTCTACTTATTTTCTTTCTGGTTGATCTGTCCTTTGAAGTGAGTGGTTTGTTGAAGTCTCCTAAAATGAATGCATTGCATTCTATTTTCCCTTTTTATCCTGTTAGTATTTGTTTCACATATATAGGCGATCCTGCGTTGAGTGCATAGATATTTATAATAGTTATATCCTCTTGTTGGACTCACTTTTTTATCTTTATGTAATGTCCTTCTTTGTCTCTTGTGACTTCTTTGTTTTGAAGTCTATTTTGTCTGATACCAGTACTGCAACACCTGCTTTTTTCTCTCTATTGGTTGCATGAAATATCTTTTTCCATCCCTTCACTTTCAGTCTGTGTATGTCTTTGGGTTTGAAGTGAGTCTCTTGTAGGCAGCATATAGATGGGTCTTGTTTTTTATCCATTCAGTAACTCTATGTCTTTTGATTGGTGCATTCAGACCATTTACATTTAGGGTGATTATTGGTAGGTACGTACTCATTGCCATTGCAGGCTTTAGATTCGTGGTTACCAAAGGTTCAAGGGCAATTCCTTTACTGTCTAACAGTGTAATTTAACTTACTTCGTATACTATTACAAACACAACCTAACAGTTCTTTTTTTTCCCTCCTTTTTCTTCCTCCTCCATTCTTTGTCTGTTATGAATCATATTCAGTACTCTTTGTCTTCCTTTGCATGACATCTTTTTAGCCTTAGGAATACTTCCATCTATAGGAGTCCCTCCAAAATGCACTGTAGAGGTGGTTTCTGGGAGGTAAATTCTGTCAGCTTTTGCTTATCTGTAAATTGTTTAATCCCTCCTTCAAATTTAAATGGTAACCTTGCTGGGTAAAGTATTCTTGGTTCGAGGCCCTTCTGCTTCATTGCATTAAATACATCATGCCACTCCCTTCTGGCCTGTAAGGTTTCTGTTGAGAAAACTGATGATAGCCTGATGGTTTTCCTTTGTATGTGATCTTTTTTCTCTCTCCAAGTGCTTTTAAAAGTCTGTCTTTATCTTTGGCATTTTAATTATTATATGTCTTGGTGTTGTCTTCTTTGGGTCCCTTGTGTTGGGAGATCTGTGCACCTTCCCCAGATTGGGGAAGTTTTCAGCAATTACCTCCTCAATGACACTTTCTATCCCTTTTTCTCTCTCTTCTTGTACCCATATAATGCGAATATTGTTGCGTTTGGATTGGTCTCACAGTTCTCTCAGTATTCTTTCATTCTTAGAGATCCTTTTTTCTTTCTGTGCCGCCCCTTCTTTGTATTCCTCTTCTCTAATTTCTATTCCTTTTACCATCTCTTCTACAACATCGAATCTGCTTTTAAATCCCTCCATTGTATGTTTCATTTCAGATATGGAATTTCTTAATGATTGAATATCCAACCTAAATTCATTCCTGAGTTCTTGAGTATTTTTCTGTACCTCCATGAGCACCTTTATAATTATTATTTTGAACACTTCTTCAAGAAGATTGGTGAGTTCAGTTTCATTTGGCCCTCTTTCTGGGGTTTGTGAGATTTTGGTCTGAACCATGTTCTTTTGTCTTTTCATATTTCTGTGTGGTGCCCTCTAGTTCCCTGAAACTCCAGTTTCTGGATCTGCTCAGCCCCTAGAGTGAGGTTGGGGGTCGTAGGGGAGCGGAGCTGGTGCCTGGAGGGAGGAAAGATCTGTTTCCTGATTCCCGTCTGTGGTGCCTGTCTCCAGTGTCAGAGCCAGTGGGCCAAGCACACATGTGTAATCCTCTGTGTTTTGTGTCTGTAGCTGTTGTAGGCAGGGCCTCCCTCTGGCTGGCCTGACGCCTGTGCAGTGACTGTGGGTTTGCGAGCAGGTGCCTGCAGGCCAGTACGAAGGCTAGGGAGGCTCTGTGTCACAGTCGGGTCCTCAGACCTGAGTAGGCAGCCAGTGGGGTGGAGCATCTGAAGCTCCCCAGAGTTCCCAACCAGCTGGGCAGAGCATGCCCTGACAACCTTGTCCAGCTCTCCCTTCTCTCGCACAGCAAGCTCCGTGCAAATCCTGCCCCTTCAGTAGCCCTCTGGCTGCTGGGAAGCCTCTCAGACTGCCTGCCTTTCCTCTGACACAGAGCAGCCGAGTGTGGATCCCCTCCTTCACAAATGGTCAGAATGTCAATTTCTCAAGCAGAATGTCAGTTTCTCAAGCACTCCTCCTGTTCGAGTTCCCCAACGTCCAGAGCGCCACACACTATATAGTATTCTGCTCACAAAGCAGATCTCTAGGTCTAGATGTCCAGCAGTCCCAGTCTTCCACCCCCTCCCCTGCTCCGTTTCTCTTCCTCCTGCAGGTGAGCTGGGGTGGGGGAAGGGTTTGGGTTCTGCCAGATTAAGGCTTTCCTTCGTTACCTTGTTTCGTGAGGTCCGCTCTGTTCATGAGGTGTGTTTGCAGTCTGGTTCAGCCTTCTTTCTTGTTGCTATTTTAAGGTTAGTTGTATTAACTATATTTTTGTACAATTTGTGGTTTTGGGAGGAGCTCTCCTTCTCACCTCTCACGCCACCATCTGCAAGTTCCTCTCTTTTCTTTCTTTGAAATTCAGTGTTAGGTTGTGTATTCACACTGATGGGTAAGAAGAAACTTTTCATACCAACCAATGCTTAGATTTTCTTTTCTGTTCCAATTATACTTTCTTTCTCTCAACGTGCCTTTTAAATAAATACTTTCAATTAAGATTTTAGAGCCATTCCTTTTTGTTTCTGGCTTCAAAATGGCATTACTTAAACTAAATTTTTAACACAGTGTGCTTCAAGTTTAGAAGGATGTATAATGGAAAGCCTTTAAATCACCCAGTTCCCCTCCCTGGCAATTGGTTATCAGTTTTCTTGTGTGTTACCCTTTCAGATAGTTTATGCTTATACTATGAACTCCAGGAAGAAAATGCATATACACTGAACTCCAGGTTTTTGTGTTTGTTTTTTCATTCACAGTGGTAATACACTATACCACTTTTGCACCTCACTTTTTCCCAGCTATTATATTTGATGGTTCGTTCTATATCTGTACATAAAGAACTGCCCCATTCTTTTTTTTATGGCTACAAAATAGGTCACTGTGTGGATATTTCTTAATTTAGTCCCTTAGAAAATGGATGTTTAGTTTGTTTTACAATCTTTTGTATTGAAAATAGTACTGTAGTGATTATCTTTGTATATACCCCATTCCATACCATAATGGAGCATGTATGTATGTATAGGATCAATTATTTGTTTTAATAAATCCTTACTGAGCACCTGCATCGTCTTAAGCTTTGTTGATGATAGTGTTTGAGCAGACTTTTTTTGAATACCGAGTCAGTGCTGGGGCTTAAAAAAAGTGAGTGAGATTAAAAAAAAAAAAGATTCGTCCCTGTCCTTGAGACTATCAGCATCTGGGATTAATATCAATGTTATGTGTGATGTGCAGTAATAAGAGGTATGTACAGGGGAAGCCTTAGGTAGAAGTAATGCAGACTCAGATAGAGGCTTCTTAGAGCCAAGTCTTGAAGTGTAGGTAGATACTAGCCAGAAGGGAAAGAGAAGCATTCCTTAGAAAAGCAGGATCAAGGACCTGGAGGTAAAACAGCATAAGATTTATGTGTAACTGCAAAGAATAACATGTGGTGTAGGTTGTGGTGGGACCTAAACTTGGAGGGTTGAAAAGGAGTTAGGTCAGGAAGGGTTTTATTTATTAGCCTAAGAACTTGGACTTGGCTTTGTGTTTTAGTTTTGAGTTTCTAAGTAGGTCTCATAGGAACACCAGTGTAAAACAGAAAAAAAAATGGAGCCTCTTTGATTTGGAGTAGAGCAGGCAGGTTTTCTTCTTACTGTCTTGGGCAGCCCTAGAGAGACTCCAGAACACTCTCTCTGAGGAACCCAATTGAAACTACCTCTGGGGAAGACTTTCAGCAGAAGGATTCAGGAAGTCCAGAGGGAGAGATCTCTTAAACCAATAAATGTAATATCCATTGTTAGAGAGGAGAAACGAATATGTATGGAACAGGGCAAGCGGGAAGGAGAAACCAGTCACTTACATTTGGGCTGTTCTGAAACTTTTCTGTTCTTGAGTAGTCTGCTAAGAGATAATTAACATTAATTTTAAAAAATCCTTTTATAGATACATACTGAAATAATATGAGTGAAATTATATATTTAGGGATTTGCTTCAGAAAATCCAGGTATGGTGGCTTTGGGATGAAAGTAGATGGGTTTGTAAATGAACAAATTGGGGCCTGAATTATTATTTGGAGCAATGGTTGCATAGGAATTCATTGTACTATTTTTTTTTTGTATATATTATATATTTTCCATAAAAATCTAAAAAAATGAAAGAATTCATGGAGTTTTTTTACACTTAAGTGGGAAATTAATTTTTTTACTTATTGAGAATTATGAATCAAAAAATCAGTACTAATGCTATAAGATTTTTTTTTAACTTTTATTGAAGTATCATTGATATATAATCTTGTATTGGTGTCAGATATACAATACAGTCGTTCAGCAGTTACCTGTATTATTAAATCCTCCCCTGCTCTGGTGTGGTTACTATCTGTCAACATAGAAGACGTTACAGAATCAATGGCGATATTCTCCATGCTGCCACCATTCCTGTGACCAACTTACCTTATAATTGAGAATTTTTGTGCCCCTTTGTCCCCCTCATCCCACCTTCCCACCCCAGCTTCATGTCCTTCCTCCCACCCCATCCTCACCCTCATGGTAATCAGTAGTCACCTCTCATTGTCTGTGAGTGTACTGCTATTTTGCTCATTCTGTTTTGCTTTTTTTAAATATTAAAGTATATCATTGATACATAATATTATATTGGATTCACGTGTACAACACAGTGGTTTCAACAGTTACCCATATTAAATCCTCATTCCCTCAAGTGTGGCTACTATCTATCAACATAAAAACATGTTACAGAATAATTGACTATATTCTCCCTGGTCTACTACCATCCCAGTGCTGAACTTACATTGTGATTGTCAATTACTGTGCCCTTTTATCCCCCTCACATGCACCCCCAACCTGTCCCCCCTCGCCCAGTAACCACTAGTCACTTCTCAGTGTCTGTGAGTCTGCAGCTATTTTGTTCCTTCTGTTTGCTTTATTTTTATATTCCACAAATGCGTGAAACCATATAGTATTTGTCTTTCTCGGCCTGGCTAATTTCACTGAGCATAATATACTCTAGATCCTTCCATGTTGTTGGAAATGGCAGGATTTCTTCCATTTTTATATGCTGAGTAATATTGCATTGTGTGTGTGTACCACATCTGTAGCCATTCATCCACTGATGGACACTTGGGTTGCTTCCATATCTTCGCTATTGTAGATAATATGGTAATAAATATAGGGGTGCATGTGTCTTTTTGAATAGGGTTTTGTTTTCTTTAGTTAAATTCGTAAAAGTGGAATTACTGGGTCAAATGGTATTTCTATTTTTGGTTTTTTGAGGAACCGCCATATTGTTTTCCACAGTGGTGGTGGAATTGACATTCCTACCAACAGTGTTAGGAGGGGTCCCATTTGAGAGATGTATTTTTTGAAGTGTTTAAAATGTAATATCACACTATATGTGAAAAAGCCCTATTTTTTTCTAATGGTTTTCTTGGAAGGAATTTTACTGTAGTTATTTAAAATATCCAGGTATAGTGCTGTATACCTTATGATTTTTTTTTTTGGTATTATAAATGTACAATTACATGAGCAACATTATGGCTACTAGACTCCACCTATTATCAAGTCCCTGCCACATACCCCATTACAGTAACTGTCCTTCAGCATAGTAAGATGCTATAGAATCAGTACTTTTCTTCTTTGTGCTATACTGCCTTGCCTGTATCACCCCCTCTGCTACATTATGTGTGCTAATCATAATAACCCTTTTTCCCCCTAATCCCTCCCTCCATTCCCACCCATCCTCCCCAGTTCCTTTCCCTTTGGTAACTGTTCGTCCATTCTTGGGTTCTGTGAGCCTGCTGCTGTTTTGTTCCTTCAGTTTTTTCTTGGTTCTTACACTCCACAGATGAGTGAAATCATTTGATACTTGTCTTTCTCCGCCTGGCTTATTTCACTGAGCATAATACCCTCTAGCTCCATCCATGTTGTTACAAATGGTAGGATTTGTTTTCTTCTTCTTTTTTTTTTTTTTTACAATTTATTTTGGTATCATTAATCTACAGTTACATGTGCAATATTATGGTGATTAAACTACCCCCTTCATCAGGTCCCCCCCACCAACCCCATTACAGTCACTGTCCATCAGTGTAGTGAGATGCTATAAAGTCACTACTTGTATTCTCTGAGTTGTACAGCCCTCCCCGTGCCCCCGCTACCTTACGTCTGCTAATCTTAATACCCCTTTTACCCTCTTATCTCTCCCTTCCCACCCATCTTCCCCAGTCCCTTTCCCTTTGGTAACTATTAGTCCGTTCTTGGGTTCTGTGAGTCTGCTGCTGTTTTGTTCCTTCAGTTTTTTTCTTTGTTCTTATACTCCACATATGAGTGAAATCATTTGATACTTGTCTTTTTCGGCCTGGCTTATTTCCTGAGCATAATACCCTCCAGCTCCATCCATGTTGTTGCAAATGGTAGGATTTGTTTTTTTCTTATGGCTGCGTAATATTCCATTGTGTATATGTACCACATCTTCTTAATCCATTCATCTACTGTTGGGCACTTAGGTTGCTTCCATTTCTTGGCTTTTATAAGTAGTGCTGCAATAAACATAGGGGTGCATCTGTCTTTCTCAAACTGGGCTGCTGCATTCTTGGGGTAAATTCCTAGGAGTGGGATTCCTGGGTCAAATGGTATTTCTATTTTGAGTTTTTTGAGGAACCTCCATACTGCTTTCCACAATGGTTGAACTAATTTGCATTCCCACCAGCAATGTAGGAGGGTTCCCCTCTCTCCACATTCTCCCCAACATTTGTTGTTGGTTGTGTTTTGGATGTTGGCCATCCTCACTGGTGTGGGGTGATATCTCATTGTGGTTTTAATCTGCATTTCTCTGATGATTAGCGATGTGGAGCATTTTTTCATGTGCCTGTTGGCCATCTGAATTTCTTCTTTAGAGAAGTGTCTATTCATGTCCTGTGCCCATTTCTTAATTGGGTTATTTGCTTTTTGTTTGTTAAGGTGCGTGAGTTCTTTGTATATTTTGGATGTCAACCCCTTATCAGATACATCATTTATGAATATATTTTCCCATATTGTAGGATGTCTTTTTGTTCTACTAATGGTGTCCTTTGCTGTACAGAAGCTTTCAACTTGATATAGTCCCATTTGTTCATTTTTGCTTTTGTTTCCCTTGCCCGGGGGGATATGTTCATGAAGAAGTCACTCATGTTTATGTCCAAGAGATTTTTGCCTATGTTTTTTTCCAAGAGTTTTATGGTTTCATGACTTACATTCAGGTCTTTGATCCACCTTGAGTTTACTTTTGTGTATGGGGTTAGACAGTAGTCCAGTTTCATTCTCTTACATGTAGCTGTCCAGTTTTTCCAACACCAGCTGCTGAAGAGGCTGTCCTCTCCCCATTGTATATCCAGGGCTCCTTTATCAAATATTAATTGACTGTAGGTGTTTGGGTTAATGTTTGGATTTTCTATTCTGTTCCACTGGTCTGTGGGTCTGTTTTTGTGCCAATACCAAATTGTCTTGATTACTGTGGCTTTGTTGTAGAGCTTGAAGTCGGGAGTGTAATTCCCCCTGTTTGATTCCTCCTTCTCAGGATTGCTTTGGCTATTTGGGGTCTTTTGTGGTTCCATATGAATTTTAGAATTATTTGTTCCAGTTCATTGAAGTGCTCGTGTGTTGGGTGCATATATATTTATAATGGTTATATCTTCTTGTTGGACTGACCCCTTTATCATTATGTAGTGTCCTTCTTTATCTCTTGCTACTTTCTTCGTTTTGAAGTCTATTTTGTCTGATACAAGTACTGCCACACCTGCTTTTTTCTCCTTCCTTTTTGCATGAAATATCTTTTTCCATCCCTTCACTTTTTGTCTGTGTATATCTTTGGGTTTGAGGTGAGTCTCTTGTAAGCAGCATATAGATGGGTCTTGCCTTTTAATCCACTCTGTTACTCTGTGCCTTTTGATCGGTGCATTCAGTCCATTTACATTTAGGGTGATTATTGATAGATATGTACTTATTTCCATTGCTGGCTTTAGATTCGTGGTTCCCAAAGGTTCAAGGGTTGCTTCTTTACTATCTAAGAATCTAACTTAACTTTCTTGTTAAGTTATTGTGAACACCGTCTGATGTTTCTTTATCTCTCCCTTCCTATTCTTCCTCCTCTATTCTTTATATATTAGGTGTTTTATTCTTTGCCTTTAGTTAGTATTTGGATGGTCTGCTTTCTTTACTATGATTTTATTTTCTCTGGTGATATCTTTTTAGCCTTAGGGGTACTTCCCTCTAGAGCAGTCCATTTAAGACATGCTGTAGTGGTGGTTTATGAGAGGCAAACTCTCTCAACTTTCATTTGTCTGGAAATTGTTTAATCCCTCCGTCATATTTAAATGATAATTGTGCTGGATACAATATTCTTGGTTCGAGGCCCTTCTGTTTCATTACGTTAAATATATCATGCCATTCTCTTCTGGCCTGTAAGGTTTCTGTTGAGAAGTCTGATGATAGTCTGATGGGTTTTCCTTTGTAGGTGATCTTTTTTCTCTCTCTAGCTGCCTTTAATATTCTGTCTTTATCTTTGACCTTTGCCATCTTAATTATTATGTGTCTTGGTGTTGTCTTCCTTGGGTCCCTTGTGTTGGGAGATCTGTGGGCTTCCGTGGACTGTGAGACTATTTCCTTCCCCAGTGTGAGAAAGTTTTCAGCAATTATTTCTTCAAAGACACTTTCTATCTCTTTTTCTCTCTCTTCTTCCTCTGGTACTCCTATAATGCGAATATTGTTCCATTTGGATTGGTTACACAGTTCTCTTAGTATTCTTTCATTCCTGGAGATCCTTTTATCTCTCTCTGCCTCAGCTTCTCTGTATTCCTGTTCTCTGTTTTCTACTCCATTAAGTCTCTTGCACCTCATCCAGTCTGCTGTTAAGGCCTGTCGATGGCTTGTCTGATTTCTGCATAGTCTTTCCTCACTTCCCTCACTTCCTCCCTCTGCTCTTGCACATTTCTCTGTAGATCCATCAGCATGGTTATGACTTTTATTCTGAATTCTTTTTCAGGAAGACTGTGCATGTCCATCCCTTCAGGTTCCCTCTCTGGGGTTGTCTGGGTCTGAAGCTTTGTCTGTACCATATTCCCCTGTCTTCATGGCTATAGAAGTGGTTGCTGGTAGTTGCCATGTATGTCAGCTGGGCTCTTTATGTCCGCCTCGCGGGGTGCCATGTCCTCTCAGGTTTAGCTGCAGGCTGTGCGCTTTCCTGTGTATTCTGGTCTCTCTTTTAGGAATAGTTGTATTTGCTGTGTTTTCATGGATAAATATAATGTTGGGAGGAGATTTCTGCCACCCGGCTCACGTCGCCATCTTCCCAGACGTCACTGAAAATGTGTATTTTTATAAAATTTCAGATCATTGTCTATATGCCTTCTTTTAAGTATTCCCCATGTAGTATGTATGTGTGTGCATACAATTTCTGTATAACATTCCAATAGATAGATATGCTATAATATTTTTTAGCCAAGTCCCTGTTCATGATACAGATGATTTCCAATTCTTGGCCATTTAGAAAATGATGAGACTAAGACACATTTAAAGTATTGTGTTTCTAAACTATGCCATGTTCTCTCAAATTGTTTCTGAGAGTTTAGTAATTGCCCACCTTTGCTCAAGAAAAGGGTGTTGGCAAACTGGAAAATGTGTTGACAGAGGCAGTAGAACAGCTTCAGTGGTGTTTCTTGTGTGAAAAGACTTTTTAGAGTTCTTGTCTGGGGAATACTTGGATTTCCAAAATGTTTGTGAGAATGTGAATTATATTTAAATATATGGAAAATTCATTTGTAAAGTGTAGAGTCCAATGTAAAGAAAATTTTGGATTAGTTTCTGGGAATTAGACTGATGCAGTGTAAAAGACATGTTCAGTGGAGTCATGTTTCAATCTCTGCATTGCTACTTTGTTACTTAGTTTTGGGACCTGGGCAAATGACTTAATTTCTGCCTCAGTTTTCTTACCCATAAAAAGAATAAAAATACCCTTCTACCTTATCTGTACAAGCTTCTGTTAAGTCATGAGATAATTAAGTATTCTGTTAAGTGTTCATCCTAGTGCCTAATTCTTTTTTTTTTTTAAGTATCCTTGATAAACAATCTTATGAAGGCTTCACATAAATAATATTGTGGTTTCCTATATTATTCACCCATATTATCAAGTCCTCAACCCCCATTGCAGTCACTTATCAGTGTAGTAAGATGCTATACAGTCATTACTTGTCTTCTCTGTGCTGTACTGCCTTCCCTGTGACCTACCTATATTGTGGTTGCCAATTACAGTGCACCTTAATCCCCTTCTCCCTCCCCACCCACCCTTCTCAACAGCTCCCCTTTGGTAACCACTAGACCCTTCTCGATGTTATAAGAGCCCATTGCTATTCTGTTCCTTCTGTTGTGTTTGTTTTTATACTCCACAAATGAGTGAAGTCATTTGGTACCTGTTTTTCCTGCCTGGCTTATTTCACTGAGCATAATACCCTCTAGCTCCATCCATGTTGTTGCAAATGTCAGGATTTCTCTTGTTTTTATGGCTGAATAATATTCCATTGTGGTTATGTACCACATCTTCCTTATGCAATCATATATTGATGGACACTTGGGTTGCTTCCATATCTCAGCTGTTGTAAATAGTGCATTGATAAACATAGGGGTGCATATGTCTTTTTGAATCAGGTATCTTGATTTCTTCAGGTATATTACTGGGTCAAATGGTGCTTCTATTTTTAGTTTTTGAGGAACCTCCATATTGCTTTCCACAAGGTTAAATCAATTTACATATTCCCACCAGCACTGTAGGAGGGTTCCCCTTCTCTGCATCCTCACCAGTATTACTGTTTCTTATCATTTGGACAGTGGCCATCCTAACTGGTGTGAGGTGATATTTCATTGTGGTTTTAATTTGCATTTCCCTGATGTGGAGCATCTTTTCATGTGCCTGTTAGCCATTGATATTTTTTCTTTGGAGAAATGTCTGTTCGGGTCCTCTCTCCATTTTTTAATTGGGTTATTTGTTTATTGGGTGTTGAGGCATGTGAGTTCTTTATATATTTTGAATGTTAACTCCTTATTGGATAAATCATTTACAAATATATTCCCCCATATTGTAGGATGCCTTTTTGTTCTGCTGATGGTGTGCTTTCCTGTACAGAAGCTTTTTAGTTTGATGCAGTCCCACTTGTTCATTTTTTATTTTGTTTCCCTTGACTAAGGAGATGTGTCCAGAAAAACCTCTGCATGTTTATCTTAAAGAAATTCTTGCCTATGTTTTCTCCCAAGAGTTTTATGGTTTCATGACATACATTCAGGTCTTTGATCCATTTCAAGTTTACGTTTGTGTATGGAGTTAAGACAGTAATCAATTTTCATTCTTACATGTAGCTGTCCAGTTGCTGAAGAGTCTCCCTTTTACCCATTGTATATCCATGGCTCCTTTATCATATATTAACTGACCATATGACCATATATGCTTGGGTTTATGTCTGGGTTCTCTGTTCTGTTCTGTTCTGTTCTGTTGATTTATGGGTCTGTTCTTATGCCATTACTAAATTGTTTTGATTACTTTGGCTTTGTAGTAGAGTTTGAAGTTAGGGAGCATAATCCCCCCAGTTTTGTTCTTCTTTCTCAGAATTGCTTTGGCTATTTGGGGTCTTTTGTGGTTCTATATGAATTTTAAAACTATTTTCTCTAGTTCACTGAAGAATGCTGTTGGTACTTTGATAGGGATTCCATTGAATCTAGATTGCTTTAGGCAGGATGGCCATTTTGACTATGTTTAATCTTCCTATCCATGAGGATGGGTTGTATTTCCATTTATTGGTGTCTTCTTTAATTTCTCTAATGAGTGTCTTGTTTTCAGAGTATAGGTCTTTCACGTCCTTGGTTAGGTTTATTCCAAGGTATTTTATTCTTTTTGATGCGATTGTGAATGGAATTGTTTTCCTGATTTCTATTTCTGCAAGTTCATCGTTAGTGTATAGGAATGCAACAGATTTCTGTGTATTAATTTTGTATCCTGCAACTTTGCTGAATTCAGATTGGATCTAGTAGTTTTGGAGTGGATTCTTTAGGGTTTTTTATGTACAATATCATGTCATCTGCAAATAGTGACAGTTTGACTTCTTCCTTACCAATCTGATGTCTTTTATTTCTTTGTGTTGTTTGATTGCCATGGCTAGGACCTCTAGTACTATGTTTAATAAAAGTGGGGAGAGTGTGCATCCTTGTCTTGTTCCTGATCTTAAAGGAAAAGCTTTCAGCTTTTTGATGTTAAGTGTGATAGTTGGCTGTGGGTTTGTCATATATGGCCTTTATTATGTTGAGGTACTTGCCCTCTATACCCATTTTATTGAGAGTTTTTATCATGAATGGATGTTGAATTTTGTTAAATACTTTTTCAGCATGTGTAGCATCTTCAAAAAGACCTATGCACCGCTGTGTTTATCACTGCATTATTTACAACAGACAGGATATGGAAACAACCCAAGTGTCCATCAATATATGATTGCATAAGGAAGATGTAGTATGTATGCCCAATGGAATATTATTCAGCCATAAAAAGAAGAGAAATCCTGCCATTTACAACAACATGGATGGGGCATCTATGGAGATGATCGTGTGTTTTTTGTCCTTTTTGTTGATGTGGGGGGTGATGTTGATGGATTTTCGAGTGTTGTACCATCCTTGCATCCCTGGGATTAATCCCACTTGATCATGGTGTATGATCCTCTTGATGTATTTTTGAATTTGGTTCGCTAATATTTTGTTGAGGATTTTTGCATCTATGTTCATCAGGGATATTGATCTGTAATTTTCTGTTTTTGTGGTGTCTTTGCCTGGTTTTGGTATTAGAGTGATGTTGGCCTCGTAGAATGAGTTTGGGAGTATTCCCTCCTCATCTACTTTTTGGAAAACTTTAAGGAAGGATGGGTATTAGGTCTTCACCAAATGTTTGATAAAATTCAGCAGTGAAACCATCTGGTCCAGGCGTTTTGTTCTTAGGTAGTTTTTTGATTACCAATTCAATTTCTTTGCTGGTTATTGGTCTGTTCAGATTATCTATTTCTTCATGGGTGAGCCTTGGAAGGTTGTATTTTTCTAGAAAGTTGTCCATTTCTTCTAGGTTATCCAATTTGTTAGCATATATTTTTCATAGTATTATTATTATTTGTATTTCTGTGGTGTCTGTAGTGACTTTTCCTTTCTCATTTCTCATTCAGTTTATGTGTGTAGAATTTTTTTTTTTTGGTAAGTCTGGCTACAGGTTTATCTGTTTTGTTTATTTTCTTGAATAACCAGCTCCTGGTTTCATTGATTCTTTCTATTTTTTGTTGTTCTCAGTTTTGTTTATTTCTTCTCTGGTGTTTATTATGTCCCTCCTTCTAGTGACTTCAGGACTCATATTCTTCTTTTCTAGTGTCATTAATTGTTTTTACACTGTTCACTTAGGATTGTTATTTCTTGAGGTAGGCCTGTATTGCTGTATCCTGCCCACAGGTTATCAGGTGTTGAGTTGTTTTCATTTGTCTCCATGTATTACTTGATCTCTGTTTTAATTACGTAATTCACACATTGATAATTTAGGAGCTTGTTTTTAAGCCTCCATGTGTTTGTGGGCTTTTTTGTTTTCTTTGCATAGTTTATTTCTAGTTCTATACTTTTGTGGTCTGAGAAGTTGGTTGGCACAATTTCTATCTTTTTGAATTTACTCAGGCTCTTCTTGTGGCCTAGTATCTAATCTATTCTGGAAAACATTCCATGTACACTTGAGAAGATTGTGTATCCTGATGCTTCTGGGTGAAGTATTCTGTAGATGTCTTTTAGGTCTAACAGTCTGTCTTAACTCAGGCTATTTCAAACACAATCTAACGGTTCTTTTTCCCCACTTCTTCCTCCTCCTCCACTCTTTATATATTTGGTGTCATATTCCTTCCTGTTTGTGTATCCCTTGACTCACTTTGTGAGTAGTTGATTTAATATTGCATTTGCTTTGTAATTAATTGGACTACTTCTTTTACTGTGGTTTTATTTTCTCTGGTGACAGCTGTTTAGCCTTAGGTACAGTTCCGTCTAGATCAGTCCCTTTAAAATACACTGTAGAGTTGTTTTGTAGGGGGTAAATTCTCTCAGCTTTTGCTTATCTGGAAGTTGTTTAATCCCTGCTTCAAATTTAAGTGATAATCTTGTGGAGTAGAATATTCTTCGTTGTTGGCCCTTGTGTTTCATTGCATGAAGTGTATCGTGCCACTTCCGGCTTGTAATGTTCCTGTCGATAAGTGTGGTGATAGCCTCATGGGCTTTCCTTTATAAGTTATCTTTTTTCTCTCTCTGGCTGCTTTCAATACTCTCTTCTTGTCTTTGATCTTTGCCATTTTAATTATTATATGTCTTGGTGTTGTCTTCCTAGGGTTCCTTTTGTGTTGTAACATCTCTGCACTTCCATTACCTGAGAGACTATTTCCTTCCCCATATTGGGGAATTTTCTAGCAATTATTTCCTCAAAGAGAGTTTGTATCCCTTTTTTTCTCTTCTTCTACTCGTACACTTATAATGCAAATACTGTTGTTTAGATTCGTCGCACAGTTCTCCTTACTTCATTCCTAGAGATCGTTTTTTCTTTCTGTACCTCCCCTTCTTTTCGTATTCTCTAATTTCATTTTCATTTTCCTCTACCTCATCTAATCTACTTTTAAATTCCTCCATTGTATGTGTTAATTAAGATACTGTATTTTTCAAAGTTTCTGTCTCTTTCTTGAAGTCCTTCCTGAGAACTCGAATGCTTTTCTGTGGCTCCATGAGCATTATTTATGATCTTTATTTTGAAGTCTTTATCAAGAAGATTGGTGATTTCAGTTTTACTTAGTGCTCTCTCTGGCGTCTTTTCCTGTAGTTTTGTTTGGACAAATTCTTTTGCCATTTTGTTTTTTTTTTAGTGATTCCTATTGAATAAAAACTGTAGGCTGCACCCCCTAGTGCCCATAGGCTCTGCCCCCTGGGGTTGCAGGCAAGCTGATCTGGTGCCTGCTGAGAGGAAAAGGCTCTTTCCTGCCTTCTTGGCTGTGACGCCTGCCTTCACTGCCAGATCCAGTTGGCTGAGTAGGGTGGGAGGACCCTTTGTGCTGTACCCCGAGGCTGCCATAGGTGGGGCTATTGTTTGGTTGGCCTGGTGCTCTGTGGGACTGTTGTCTGCTAGGAGGAAGGAGCCTGGAGGCTGCATACTGCAGTGGGAGTCTTGGGACTGCGTTGCTAGTCAGGGGGATGGAGCATCTGAAGCTCCTGAGAGTTCCCAACTTGCTGGCTGAGTGTGCTGGGAGGATTTTGTCCACCTGCCTTTTCTCCTTACCTGCAAGGTCTGTGTTATCTTTGCCCCTTTAGCACCCCTCTTGCTGTTGGGAAGTTTTTCTAAGTGCCTGCCTTTCTTTTTGTCCCAGGGGGCCGGTTGTGCTTCCGTGTTCTCCACAAGCAGTTGGAATCTCAGTCTCTCCCAGTATTCTGCCTGTCTTTGCACTAATATCCAGAGCACCATGTAATGTGGGTTTGTGCTCCCAGAGCATATCTCCAGGGCTGGGTGTTCAGCAGTTCTGGGCTTCTACTCCTTTCCTGCTCTGTTTTTCTTCCTCCAGCCTGTGGGTTGGGGTAAGGGAATGTCTTTGGTACCACCCGAAAGCAGCTTCACTACTTTACCCTTTGCTGTGAGGTCTTCTCTTCTCCCCAGATGTAGGCAGTCTGTTGCAACCTTCAGGTGCTCTTTCAGGATTAGTTGTTTTTGCTGTATTTTCATGTTCTGTGTGGTTTTGGGGAGGAGGTTTCTGCCTCACTTCTCATGTGCCATCTTTTTCCAAGTCCCCTGTATAGATAGGCATTTTTTAGTGGGTTTGCATATATTTTATTGGGACATCATGATAAATCAATCAAGATAGTAAGGAAAAGTTTCAGGTTTATGAAAATCCTTATACATAATACCATTAATTTAATAAAACTGTCTTATTTATGTTTCTCTGTGACTTAATTTTTTTGGTCAACATTACAATTTCAGTATAGTTTGTGAATGGTTGGTATACTGTATGTGTGGCTATGTATTATATTTTGAATACCATGTAACTGTATCTGTACTTTGCATATTTCATTGAGTTGTCAGCATATTTCGTTTAACAGTTGTCTTGTTGGATGTCAGTTTTTTGTTGTCATAAATAACAGCTTTGAAATATCTTTTTCTATTCTTTTACTTGGGAGTGGAATAAAATACTGGGAGTGGAATTAGTAATTACTTTAAAATTTTTATTGTGATAGAGCAGTTTTTTCCTGATTTTTGTAGCTTAAGAAACTGAGGTTGAATAACTCATTGATTAAGGTGATGCAATTCTCAGTGGAGTCAGAAGGCAGAACTCATTACTGTTTTGTTTGGTTTTGTTTCTGGCTTTACCTGATACCATTCATGTTCTTTCCTTGTTATCTGTTCAAGGCATGTGTTTTATTATGGCTACATTTTCTGGATAGTACAATATAATCAACTTGTACTAATATGAGAGGAAGACAGAACCACCACTATGTGCTAGATTAATTATGGCTGAACTTGTCATTAAGCATGTAATAGTTATGGGGTTTTATTGTTATTCGATGATAAGGCAGTAGAGTTGGGCCTCAATACTGTACTGTCCAGGGTTGAATCCTGGCTCTGCCACTTACTAAATAGGTAATTATATGACCATGGGCATAGTAAAATAAATAATAATATAGGTATCTACCCTCAGAGGATAAAAGAAGGAAGTGTCTGGCACGTCAAGTAAATGTTAGTTACTATATTTAAAGTCATTTGGGACTTGAATAAATAGGCCAATTCCATATTTAGTAGAGATTGACAAATGAATGATCACATATCAGATTATATCAGAAATTTAGGGGAACCTACTGAAAGTGTAGTTTCCAGTACAGGCAAATTAAGATTTGTTTTCTTGTCTTATCTTCATATCTTGGTTTTCAGAGCTAACTGGCTTTGAAGTTGTACTTTTTCTGATAACTTACAACTGATAAGAGGCAGTAATGGCTCTCTGGGCCTTTTATTAAAAAAAAGATGCAATCTCTCAGTTTGTAGTAACTATATGTAGAACTAATTACCATAGTTTTAATAAGGGCATTCTGTGAGATTTAACTTATTTCTGTTTGAAAGCAGAGTCTTAAAGTTGAATGGTAAGTTAAATATCTGAGTTGAGCCCAGTCCTTTGATATCCTTGACCTAGAACATGATTCACCATTTATTTGAATTATTTCAGTTCATTCAATGTACTGTTTATTGAACACTTAATCTGTTTTAGGCATTATGGAACGAAAATGGAGTTTGAGGAAGGATCTCACCTTTTTCAAGATACGTCACTTAATAGAAAATCATATTTGTGCATCCCCTTGAAGTATTTGGAAGAGGTTGTTCTTTGAGTAACCTAGGTGCCTTTTTTCTAGCCAGAAAAATCTCAACACACTCGCAACTCCTTTGTGTGGTATGCCAGGTGGGAAGCTCAGTCCTACTAAACACAAAGCTTTCTTTCTGTCAGGGTAGGAGGTCTGTTTATGGAGTGTTAAAGACATGGATCTGTGTTTGTAGCTGAGAATAAGGAAGCTGGATTTCAGATCAATTTAGGCATATTATTTTTGGAGTAAAGATGCAGCCAGGGCCTCTGGTGTTGGACAGGTTCAAAGAACTTGATTTATGTTGTATTCTGCACGAACGTTGTCCCTTGGAGTTGGTGCAGTGCACTGTTCTTCTGCATGCAGTCTTTCTTGCATATTCTAGGAAAAATCCAGGTCATTTGCACTGACATTGCTAGTCTAGCCAGCAGCTTTTAGGATTATTTCATTAGAGTCATTATTGTTATTTAATTAATTTGAATGTCTGTTTGTTTGAGAAGGTTGTAGAATATCACCTGCAGAAGGGACCATAGCACACCTTGGGTTTCCTGACCACTAAGTTTCCCTGGAATGTTAATTGACATACATCATTGTGTTGGGACCACAGCCTCTTGACATTATTACAAATTCTTTTTTATAGTTTCCTCTGTTTTTTTCTCCCCTTGATGTTGTGTTGTAATCCAAGGACTAGAGCAAAGATATCTTTTCCTTGGGATGATTCTGTGTGTTTATTTTAGTCTTCAGTTTTTTATAAATCAAAATAGCTTATTTTTTCCCCAAGAATATAGATAGGTAGGTTACATAAATAAAACAAATATAAATTGAGTTAAAGGGCTGTGTTATGAACAATTAAGACAAAGTAATTTAGTTGTATTTATTTTGTGGTTATTGTTAAGGTGGAGTATTTTCAACCATAATTTTGTAGTCATTTTTTACTCAGAAGGCTAGTAGGAAGATGATACACTGTTTTAAAAGGTTGATTCTTAATTTATGTGCCATGTTTTGTCTGTCTAAAGTGTCATCCCAAGAAGAAGTCTACGCCACTGAAGTATGAAGTTGGAGATCTCATCTGGGCAAAATTCAAGAGACGCCCGTGGTGGCCCTGCAGGATTTGCTCTGATCCACTGATTAACACACACTCAAAAATGAAAGGTAATACTTATAGTTGCTTATACATGATAACACACAATATGGAATTTTAAACTTGTAGTTGCCTTTAAATGTAATCAAATTCTTGTGCGTGTAGTAATAATCCAATTTTAGTTTTGATCATTTTGTGAATGAATTGCTAACGTATTTTGCTTTTTTTAATTTTTTTTTAATTTGTTTTATTTTACCTATGATTTTAAAGTTCTCAATCATTCTATCTAAATGCTAGGAAAAAATGTTAAGCTTACTACCTAAAGTTTGTATCATCCAAATAGCTTTTCAGTATATTTATATTTTTCTACTTCAGTTTTTAGGTTTATATCATTTTCATTAGCTTTAAAGCTGAAACAATTAAAAAGAATGCTTTTTAAAGTTTTTGAATTTTAAAATCTTGAGTATTCCCTTTAATTACAATAGTTTATTGTTTGGTGTATTTGAATCTCAGGTATCTTTATTAAATTTTAGAAATAATATTTAATGTTATTCTGCAGTTTTTAAGTGACATATGGGTGTTCAGATGTGAAGTCAAAATCTCCTTTAACCATCACCCTTATCCCATTCTTCTCTCCCCTTCCTTGTCCCCAAAGGCGATCAACATCATGAATTCAGCATACAAACTTCCAATGCTTTTTTTATAACTTTACATACATATCTATACCAATAACCAATGTATAATATTAATGTTGTTTTCATTCCAGTCAAATATATCACTGTGTCATATGCATCATCTGTCCTTTGATTTTTTTTTTTTAACTCAACATCATGGCTTTGAGATCTTTACCAATTAATACATTAGATACAGTTTGTGGCAGTAGCTGCTGTACATTATTATCATATAAATATGACACATTTTATTCAGCAGTTTTCCTAATGACGGGCATTTCCAGTTCCTCCCACCCCCAAAATCTGGCTGTTAGAAATCATGCTAATAGTTTCTGGCTACCAGAAATCACACTACAAAGAACATCATGGTACATATTTCCCTGTGTATATGTGTCAGAACTTCTCCAAGGCATCATAAAGTAGAATATCAATTATTCTAAAGTGCTGTAAGGTAAGGTAAGGGCCGAAACGTGACTTTGAACTTCCTTTTTGCTATTAAGATGTTTTGTGATTCTTTTTGTAGTTTTAATACATGTGTTTTAGTTTTTGAACAGGTCATATATTGAAGCCTTAAAAAATCAACTCATTTCCTCCTTTACTCTGATCTGCCCCATTCTTTAGCCTTTCTTTCAAAAAGTGTAACCAGTTTTTAATGCTTCTCTCTGGAATTTCTTTATGTAAATCCAAATATGTAGTCTGGTCTCTACCCCCCTTTTTATGTTAACACAAATGTAGCATATTGTATGTATGTTCTACAGCTTGCTTTTTTTTAACATCTTGGAGATTTTTCCATGTTAGTGCATTGAAAACTTACTCATTTTTTTTTAAACAGCTGCATAGTTTTTCACATTTTCAATATGCTATATTTTATATAACCATTACCCTATTGATGAACGTTTAGGTTTTTTCTAATCTTGTAAAGACTGTACATAGATACTTACATATGTTTGTACATATGCATATATGCTTGTGTGTACCCACAAACAATGTTATAAAGAATAACTCTGTACGTCACATATACATGCCTGTTTATCTGTGAGATGAGGCACCAAAAGTGGGATTGTTAGATTTGGTACTCTATTTTGAATATTGAATATTGAGGTACCCAACGTTTATAGCTCATTGTTTAAAAAATATATATATATTTTATCCTTTGTGGCCTGTTTGGACATTCAAATTCTGCTAGTAGAAAGTTCTTTTAGCCCTCCCCTTCTACTCTTCCTGCTGGTTTCTTACTCATTTTAGTGTTCTGTATACACATTAGTTGGGTCCATGCCATTTGTTTTTGACAAATACTCAGTTCATTGTATAAGTACTGTGCTAGGTTGGGATCCAGTAATGAATAAAACCATCAGTTTTGCTTGCTTTTGTGTATAATTAGAGACCAGTTAAAGAGAGAAGACACTGGTAAGTAATGAGACAAATAGATAATTACTTGACTGAGAAGTGTGCCCAAGGAGAAATATTGGTCCAAGGATACTGAACCTGGACTTTGGTGCTGCGATATTCAGGGCCAGTTACGCTAGTAGTTTTCTTTGATCTGAGACTTAAAAGGATAAGTAGGAATTAACTAGAGAAAGAAGGAAAAGATGGTTCCAGGAACAGAAAATAGTATGTATTTTGGCTCTGAGAGGTCTGCAGCCCACAGTGATAGAAGGTGGCACAATATGAGGCTGGGGAAGTAGATATGAGTCAAATCATGCAGTGTCTTACAGATTCATTTGAAATATCATATTTTATCCTAAGAAGTATGGGATACCATTAAAGGGCTCTGAGCAGAGCATGATCTGATTGTGTTTCTTAAAGTTCATTATGACTGCAGTGTGGAAGAGGGATTGGAGGGGGCATAAACAGGTAAGAGGATATTGTTAAAAGGCTCATTGCAGTGATTATGGTGAGATGAAATTAGTGAATAGAGAATAAAGAACAATTTAAGAGCAAAATCTATTTGGTAATGGATGGATAATGGGGAATGAGGGACAATGAAGTCCTGAGGTTTATAATTTCCAGATTTCTGTAACTCAGAATGGCTTCCAAGTTTTTAGCCTCACCAGTGCATAAATAGTGTCGCCATTTACTGGAAGCGCAGGAATACTTCTGACTCCATGATGGTATCTGCTTGTTGATATTTATTGAAGTCATGGACAGGGCATGGATGTAATAGCCTTGGGACAAAATAATGAGAAAAGGATGGCTTTAGGGAAGCCAACATTGAAGTTTTGTGAAGGAAACTAAGCTTGCAAAACAGATGGGAAAGAATTAGAGGTGGAAGAGGAAGACCAGGATTGTTTGCTATATAGTATGAGTTTAGTCATCTGGTGTCCTGTGTTTACTCTGCCCTCACAATCTTTTGTTTGTACTGCACTTGTGTGTGTGTATGTGTTGGTGAAGGAGGGGGTTCTTAGAATTCTATGTATTAACAATTCATACTAAAACTCTGTTAGTTTTTATTTTCTCCATGTGATCTGATACATTGATAACTTGTCATTTCCATCATCTTGAGGAAATTGTACCTAGAGCCTTATTTCTATATTCCTTCATGCTATACTAGTAACCTTATGTGCCTGGTGAATAGCTGTCATCTTGTGAATTCTCTTCCACTTTCTTTTCTTTTAAGTTATAATCGATATACACTATTATGAAGGTTTCACAAGAAAAACAATGGTTATTACATTCACCCTTATCAACCCCCCGCATACCCCATTGCAGTCACTGTCCATCAGTGTGGTAAGATGCGACAGAGTCCCTATTTGTCTTCTCTGAGCTACACTGTCTTCCCTGTAACCCCACACACACCATATGCATCATTCATGATAAAACTGCTCAATCCCATTCTCCCTTCCTCCCCAACCGCCCTCCCCACACCCCTTCCCTTTGGTAACTGCTAGTCCCTTCTTGGAGTCTGTGAGTCTGCTGCTATTTTGTTCCTTCAGTTTTGCTCCTTGTTAAACTGCACAAATAAGTGAAATCATTTGGTATTTGTCTTTCTCTGCCTGACTTATTTCACTAAGCATAATCCCTCTAGCTCCATCCATGTTGCTGCAAATGGTAGGATTTGTTTCTTTCTTATGGCTGAATAGTATTCCATTGTATATATGTACCACATCTTCTTTAATCCATTCATCTACTGAAGGACACTTAGATTGCTTCCATATCTTAGCTATTGTAAATAGTGCTGCGATAAACATAGGGGTGCATATTTCTTTTTGAATCTAAGAAGTTGTTTTCTTTGGGTAAATTCCTACAAGTGAAATTCCCGGGTCAAATGGTATTTCTATTTTTAGTTTTTTGAGGAACCTCCATATTGCTTTCCACAATGGTTGAACTAGTTTACATTCCCACCAGCAGTGTAGGAGAGTTCCCCTTTCTCCACATCCTCGCCAACATTTGTTGTTTGCCTTTTGGATGTTGGCCATCCTAACTGGTGTGAGGTGATATCTCATTGTGGTTTTAATTTGCATTTCTTTGATGATCAGGGATGTGGAGCATCTTTTCATGTACCTGAATTTCTTCTTTGGAGAAGTGTCTGTTCAGCTTCTCTGCCCATTTTTTAATTGGCTTATTTGCTATTTGTTTGTTGAGGTGCATAAGTTCTTTATATAATTTGGATGTCAACCCCTTATCGGATATGTCATTTATGAATATATTCTCCCATGCTGTAGGATGTCTTTTTGTTTTACTGATAGTGTCCTTTGTTGTACAGAAGCTTTTTAGTTTGATATAGTCCCACTTGTTCATTTTTGCTTTTGATTCCCTTGCCTGGGGAGATATGTTCATGAAGAAGTTGCTCATGTTTATGTCCAAGAGATTTTTGCCTATATTTTTTTTCTATGAGTTTTATCATTTCATGACTTACATTCAGGTCTTTGATCCATTTTGAGTTTACTTTTGTGTATGGGATTAGACAGTAATCCAGTTTCATTCTCTTACATGTAGCTGTCCAGTTTTGCCAACACCAGCTGTTGAAGAGGCTGTCATTTCCCCATTGTATATCCATGGCTCCTTTATCATATATTAATTGATTATATATGCTTGGGTTTATATCTAGGCTCTCTATTCTGTTCCACTGGTCTGTGGGTCTGTTCTTGTGCCAGTACCAAATTGTCTTGATTACTGTGGCTTTGTAGTAGAGCTTGAAGTCAGGGAGCGTAATTTCCCCTGCTTTATTCTTCCTTCTCAGGATAGCTTTGGCTATTGGGGTCTTTTGTGGTTCCATATGAATTTTAGAACTATTTGCTCTAGTTCATTGAAGAATACTGTTGGTATTTTGATAGGGATTGCATTGAGTCTGTAAATTGCTTTAGGCAGGGTGGCCGTTTTGACAATATTAATTCTTCCTAGCCAAGAGCATGGGATGAATTTCCATTTATTAGTGTCCTCTAATTTCTCTTAAGAGTGTCCTGTAGTTTTCAGGGTATAGGTCTTTCACTTCCTTGGTTAGGTTTATTCCTAAGTATTCTATTCTTTTTGATGCGATTGTGAATGGAATTGTTTTCCTGATTTCTATTTCTGCTAGTTCATCATTAGTGTATAGGAATGCAACAGATTTCTGTGTATTAATTTTGTACCCCGCTACTATGCTGAATTCAGATATAAGATCTAGTAGTTTTGGAGTTGATTCTTTAGGGCTTTTTATGTACAATATCATGTCATCTGCAAACAGGACAGTTTGACTTCTTCCTTATCAATCTGGACGCCTTTTATTTCTTTGTGTTGTCTGATTACCATGGCTAGGACCTCTAGAACTATGTTGAATAAAAGTAGGGAGAGTGGTCATCCTTATCTTGTTCCTGATCTTAAAGGAAAAGCTTTTAGCTTCTTGCTGTTAAGTATAATGTTGGCTGTGGGTTTGTCATATATGGCTTTTATTATGTTGAAGTACTTGCCTTCTGTACCCATTTTGTTGGAGTTTTTATCATGAATGGATGTTGAATTTTGTCAAATGCTTTTTCAGCATCTATGGAGATGATCATGTGGTTTTTGTCCTTCTTTTTGTTGATGTAGTGGATGATGTTGATGGATTTTTGAATATTGTACCATCCTTGCATCCCTGGGATGAATCCCACTTGATCATGATGGATAATCTTTTTGATGTGTTTTTTAATTTGGTTTGCTAATATTTTGTTGAGTATTTTTGCATCTATGTTCATCAGGGATACTGGTCTGTAGTTTTCTTTTTTTGTGGTGTCTTTGCCTGGTTTTGGTATTAGAGTGATGTTGGCCTTGTAGTATGAGTTTGGGAGTATTCCCTCCTGTTCTACTTTTTGGAAGAGTTTAATGAGGATGGGTATTAGGTCTTCACTAAATGTTTGATAAAATTCTGCAGTAAAACCATCTCGTCCAGGAATTTAGTTCCTAGGTAGTTTTTTGGTTACCAATTCAATTTCTTTGCTGCTAATTGGTCTATTCAGATTTTCTGTTTCTTCCTGGGTCAGCCTTGGAAGGTTGTATTTTTCTAGAAAGTTGTCCATTTCTTCTAGGTCATCCAGTTTGTTACCATGTAATTTTTCATAGTATTCTCTCATAATTCTTTGTAATTCTGTGGTGTCTGTAGTGATTTTTCCTTTCTCATTTCTGAATCTGTTTACGTGTGTAGACTCTCTTTTTTTTTTTATAAGTCTAGCTAGGGTTTTATCTATTTTGTTTATATTCTCGATGAACCCTGCTTTCATTGATTCTTTCTATTGTTTTATTCTTCTCAGTTTTATTTATTTCTGCTTTAATCTTTATTATGTCCCTCCCCCTACTGATTTTGGGCCTCATTTGTTCTTCCTTTTCTAGTTTCATTCATTGTGATTTTAGGCTGTTCATTAGGGATTGTTCTTCTTTCCTGAGGTAAGCCTGTATTGCAGTATATTTCCCTCTTAGCACGGCCTTTGCTGCATCCCACAGATTTTTGTGGTGTTGAATTATCGTTGTCATTTGTCTCCATATATTGCCTGATCTCTGTTTTTATTTGGTCATTGATCCATTGATAATTTAGGAGCATGTTATTAAGCCTCCATGTGTTTGTGGGCTTTTTCATTTTCTTTGAGTAATTTATTTCTAGTTTCATACCTTTGTGGTCTGAGAAGCTGGTTGGTACAATTTCAGTCTTTTTTAATTCACTGAGGTTCTTTTTGTGGCCTAGTATATGATCTGTTCTTGAAAATATTCCATGTGCACTGGAGAGGAATGTATATTCTGTTGCTTTTGGATGGAGTGTTCTGTTGATGTCCATTAGGTCCATTTGTTCTAATACGTTGTTCAATGCCTCTGTCTCTTTGATCTGTCCTTTGGAGTGAGTGGTGTGTTGAAGTCTCCTAAAATGAATGCATTGCATTCTGTTTCCCCCTTTAATTCTGTTAGTATTTGTTTCACATATTTAGGTGTTCCTGTGTTGGGTGTATAGATATTTATAATAGTTATATCCTCTTGTAGGACTGACCCCTTTATCATTATGTAATGTCCTTCTTTGTCTCTTGTGACTTTCTTTGTTTTGAAGTTTATTTTGTCTGATACAAATACTGTAACTACTGCTTTATTCTCACTGTTAGTTGCATGAAATATCTTTTTCCATCCCTTTACTTGCAGTCTGTGTAAGTTTTTGGGTTTGAAGTGAATCTCTTGTAAGCAGTATATAGACAGGTCTTTTTTTATCCATTCAGTTACTCTATGTCTTTTGATTGGGTCATTCAGCCCTTTTATGTTTAGGGTGATTATTGATAAGTATGTACTGATTCCCATTGCGGGCTTTAGATTCGTGGTTGCCAAAGGTTCAAGGGTAATTCCCTTTCTATCTAACAATCTAATATAACTCACTTAGCATGCTGTTACCAATACAACCTATAGGTTCTTTTTTTTTTTCTTCTTTTTCTTCCTCCTTCATTCTTTGTGTATTAGGTATCATATTCTGTACCAGTTTCTCTTGTGTTGAGTTCCATGTCCTCCTTGTTTCTGGTTTTTACTTGCTCATTTTTAATGTATCATAAGTCCTTCAATAGTGTCCTGAGAAAGCTAGTGTGGGAAGTAAGTTTTTTTGAGATGTTGTATTATCTGAACACATTTTTATTCTTTTCTTACCCTTGTTTAATTATTTGTCTCATGTAAAATCCTAGGCTAGAAATCATTTTTCTTCAGAATTTTGAAGGCATTGCTTGATTCTTTCAGCTTACAGAATTGCTGTTAAACCTAAGGTTATTGTTATTTCTGATATTTTCTCTCTGACGTTTGGCATCCTCTCTGAAAGCTTATAGTCTCTTCTCCTTGTTCCTATAGTCCACAATGCTGTACCTTGTTGTGACTCTGTTTTCAACCATTGTAGTGTGGACTTCGTGAATCCTTTTGACCTACAAATTTAGTTTCTTTTATTTTGGTTCATTTTCTTGGATTATTTTATTGATTATTTCCTCCCTTTGTTTGTTGTCTGTTTCTTTAACTCTTACTCTTATATTGATTTTCCTGCATTGTACTCCATGATTCTTTCATCTTTTTTTGTTGCATTTTTGTTTTGCTCTACTTTATGGGCAGTTGCCTCACCTTTTCTTCAAAGCTTTTTTTTTTTTTCTGTTGTTAAAATTTTAATTTTCAATAATTCCTCTTTGTTCCCTGCATCTTAGTTTATGAGTGCAATATCCTTTTTATTTCTGAGGATGGTAATGATAGCTTTTGTGAAATTTTTTCGAGTGTACATAGTCTGTTTCAAGTTCCTTTTTTCCTCAGTATTTGTACCTTTGTGTTTAAGAGTGAGGATTAAAGAGCACACGGACACCACTGAAGGTGTGGAGCTTGTCAATTTTTAATTTCCTGATAGGTGACATCCTCCAACATCCCCACCTCCCCAAATCCCATGTCCATTTTTTATTCTTGGCTTGGTGAGACTCCTCAAAAAAGTCTGAGTCTCCTGACTAGAGGAAAAGAATTTAGCTTCTCATGTTCTGGGACCTGAATACAGGAGATGATTGGGTGGTTTTATCAGTCATTTCATTCACTCCCTTTATTGTTGGTGTAGTTGTACTCCTGGACTGTGCCTGCTGTTACTCAGTCTATAGATCTTCTGTTTTACTTCATCTAGTGGGAAAACCTCTAATCATCTACTGGGGTCATGGGAGAGGTAATGATCAGTGGTTTGGAGTGGATGAGGAAATTTAGGTATCCAGGGCTGCTTGAAAGCTTTCATTCAGTTAATCCTCTGTGTTTTATCATCCCAAAGTCTAGAGGTGTAGCAGGTGTTGCCAGTTAGTGGGCCTTTTGAGATGCATGGTGTAGTTCTTGGCTTTTGCTCATTGATGACTTAGAATTTGGCATTCTTGGAACTCTTAAGTTAGTTACTATACTACTAATCCATGTGTTACTCAGTTTCCAAAACTGTTCAGCATACCTGCACAGCTACATAATTTACACTCACCTGTTCTCTTGTTATTCCTGTACTTAATGGGCTTATGTCTTGTGGCTTTAGTGGAGATTAAGAGGAAGAATTAATTTAGAAGTATTTATTCAGTTCTGCTGGAAATATTTCAGCTTCATCTTGAACAGACTTTTAGCTAATTTTGTTTTAGACCATTCTATGCTTCTACTTTTAGGGTACCCTTCGCAAAACAACTTGGGGCTAAATCAGATTGATTTTTTAGCTTTTTGCAAGGCTGGCCTATCATTCAACTCTCTTTGGTTTAATTCTTATTACCACCTGACCTTCAGCTTTATCAAAGCTTTTATCATTGTTTCTTTTCCTGTCCTTTGTCCTTTGTATTTATCCCTTTAAAAAACTGCTTTTATTTGTTTTTCAGTGAGGTTTCAGAAGAGAGCAAGAGTAAATTTGACTATTAAATCTACATTTCTAACTTAAAGATTTCCACGTTAACGTTATTTAATAATGGTTTTTGGAAAGATTCTTCTTAATTTGGTTTAGTACAGCAGAAATTTAGTTCTGCTCTTTATAGTACTGAAGGGAACTGATACTTGAATAAATCTGTTATCCTAAAAGCCCTACCCATGACTCATATCTTCCTGTGCCAGCTGTCATCTTCATTTTATAATCATGCTTGCAGGTATCATTAGTTTCTCCATTTCCAGATGTGCCACTCATTTCTAAGCTTACTGAAATCTTTTATTCCACTGACTTTGCTCTAAGCAGGGGTATTAGTGACCTGGTAATGAACTAATACTAATTTTTAATTCTATGGTGTTCAGTGCAGGAAAACACTCTATTTTCGTCCTCGTAGCTATCTATCTTGTCTTTGACTTTTCATGTTCTTTTGGTACAATAAACACTGTTTTCAGTCAAATTCTTTTTAATTCTCTTTTGCTAGATCCCCTTCTACCTTGCCATTAAACATTGCTAATTCTTCTATTTTAAAAGTTTTTCTTCCTTTTCATTACTTCATGAATGGCCTCTTATTTATATACATATAAATGCTGTACCATTTTACATTCCCACCAGTAGTAGATGAGGGTTCTAATTTCTCCACATCCTCAACTGACAATTATCTGACTTTTGTGTGTGTGGTAAAATACACATAACATAAATTTACCATTATGTACATTTTAAGTGTACAGTTTAGTACATTAAGTAAATTCACTTTGTTATGCCATTATTACACCCCCCCACTACATTATATGTGTTAATCGTAATGGAATGGCCTCTTATTAACTCTTGTGTTTTAGCCATCATTGGTAAACTGAATGCATATTCACAGTGCTAGTGTTCCCCAGGCTTCAAATCTGCTTGCCTAACTCTGTACTTGAAGCTTTCACTGGAATGTCTTTTAGGTACTTGAGCTCAGCCTCTTTAAAACTGACCTATGTGTCTGCCTCCTCAAAGCAGTACTTTGTCATTTATAAATCTCTGCCACTTATTTACCCAAACCAAATACCTAGGAGTCATCATTTTCTTTGTTCTTGTGCTCTGTACCATCAAATCCTCTTTTCTTCTTTAAATAGCCTTACTGAGATATAATTCACATAACACAATTCATCCTTTCAAAGTATAATTTATTGGTTTTTGGCATATTGACAGAGTTCGGTAACTACCACCATGATCAATTTTAGAACACTTTAATCATCCCCAAAAGAACCCCATAACCTTTAGCTGTCTACCCCACCAGTCTTCTCACCTCCTATACCTCTTTGCCCTAAGCAACCATTAATCTACTTTCTGTCTCTATAGATTTGCCTATTCTGGACATTTCATTTAGTGGTATCATATAATATGTGGTCCTTTGTAACTGCTTCTCTCACTTAGCATGTTTCCAAGGTCTATTCATTATCAGTACTTCATTTCTTTTTATGGTGAATAATACTCTATTGTGTAGGTAGACCATATTTTATTTATGAATTCATCAGTCAATGAACATTTGGTCTGTTGCTACATTTTGTCTCTTAGGAATAGTGCTGTTATGAATATTCACATATTAAGTTTTTGTGTGGACATGTGTTTTCATAAATTCGTGTATATACCCAGGAGTAGAATTGCTGGCTCACATGCTATTTAGCTTTATGAGGTACTGCCAAGACTGTTTTGAAAAGCTGCTGTACCATTTTACATTCCCACCAGTAGTGGATGAGGGTTCTCATTTCTCCACATCCTCACTGACAATTATCTGACTTTTGTGTGTGTGTGGTAAAATATACATAACATAAATTTACCATTATGTACATTTTAAGTGTACAGTTTAGTACATTAAGTAAAATCACTTTGTTAAGCCATTATTACCACTATCCATCTCCAGATCCTTTTCATATTTCTAAACTGAAACTCTACCCATTTGAGAGTAACCTCCATCCCCTGATAACCAGTATTCTACTTTCTTTCTCTATGAATAGTCAAATTCATATGAGGCATAAGTGGAATCATACATCTTTGTCCATTTGTCTCTGGCTTATTTCACTTAACATAATATCCTTGAGATTCATCCATGTTGTATTATGCATCAGTATTTCATTCATTTTTAAGGCTCAGTAATATTCTATGTATGTATGTGCCACATTTTCTGTATCCATCTGTCCTTCAGTGGACATTTGGGTTGTTTCCACCTTTTGGCTATTGTGAATAATACTGCTTTGAACATTGTTGTTCAGCTATCTGTTCTGACTTTTTATTATATATCATTTCCTTTTGATTGGTCTCCTCAAAAGATCTTTCAAATTTTGTTCTTTTAATTTGCATTGCTACTGCCCTAGTTTAGATTCTAGTCATCTTGGGTATATACACTATTTTGGTAATCTGGTCTACGAGGTCTCCTCTCTGTTTTCCTCTTAAATGTGTTATACAGAGGTCAAGGAGACTTATCTTTCTAAGGTGCTAAACTGAATCTGTGGTTCTGCAGTTTAAGTGAGGCTCCTCATTGTCAACAGGGTGACAGTCAAGCTCTTACATGGCATCAGGCTCTTTCAGGTCTGACCACTGCCTACCTGCGCAGTTTCCCTTTCTTTCCAATTTATGATTTCGTGTTTGAACTACTAGTTCCCAGCTGTTGCTGTTTCGTTTGTTTCATTCGCTCATGCCTCTATGGGGTCTGGGGCCTCATACTGGAATTCTCCCTGTAATAAACTGTTTACCTTTAAAAATTCTGCTCAGGTGTTCCATTTGTCTTCCAGTTAATGATTCCCACTTTTTAGTGCTATTTTAGAAAGTGAATGTTTATGTTATTGTAATTATCATGCCCTTTTAATATAATTTGTCCATATATCTCTTAACCCATCGGGCCAATCTTTTTTGCCCGCTGATTGTGCCGGTGTATCTAAGTGTTAAAGTCTGTGTTAGCTGAGTGTTTTGGAGGATGCTCACTTCTCAAGTTGACTTTAAGAACCTCTATATAGGTACATATATATCTTATAAATTTTAATCCTCCTTTATAAATGGTTTCTGTTGAAGGGTTTAATTTCGTAGGTAAAGACTAAGGAGTTCAGGTTTTCACAGAACTCATTTTTAAAATGTACTCAAAAGCAGAAAAGTAAAGTTTGTAGTTTTATTGTTAAGCTATATTTTTATAGAAAAAACAGCCATTTCAGCTAAAGTGTATGAGAGTTCATAGGTACTTTTCATCTTTTAGTTGAATAATTTTGAAATTACACTTATAAAGAGGCTGCCATTGAAGTGTGTTTGATACTTCGATTATTCTTGTAAATATTGTGCAGACAGGAGTTTTGAAAGTATTCATAGCTCTTTATACTTACTCTAAAGGTCAGTTTTTAAATCTGTTTTTCTTTTTTCATTCTGAAAGAAGAAGCCTTAAAAAGATAACAAAACGAAAACAAAAAAGGCTTTTCCTATTTTTTCAAAGAGATGTTTAGATTCTTTTTATGTTTTGAAATAAGACATGGTTATTGTAGGGGCATTACATAACACGACTTCCTTTTCTAAAATGAGACATCATTAAACTGGGAGCCCTCACTATGTATATATTTTATATATTAGTCTTGTGACATTTCTTACTGGTATGAGAAATGTTAAAATACTAAGTGTATGGATGATATACTAGATAAATTTGATTATAATCTTTTCTAGATGAGCTTTGTATTGTTTGTATTTTTGGTAATTGTATGCATAGAACTTTGGATGACCAAGATGCTGTTAGAATAATGATATTTCTTTTGTTTTTATTGCTCTTGGGATTTCCTTTTTCTCTTAAAAATTTTCGTATTTTGGAATATCAAGTTCCACTTTCTTTTACACAGCCAGTTACATTCTGCATCTGCCCTCTCTCATTGGGTTTCCGTGTCTATAAAACGGGGATCATAGCACGTATTTCTTAGAGTTGGTTGTTGTGAAGAACCCATGCAGAGCACCTAGTGTAGTGGGTGCCTGGCACAGAGTAGCCACTCTGTAAGTGTCAGTAGCACATCATACATGGCATGCTGTTGAAGCATTTCTTCTTCCTTATATTTTAGCATATTGTTTTTAGAGTTTGACGGTTAGTTTTTGTTACTGTGTTTGTGGAGCTACAGCTTAGCAGATGCCCTTTGTATTTTCTGGTACACAAGAATATAAGACTTTATAGACTGATGACAAAAGGAACTTAACTGGTCGCTATTCTTGTTTTATGATTAGTGAATCAGCCTTTAACTGGATTGAAATACATAGCGTATCGCCAGATCAAACCATTGAGTCCTTTCATAAATTCTTAAAGCATTTTCTTGCCACATTTAATATTTAAATTTTTCTTTCTTTCTGACCTACATTTCTCTCTCTCTCTCTCTGTCTCTTTCTCTCTTTCTTTTTTTGTAAACAAAGACTTCTTTGACAACAGTATGACTGTTCTTTTTTTTTTTTTTTTTACAATTTATTTTGGTATCATTAACCTACAATTACATGTGCAATATTATGGTGATTAAACTACCCCCTTCATCAGGTCCCCCCCACCAACCCCATTACAGTCACTGTCCGTCAGTGTAGTGAGATGCTATAAACTCACTACTTGTCTTCTCTGAGTTGTACAGCCCTCCCCATGCCCCCGCTACCTTACGTCTGCTAATCTTAATACCCCTTTTACCCTCTTATCTCTCCCTTCCCACCCATCTTCCCCAGTCCCTTTCCCTTTGGTAACTATTAGTCCGTTCTTGGGTTCTGTGAGTCTGCTGCTGTTTTGTTCCTTCAGTTTTTTTCTTTGTTTTATACTCCACATATGAGTGAAATCATTTGATACTTGTTTTTCTGCTTGGCTTATTTCACTAAGCGTAATGCCCTCTAACTCCATCCATGTTGTTGCAAATGGTAGGATTTGTCTTCTTCTTATGGCTGAATAATATTCCATTGTGTATATGTACCACGTCTTCTTAATCCATTCATCTACTGATGGACACTTAGGTTGCTTCCATTTCTTGGCTATTGTAAATAGTGCTGCAATAAACATAGGGGTGCATCTGTCTTTCTCAAACTGGGCTGCTGCATTCTTGGGGTAAATTCCTAGGAGTGGGATTCCTGGGTCAAATGGTATTTCTATTTTGAGTTTTTTGAGGAACCTCCATACTGCTTTCCACAATGGTTGAACTAATTTGCATTCCCACCAGCAATGTAGGAGGGTTCCCCTCCCTCCACATTCTCCCCAACATTTGTTGTTGGTTGTGTTTTGGATGTTGGCCATCCTCACTGGTGTGGGGTGATATCTCATTGTGGTTTTAATCTGCATTTCTCTGATGACCAGCGATGTGGAGCATCTTTTCATATGCCTGTTGGCCATCTGAATTTCTTCTTTAGAGAAGTGTCTATTCATGTCCTCTGCCCATTTCTTAATTGGATTATTTGCTTTTTGTTTGTTAAGGTGCGTGAGTTCTTTATATATTTTGGATGTCAGCCACTTCTCAGATGCATCATTTATGAATATATTTTCCCATACTGTAGGATGTCTTTTTGTTCTACTGATGGTGTCCTTTGCTGTATAGAAGCTTTTCAGCTTGATATAGTCCCACTTGTTCATTTTTGCTTTTGTTTCCCTTGCCCGGGGGGATATGTTCATGAAGAAGTTGCTCATGTTTATGTCCAGGAGATTTTTGCCTATGTTTTTTTCTAAGACTTTTATGGTTTCATGACTTACATTCAGGTCTTTGATCCACCTTGAGTTTACCTTTGTGTATGGAGCTAGACAGTAGTCCAGTTTCATTCTGTTACATATAGCTGTCCAGTTTTTCCAACAGCAGCTGCTGAAGAGGCTGTCATCTCCCCATTGTATATCCAAGGCTCCTTTATCAAATATTAATTGGCTGTAAATATTTGGGTTAATGTTTGGATTTTCTATTCTGTTCCACTGGTCTGTGGGTCTGTTTTTGTGCCAGTACCAAATTTTCTTGATTACTGTGGCTTTGTAGTAGAGTATGAAGTCAGGTAGCGTAATTCCCCCTGTTTGATTCCTCCTTCTCAGAATTGCTTTGGCTATTCGGGGTCTTTTGTGGTTCCATATGAACTTTTGAGTTATTTGTTCCAGTTCATTGAAGAAAGCTGTTGGTAGTTTGATAGGGATTGCATTGAATCTGTAGATTGCTTTAGGTAGTATAGCCATTTTGACAATATTTATTCTTCCTAGCCAAGAGCATGGGATGCATTTCCATTTCTTAGTGTCCTCTTTAATTTCTCCTAGGAGTGTCTTGTAGTTTTCAGAGTACAGGTCTTTCACTTCCTTTGTTAGGTTTATTCCTAGGTATTTTATACTTTTTGATGGAATTGTGAATGGAATTGTTTTTCTGATTTCTCTTTCTGTTAGTTCATCATTAGTGTATAGGAAAGCAACAGATTTATGTGTGTTAATTTTGTATCCTGCAACTTTGCTGAATTCAGATATTAGTTCTAGTAGTTTTGGAGTGGAGTCTTTAGGGTTTTTTATGTAGAGTTATCATGTCATCTGCAAATAGTGACAATTTGACTTCTTCTTTACCAATCTGGATGCCTTGTATATCTTTGTTTTGTCTGATTGCCATGGCTGGGACCTCCAGTACTATGTTGAATAACAGTGGAGAGAGTGGGCATCCCTGTCTTGTTCCCGGTCTTAGATGAAAAGCTTTCAGCTTCTTGCTGTTAAGAATGTTAGCTGTGGGTTTGTCATATATAGCCTTTATGATGTTGAGGTACTTGCCATCTCTATATCCATTTTGTTGAGAGTTTTAATCATGAATGGATGCTGAATTTTGTTAAATGCTTTTTCAGCATGTATGGAGATGATCATGTGGTTTTTGTTCTTCTTTTTGTTGATGTGGTGGATGATGTTGATGGATTTTCAAATGTTGTACCATCCTTGCATCCCTGGGATGAATTCCCCTTGATCATGGTAAATGATCCTCTTGATGTATTTTTGAATTCGGTTTGCTAATATTTTGTTGAGTATTTTTGCATCTACATTCATCAGGGATATAGGTCCGTAAATTTCTTTTTTGGGGAGGTCTTTGCCCGGTTTTGGTATTAGAGTGATGCTGGCTTCATAGAAAGAGTTTGGAAGTATTCCCTCCTCTTCTATTTTTTGGAAAACTTTAAGGAGAATGGGTGTTATTTCTTCTCTATATGTCTGGTAGAATTCAGAGGTGAATCCATCAGGTCCGGGGGTTTTGTTCTTGGGTAGTTTTTTGATTACCGCTTCAATTTCGTTGCTGGTGATTGGTCTGTTTAGTTTTTCTGTTTCTTGCTTGGTCAGTCTTGGAAGGTTGTATTTTTCTAAGAAGTTGTCCGTTTCTTCTAGGTTTTGCAGCTTGTTAGCATACAGATGCTCATAATATTCTCTTATAATTCTTTGTATTTCTGTGGGGTCCGTCGTTATTTTTCCTTTCTTATTTCTGATTCTGTTTATGTGTGTAGATTGTCTTTTTCTCTTAATGAGTCTGGCTAGGGGTTTATCTATTTTGTTTATTTTTTCAAAGAACCAGCTCTTGGTTTCATTGATTTTTTTCTATTGTTTAATTCTTCTCAATTTTATTTATTTCTTCTCTGATCTTTATTATGTCCCTCCTCCTGGTGACTTTGGGCCTCCTTTGTTCTTGTTTTTCCCAATTTCAGTAATTGTGTCTTTAGACTGTTCATTTGGGAATGCTCTTCCTTCTTTAAATAGGCCTGGATTGCAATATACTTTCCTCTTAGAACTGCCTTTGCTGCATCCCACAGAAGTTGTGGCTTTGTGTTGTTGTTGTCATTAGTCTCCATATATTCTTTGATTTCTGTTTTGATTTGGTCGTTAACCCATTGATTCATTAGGAGAATGTTGTTAAGTCTCCATGTATTTGTGAGCCTTTTGATTTCTTTCTAAAATTTATTTCTAGTTTTATACCTTTGTTATCTGAGAAGTTGGTTGGTAGGATTTCAATATTTTTGAATTTACTGAGGTTCTTTTTGTGGCCTAGTATGTGGTCTATTCTGGAAAATGTTCCATGGGCACTTGAGAAGAATATGTATCCTATTGCTTTTGGGTACAGAGTTCTGTAGATATCTGTTAGGTCCATCTGTTCTAGTGTGTTGTTCAGTGCCTCTGTGTCTTTACTTATTCTCTGTCTGGTTGATCTATCCTTTGGAGTGAGTGGTGTGTTGAAGTCTCCTAAAATGAGTGGATTGTTGTCTATTTCCTCTTTCAATTCTGTTAGGATTTGTTTCACATTCGTTGGCGCTCCTATGTTGGGTGCATATATGTTTATAATGGTTTTATCTTCTTGTTGGACTGACCCCTTTATCATTATGTAATGTCCTTCTTTATCTCTTGCTACTTTCTTCGTTTTGAAGTCTATTTTGTCTGATACAAGTACTGCCACACCTGCTTTTTTCTCTTTGTTGTTTGCATGAAATATTTTTTTCCATCCGTTCACTTTTAGTCTGTGTATATCTTTGGGTTTGAGGTGAGTCGCTTGTAGGCAGCATATAGATGGGTCTTGCTTTTTTATCCACTCTGTTACTCTTTGTCTTTTGATTGGTGCATTCAGTCCATTTACATTTACGGTGATTATTGATAGATATGTACTTATTGCCATTGCTGGCTTTAAATTCGTGGGTACCAAAGGTTCAAGGGTTGCTTCTTTACTATCTAAGAATCTAACTTAACTTTCTTGTTAAGTTATTGTGAACACCGTCTGATGTTTCTTTATCTCTCCCTTCCTATTCTTCCTCCTCCATTCTTTATATATTAGGTGTTTTATTCTTTGCCTTTAGTTAGTATTTGGATGGTCTGTTTTCTTTGCTATGATTTTATTTTCTCTGGTGATATCTTTTTAGCCTTAGGGGTACTTCCCTCTAGAGCAGTCCATTTAAGACATGCTGTAGTGGTGTTTATGAGAGGCAAACTCTCTCAACTTTCATTTGTCTGGAAATTGTTTAATCCCTCCGTCATATTTAAATGATAATTGTGCTGGATACAATATTCTTGGTTCGAGGCCCTTCTGTTTCATTACGTTAAATATATCATGCCATTCTCTTCTGGCCTGTAAGGTTTCTGTTGAGAAGTCTGATGATAGTCTGATGGGTTTTCCTTTGTAGGTGATCTTTTTTCTCTCTCTAGCTGCCTTTAATATTCTGTCTTTATCTGTGACCTTTGCCATCTTAATTATTATGTGTCTTGGTGTTGTCTTCCTTGGGTCCCTTGTGTTGGGAGATCTGTGGGCTTCCGTGGACTGTGAGAGTATTTCCTTCCCCAGTGTGGGAAAGTTTTCAGCAATTATTTCTTCAAAGACACTTTCTATCCCTTTTTCTCTCTCTTCTTCCTCTGGTACTCCTATAATGCGAATATTGTTCCGTTTGGATTGGTCACACAGTTCTCTCAATATTCTTTCATTCTTAGAGATCCTTTTTTTTCTCAGTACCTAGCTTCTTTGTATTCCTCTTCTCTAGTTTCTATTTCATTTATCGTCTCCTTCACTGTATCCAATCTGCTTTTAATATCGTCCATTGTGTTCTTCAAGGATTGGATCTCCCACTGCAATTCATTCCTGAGTTCTTGAATATCTTTCCGTACCTCCATGAGCATGTTCATGATTTATATTTTGAACTCCCTTTCAGAGAGAGTCATAAGGTCCATATCATTTAAATCTTTCTCAGGAGTTGTATTCATAATTTTACTCTGGACCAGGTTCCTTTGGCGTTTCATATTTGTGTATGGAGCCCTCTATTGCCCAGAAGCTCTACTCTCTGTAGCTGCTCAGCCCGTGAAGCAATGTCAGGGATTGTAGGGGAGTGGTATTGGTGCCTCGGGGGAGGAAAGGGCTGTTTCCTGGTTCCTGGCTGCTATGCCTGTCTCCACTGTCTGAACCAGTGGGCTGAGCACACAGGTATAAGCCTCTGTGCTCTGCCTTTTTAGTTGCTGTAGGTAGGTCCTCCCTCTGGCTGGCCCAACACCAGGGAACGGCTTCCTGGTTTGCAAGCCCAGTGGGCTGGCCAGGCGAAAGGTGCACTAGTCTGCCTGTCACAGAAGGGGTTCCTGGAGCCGTGCAGGCAGCCAGGGAGCTGGCACACCGGAAGATCATGAAAACTCCCAAACTGCTGGGCAGAGTACACCCGGACAATCCTGTCCACCTGTCCTTTCTCCCGAGCAGCAAGCTCCGTGCAGTCCTTGCCCCCCTCAGCAGGCCTCCTGCCAGGGTCCTCCCTGCCAGGAAGTCTCCCAGACTGCCTGCCCCTCTCCCGTCCCAGAGCAGCTGGGTATGGATCACTGATCTCACAAGCAGCCGGAATCTTAGTCTCTCCAGAACTCCGCCTGTCTTAGCTTTTCAAGCTCCTAATTACAAGAGTATCATGCAAGCACCATGAAATGTAGGTTTGTGCTCCCAGTGTAGATCTCCAGAATAGGTATTCAGCAGTCCCTGTTCTCCACTCCCTCTCTGCTCTGTTCCTGTTCCTCCTGCCGGTGAGCTGGGGTGGGGGAAGGGCTTGGATCCCGCAGGACCACAGCTTTGGTACATTATCGTTTTCTGTGAGGGCTGCTCTTGTCTCCAGGTGTATGCAGTTTTTTGTAGTCCTCTTTCCCGTTGCTCTTTCAAGAGTAGTTGTAGTAGCTTTATTTTCATATTATATGTGGTTTTAGGAGGAAGCTTCTGTCTCACCTCTCACACTGCCATCTTTAATCTCGAATTTCAGTATGACTGTTCTTAATGATGAACAGTCACCTTTTAAAAGTAATGACACTGGTTCTTATCCTTATCTAGTTTCCAACCGGAGGCCCTATCGACAGTACTACGTGGAAGCTTTTGGAGACCCTTCTGAGAGAGCCTGGGTGGCTGGAAAAGCAATTGTCATGTTTGAAGGGAGGCATCAATTTGAAGAGCTACCCGTCCTTAGGAGAAGAGGGAAGCAGAAAGAAAAAGGATATAGACATAAGGTAAAGAAAAAACTTTCAAATTATCTTCTTGGGTGTGGGCAGGGAGGAGGCAAGGGCTAAGTGTTACATTTTTGAAATACAAGTTATTTCTTTTGGTGTAGTTGGATATTTGTGAGGAAATATGTAGAAAGCAAGTTTTTTTGCAGGGGTGATGGGGCTAGCTTTCCAACTATTTATATTCAGTTTGAGAAATGATTTCAGCTACCTTTTGCCATGTAACTTAACATGTGATAGTATAAAATGGCATGACCATTCTTCCTTGGTTATATTTTATAAAAGAAGAAAATAATCATCAAAATGAAATATTCTAGTTCTCACTCTTCTGGATTGATTATTTCTCTCTAAGAAATTCGAGGCTTTACAAAACTGAAGGAATAAAATAGCAGCAGACTCACAGACTCTAAGAAGGGACTATTGGTTACCAAAGGGGAGGTGAGGGAGGGCGGATGAGGAGGGATGGAGAAGGGGATTGAGGGGTATCATGATTAGTGCACATGGTATGTGTGGGGTCATGGGGAGGACAGTGTGGCTTCTTACTGTACTGATGGACAGTGACTCCAATGGAGTATGGGGGGCGACTTGATAATGAGGGTGAATGTAGTAACCACACTTTTTCCTGTGAAACCTTCATAAGATTGTATATCAATGATACCTTAATAAAAAAAAAGAATTACAAAGTTTTAAACATTTTTGTTTGAATTGTCATTTTGGTTTTTGTATGTGTTATTAATACTTACGGTTGCAGTTTCAAACCTGGTTGTGTTTTAATGAAAAACATGATGTATTTGTTTTGTTTGATATTTTGTGTTAAAGTTAGCTGAGTAAAGTTTTGGCTTATTTCTTTTAATATTCCTTTATAGTCAATTCTAGAAGGGGAAATAGTTTCTCTTAAATTGGTGTTTCATACTGTTCTGTGGACAAATATTTGTAGACTATTTAATAAAAATGATAGCATAATGTAGAGTCAATATATAATTCGTTGTTATTTTTAACCAGAATTCTCTGAGAATTAGTGTTTTCATCTCTAAAACTAATATAATGTATATATACCTTGTAGAACTGTTGTGGGGATTAGAAGTAATTATAAATATTTAATGTGTTGTAAGATTGATGCTCCATAAACAACTGATATGTGTTGTTAGGATGAAGGAGGCTAGCTGCATCCTTTCTAATACTTTGGGTGTTTGGTGGCAAAGAGGTGTCAAGAACTTTTGTGTCAAACCTTTAGCTATGTAAGATTAACAAACCGCGTTTTCAGAGGAGTTCACTAGGTCTCTTCAGGTTCTAGAAAATTGATTTACTCTGGTCACAGTAAGAGAATTTTTGTGTGTGTAAAATAAACCAGGTGGTCAGTTTATTGCTTTTAAGAGGAGGCTACTTATCTGGTCACCTAAATTTGTACATGCTCAGCAGAACATCCCTTTCGAGAAGTATTGAAGTATTTGTGAACACTAACCAGTGATTAAAACCTTGAAAATAACCGATTGTGTGGAGCCAAGAAAGTAAATAAGAGTATGAAAAATCATGTGTGTTTCACAGCCTCAAGGTTCTGCTGTGAGGAATCAAGAAAAGAACATATGTAATTTCTTATACCCAGGGTGTTTTGGTGTCTCTGGACTACATGATTAAGCCCAGGAGATTAGTTGGTTATAATCCAGATTGTATATAACCTGTATACAAGAATTTTAATTAACCAAGGACCTACTGATACTCAGAGGTTCAAATTTCAGGTCTCTTAGGGCAGGTCTGATCCACTCATTTCTCCTGTCCTTGTTTTTCCATATTCATCTTCTTTAGCATTTTCCTTTCTCTTTTATGCAACTGAGCAAGTTCTTGGCTTTCGTAAGTCAGGAAGAAAATACATCCTTATTTTAAGTTGTGGAGGGAGAAGTAGGAAAGGTCTGGTTATTTCTTGTTTAGTAACATAATTGTGATCAGTAATGTAATGTCCAATCTACAGTCCACTCTTTTGTGCTTACAAAGGCAGGTAGAGTGGAGGGTTTATGGGATTTATCTTTCCTCTAATGATAGATCTTACTGGTAGAGTAGTGTTGTAGATAAGTTAAACAGTAGGTGAGCTGTGAGTGTTTATCATCTGGCTGGTCCCATAAAAGGGCCTTGAAGAAGCACAAACAAGGCTTGGAAAAACTTCTCATTTGAGAGGTATCTGATCATCTCCCTGTTTCTTCTCTCCTTTTTATGATAAATGATAATTTTTTTCTCCTTTAAATTTAGGTTCCTCAGAAAATTTTGAGCAAATGGGAAGCCAGTGTTGGTCTTGCTGAACAATATGATGTTCCCAAGGGGTTGAAGAACCGAAAGTGTGTCACCAGTTCAATCAAGTTGGACAGTGAGGAGGATATGCCATTTGAAGACTGCACAAATGATCCCGAATCAGAACATGACCTCTTACTTAATGGCTGCTTGAAGTCTCTGGCTTTTGACTCTGAGCATTCTGCAGATGAGAAGGAAAAACCTTGTGCTAAGTCTCGAGCCAGAAAGAGCTCTGATAATCCAAAAAGGACTAGTATGAAAAAGGGCCACATGCAATTTGAAGCACATAAGGAAGAACGGAGGGGAAAGATTCCAGAGAACCTTGGCCTAAACTTCATTTCTGGTGATGTATCTGATACACAAGCCTCTAATGAACTTTCCAGGATAGCAAACAGTCTCACAGGGTCCAACACTGCCCCAGGAAGTTTCCTGTTTTCTTCTTGCGCAAAAAATACTGCAAAGAAAGAATTTGAGACTCCAAATTGTGACTCCTTACTGGGCTTGTCTGAGGGTGCCTTGATTTCAAAACGTTCTGGGGAGAAGAAGAAGCTCCAGCGAGGTCTGATGTGCAGTTCAAAAGTGCAGCTCTGCTATATTGGAGCAGGTGATGAAGAAAAGCGAAGTGATTCCATTAGTATCTGTACCACTTCTGATGATGGAAGTAGTGATCTGGATCCCATAGATAATAGTTCAGAGTCTGATAACAGTGTCCTTGAAATTACAGATGCTTTTGATAGGACAGAGAACATGTTATCCATGCAGAAAAATGAAAAGGTAAAGTATTCTAGGTTTCCTGCCACAAACACTAAGGTAAAAGCAAAGCAGAAGTCCCTTATTACTAACTCACATATGGACCACTTAATGGATTGTACTAAGACAGCAGAGCCTGGAACTGAGACATCTCAGGTTGCTCTTTCTGATCTCAAAGTGTCCACTCTTGTCCGCAAACCCCAGATGGATTTTAGAAATGATGTTCTCTCCCCAAAATTCAGCACACCATCAAACATTTCCAGTGAGAACTCACTAATAAAGGGTGGGTCTACAAATCAAACTCTGTTGCATTTGAAAAACAAGCAGCCCAAGATCCGAAGTATAAAGTGCAAACATAAAGAAAATCCAGTTGTAGTAGAACCTCCAGTTACAAATGAGGACTGCAGTTTGAAATGCTGCTCTTCTGATACCAAAGGCTCTCCTTTGGCCGGCATTTCCAAAAGTGGGAAAGTAGATGGTCTAAAACTACTGAGCAATATGCATGAGAAAACCAGGGATTCGAGTGACATAGAAACAGCAGTGGTGAAACACGTCCTGTCAGAGTTGAAGGAACTCTCTTATAGATCCTTAAGTGAAGATGTCAGTGACTCTGGAACATCAAAGCCATCAAAACCATTACTTTTTTCTTCTTCCTCTGGTCAGAATCATATACCTATTGAACCAGACTACAAATTTAGTACATTGCTAATGATGTTGAAAGATATGCATGATAGTAAGACCAAGGAGCAACGATTAATGACTGCACAAAACTTGGTCTCATATCGGAGTCCTGGTCTTGGGGACAGTTCTACCAGTAGTCCTGTAGGGGCTTCAAAGGTCTTGGTTTCAGGAGGCTCCACTCGTAATTCAGAAAAAAATGGAGATGGCTCAAAGGACCCAGTCCATCCTAGCCCTAGTGATGGTGACTCTGCACCGTCTGGAGAGTTGCCTGCCTCCCTTCCTGGCTTAGTGTCCGACAGAAGAGACCTCTCTGCTTCTGGCAAAAGTCGTTCAAACTGTGTTACTAGGCGCAGCTGTGGGCGATCAAAGCCATCATCCAAATTGCGGGATAGTTTTTCAGCGCAGATGGGAAAGAACACAGTGAACCGTAAAGCCTTAAAAACAGAGCGCAAAAGGAAACTGAACCAGCTTTCAGCTGTGACTTTTGAGGCTGCACTGCAGGGAGACCGACAGAGTGGAGGTTCAGAGAACGGCTTCTCAAGAGGTGGGGTGGAAGACGCTGGTAAAAAAGAACCCCTTCAATTAATGGGCCATTTAACAAGTGAAGATGGTGCCCATTTTTCAGATGTTCATTTTGATAGCAAAGTCAACCAGTCAGATCCTGGTAAAATTCATGAAAAAGGCCCCTCTTTTGAAAACAAAAAAGTCCCAGAACTGGATTCTGAAATGAACAGTGAGAATGATGAACCCAATGGCATAAATCAAGCAGTGCCTAAAAAGCGGTGGCAGCGTTTAAACCAAAGGCGCACTAAACCTCGCAAGCGCACTAACAGATTTAGAGAGAAAGAAAACTCTGAGGGTGCCTTTGGAGTCTTGCTTCCTGCTGACTCTGTAAAGAAGGGGGATGAGTTCTCAGAGCACAGACCCCCTCCAGTGAACATACTGGAGGATGCACTGACAGACCCAAATCATGCCAGCCGCTTAGATTCAGTTGGGCCACGGTTGAAGGTTTGTGAAAAACCCAGTGCCAGCACTGAGGAAGTGGAAAAGGAGCCAGGAATTCCCACTTTGACCCCCCAGCCTGAGCTCCCCGAACCAGGTAAGGACTCCTGACCGTGATAGGGGTTAGAGGAGATGGTGATGATGATGCCCTTCTGAAGGCAGTCTGTTCTAAGTGTATGGGGGGGGGAGAATTGCTGCTTGAAGTGAAGAAAGGACTTTATGTAGAAGAGTCTGAATTTTGAGGATCAGATTTCCATATACTTTGAGAAATGATGTTTTACCAGAAGCCTCTTGCTTAAGTCTGAAAAACATTGTTCCTGTTCCCCACTTCCTACCTTTTTAAATCTATGAACTTTTTGGACTCTGAGCCTAAGATTTGAATACAGTTGTTAGTTTACAGAAAGCAAATAATTTTATTGAATGTTAGGCTTCCTTTGACCACAACTGAAGGAAGGTACACCTGTTATGTAGACAAAAGGGACATATGCTTTTGAAAACATGAAAGTGTTGTGTAGCACTGATTTTAAGTCTTTAGATGCCTTATTCCCTTTTGGAATGAAGTTTGAGAACACTGAAGTACTAGGCTATTCTGCCTTATGAGCAGAGGGAAAACAGCAGATGTCTTTCAAGATACTAATATTATACAGTGTAGTTATTGATAAAAATTATGAATTCAGGTTTTGTTTATTTTAGAAAGTCTACTTTACCTTCACTTTTGAAGGAGAATTATGTTGGCTATATAGTATTCTGGTTGGCAGTTTTTGTTTTTTTTTAAGTATTTTGAATATATCATACCATCCTCTTTGGACCTGTAAGGTTTCTGCTGAGAAACCTGCTGACGATCTAATGTGAGCACTCTTTTCCTTGACAAGTTGTTTTTCTTACTGCTTTCAAGATTCTCTTTGTCTTTGTCTTTTGACAGTTTATAATGTTTTCTTGGTGTGGGCTTCTTAGGGTTCATTCTGATTGAAGTTGAAGATCTTGAGCTTTTGAATTTGGATGTCCAATCCCTTTCTCAGATTTGGGAAGTTTTGGCCATTATTCAAATAAGCTGTTTGTGCCTTTCTCTCTCCTTCTTTGGGAACTCTCATAATGTGCATATTAATCTGCTTGATGGTATCCATAAGTCCCATGTTTCTTTTCTTGATTGTTTTATTTTTGCTCCTATGACTTGGTAATTTCAAAGACTTATCTTTTAGTTTGCTGATTCTAACTGTGGTTGAAACTCCCTAGTGAATTTTTCAATTCAGTTATTCTTTAGCTTCAGAACTTGTTTTTGATTCTTCTTTATAGTTTCTATCTCTTTGTTGATGTTCTTATTTGTTCATGTTACCATTGTCCTGATTTCTTTTAGTTATCTATGTTCCCTTGTAGATCACTGAGCTTCTTTAGGATAATTATTGTGAATTCTTTGCCTGATAATTTTTATAGATCTCTGTTACCTTGTGGTTGGTTTCTGGAGATTAATTTTGATCCTTTGGGCCATGTGTCCCTATTTTTTCATGTACTTTGTAATTTTTTTTCCCCTGAGTTTTAGGCATTTGAATAAACAACCATTTCTCCCAGTTTTTATGGACTGGCATTATGCAGAGGAAGACTCACTAGTCAGCTCAGCTAGAGTCTGGGGACCTGTGAACCCTTTTTGGAGGATAGGCTTCTTTGGGCTTGTGTGTCCAATTTCCTAATTGAAAGCAGTTATTCTTTTTTAGGAGTTTGTGATCTCTTGCTCCCTCTCCTGTTTTTCTATGGTACTGCAGGTTCACTGATGCTTCTGCAAACAAGCTTCCTCACTCATTTTTAGTGGCCCCCAGGTGTCCAAAGCATGCTGGTTCCCCGTCATCTCCCAGAACCAGAAAAGACAGGTACTAGTCCCTGTCTTTGGGCAGTTCTCCAAAAATCTGAATTGCTGAATGCTCGCTCCACTCTTTATCCTTCTTGCGTAGAGAAAAACCAACAGTTTAGTGACTTCTGAGCTGGTCTTTGTCTGTCTCATTGCAGATCCTCTGGTTCCAGTATGCTGCCCAATGTCTCCCTTGTTTTCAGCACCCCCAGGAATCCTGTGTGTTCTGTTAGTGCTCCCAGTTGGGTTATACAGAAACTGCTCCCCCAAGCAACCCTACGAAAAGCTAAAATGTTGGACACATGCTTCATCCCCCAGGAACTCCCAAAGCTCTCTTGCTTTGGGAGCGCTGCTCTCAGATAAAGAGAATTGGCTCTTTTGACCCATGTCAATGCTATTACTGGATTTATACTTGCTTGGTGTATCGCATCTTCTTAACTGTTTCTAGAGTACTCATGAAGGTATTTTAATGGATGTATTTTTGTTAATTTGATGTCTCTGTGAGGGAAATAGTATGGGCCCTTCCTGTTCTGCCATCTTGCTGTTGTCACTCTTGTTTCAGGTCTTTGTAATGCCAATTATATTCCACTGTATGAATAAATTATATCCTATTTATTCTTTCATTAATTGATAGACATTGGGTTATTTTCATTTTTGGCCTTGATGAATAATGTGCTGATCACTTTTGTGTGATGTTTTATATGGGTATGTTTCCATTTCTACTGGGTATATACCTCGGAGTGGAATTGCTGGATCATTTGGTAGTTACATGTATAACTTCTGAGAAACTGTTTTGCAAAGGTGTTTTACCATTTTACATTTCCTCTAGCAGTGTTTGAGGGTTCCAGTTTCTCTACTTTAGTCACCCCTATTTGATATAGCTGTCCTGTTTGGTGTCAGGTGGTATCTTACTGTGGTTTTGATTTGCATTTCCCTGTTGGCTAATGGTGTTGAGAATCTTCTCATGTATTTAGTGGTCAGTTGTAAAATATTCTTTGGAGAAATGTGTGTCTGGATCCTTTGCCTATTTTTTAATTGGGCAATTTGTCTTTTTACTACTGAATTGTAAGTATTCTTTATGTGGTGTAGATGTAAGTCCATTATTAGATATAATTTGCAAGTACTTCTTCATTTTGTGTGTTTCCCTTTTACATTCTGGATTGTATATTTTGAAGCGCATTTTTAATTTTGACGAATTCTAGTTTGTTTAGCTGCTTGTGCTTTTGGTGTCATATCTAGGTAACCATTGCCTAATCCAGTTGTCTGAGCACCATTTGTGGAAAAGGCTATTTTTCCCCATTGAATAGTCTTGGCACTCTAATTGAAAATCATTTGACCATAAATGTGATGGTTATTTCTGGGCTCTCAAATTCCTTTCTTTTGATAGATTTGTCTACCTTTATGTTAGTATAACAAACTCTGTCTTTGTAGTAATTAGTTATTGGAGCTTTGGAAAGCTTGAGTCCTCCAGTTTTGTCCTTTTTCAAGATTGTTTTGGCTCTTCTGGATCTCTTCGCATTTCTATATTAATTTTAGGACCAGCTTGTCAATTTCTGCAAAAAAAACGCCAGGTAGGATTTTGGTAGGGATGTCACTGAATCTGTAACTCAGTTTAGGCCATGTTGCTATTAACAATATTGTTTTCCAAACTTGAACAATGGATTGCGCTTTCCATTAATTTATGTTGTCTTTCACATCTTTCCCTGATGTTCTGTAGTTTTCAGTATACAGGTCTTAGGCTGCTTTTGTTTAGTTTCTCCCTAAGTATTTTATGCTTTTTTGATGGAAATAAAAATGACACTATTTTAATTCTTAGATTGCTCATTGCAGGTATATAAAGTACAGGTGATTTTTGTGTATTGATCTTATATGTTGTAACCTTGCTAAATCCATTTCTTAGTTTGAATCATTTTATTGTGAATTCCTTAGGATTTTCTATGTGCATGATTATGTCATCAGCTAAGGAGATGGTTTTACTGTATCCTTTCTAATATGAATGCCTTTTATTTCTTTTTCTGGCCTAATTGCCCTCATTAGAGCATCCAGTGCAGTGTTGAGGATAAGTGGAGTGAGTAGACAACCTTGTCTTTGTTTCTGATCTTGGGAAGAAAGGGTCCAGTCTTTCATCATTAACTACAATGTTAACTGTGATTTTTGATAGATGGCCATTCAGATTGAAAAAGTTCCCCTCTATACCTAGTCAGACTTTTTTCTGTGTCTATTCAGTTGATCATTCCTTTTTATTTCCTTTATTCTGTTAATATGATGTATTAATTACATTGGTTGATTTTCTTATGGGGGGGTTTTAATTTCCTGGCCCACGAGACCACAAAGCCAAAGGAGGACCAGTCATAACTTCTCAGCGACTTGTTCTTCCTCCTGCTGCTCCCCTTCTACTTTGCACCTCCTTGTGGTCTCCTGGAGGTTGGGCATCGTGTAGTTCTGCTTCCCTGTAACTCAAGATAGAGCCCTTTGGGGCCCTAGTTTAATCTTTTTTTAAACTTCTGCCCCTTTCACTTTAACAGGATTGCCAAAACCCCCTCAGGACAAAAATCAGTTTCAGCATTCTGTTTATTTCCCTGGGTTTTAGTTTCCATTAATTTTTAGTTTGTAGTTCTTTATAAGCTTGTCAGTGCTTTGCTTCTTTTGAAGTAGTTTTTAAAACACTGTATACAGCATTTTTATTTGCTTACAGCAGGAGGTTTCAGCTGAAATGTTGGATTATATCCCTCCCATACTAATAAATCCTTTCTCATCAATTCTTATTATGTCAACAGTAACTTGTCATTATTATGTAGAGTTGTTTGGGTTTTTGTCCGTCCTCACCCCACCCCCCTTGCACTTAAACTCTTGCCTCTGAGATTCCAGAACTAGAGAAGTAGAGGTATAACATGGGCTAATAATCTGTATATGAGGAGTGATGTTCCTCTTGGTACTCCAGATTTCTGGGAAAAGTCACCATTTTGATGAAAAGGAGAAAACTTTATAATTCAGCCTTTGAAGTGACTTGATGTTTCTATTTTTATAAAACAGCTTTATTCAAGGCATATTTTACATTTTAAGTGTACAAATGAATGACTTTTAGTAAATTTTCTGAATTGTGTAACCATCCCCACAAATAAGTTCTAGAACATTTCCATCACTCCAGTAAGACGCCTTTATCCCATTTACAGTTAATACCTTTTTGTACTCCTAGCCCCAGGCAACCGCTATATATCTACTCTCTGCATGTATACATTTGCTTTTTCTGGACATCATACAATACGTGATTTTTTTGTGTGTCTTGCTCTTTTCATTTAGCATAATGTTTCTGTGGTTTGTATTATAGCATCTATCCATATTTTCTTTTTATTGCTGAATACTATTCTTGCATATAGATAAACTGCATTTTATTTATCCATTCATTAGTTGGTCATTTGGGGTTCACTCAACTTTTTGGTTATTTATTTTAGTTTGCATATGTATACTTCATAGTCTAAAGTTATTGCTAGACTTGTCCTATGTGAGCAATGTATCTCCATTCTCCACAGTAGGTCCTGACTCTATGCTAGGAATTGATGTTTATTTCCCAAGAAACTTAGTGGTTGGGCTGGTGGTCATACTTTGGCTCCTAGTCTGTTTCATATTTGCTTAGTGCCATATGTTGAATTTTGTGTGATTTACGCCTTTCTCCATTGGCTTTTGTAATTTTCTAGCTTTTAATATTTCCCCTGCCCCCAGTATCCCAAAAGGTCATATCCCTCTTTTGTTTTGTTCTTGACATTCTTTCCCTTACTTTACAAATCACCGTTTGTCCCAGCTTACCCATTTGTAGAGTAGTTGTATTAGGTGAGTTCTCCAGGCCCTTTCAACCCAGAAGTGGTTTGACTAGGTGAGCATGAACAATCTAGTTTAGGTGAGAACATAGGTGGGGCTGAGAGTGGGGGTTGTGGTGGCAGGTGTAGTTAAGGAAAAGAAGGAACAGGAGCCTCAGAACAGTGAAGAAGCATCTTCAGTTTTAAATCATTCCATTGTGACCAGGCTGTTTTCATTTACAGTGTGTTATTCTACTGTTCATTTAGTGGGAAGCTGGTGAACTTTTTCTTAGAAGGACATATAGTAAATATTTTAGGCTTTCTAAGCCGTACTATCTTCTGTCACTCTCAGCTTTGTGTTTGTAGCACAAAAGCTATAGACCATTTGTAAATAAGTGAACATGGCTGTATTCCAATAAAACTTTATTTACAGAAGGTCCCACTGGTAGTTTGCCAAATGCTAAAACTTTAACAAAAGAATTGTTCTATATAACTGTGGTAAGGACCAGTGCATGTGTTTGTGCAGGAACCTAATAGGTGTGTCAGATACAGAGGTTCTCACATTGATTTCCAATTATTTGTGCAGTTTGTTGATTATCTTGTGGGTTTTGGGGCAATAGCTGAAGGATCAAAGTATAGTGCAAGAAGTTATTCTATGAGAGAAATGGGGTCAGCAGCTTCAAGAGGAAAGAGAAGAAGGATTAGTCCATTGAACCTGCTGATAAGACAAAGGAGAGCACATAACCTGTCTAGGACTGAGATCTTTTTGGTGTGGGGGATGTAGTGATGGTGATGGGTTAAGGGATATGATCATATGATAGCATAGGAGCCTTTTTTAAATACAAAGAACACAATGTGTTTGGAGTTTGGACAGATTTTGTTTGGGTTCATGGCCTCGCCACTTAAAAATGGACTAGAATGGGCTTGGGGAAGGCTACTCTCTTCTTTGAGCCTCAGTTGTGTTTTTTTTAATGGGAATTTTATCACCATCTTGTGAGTTGAAGTGAGGATTAGAGATTCATGAATGTTACATGGCTGAACAGTGACTTGCACATAATCAAGCTCCTTTTATCCCCTATCATTTCTTTGGCCTTATTTCTGTAAAAAAAAAAAAACTATTGGTGTTTGAAAACTTGGGTGCCATGTATATAAGAAGAATATATTAAAGCATAATGTATTTCGCTCTGACTATAAAATAATTAACCAGCAATTGTCATAGGTACAAATGCATATATTTATACAAGATGGGTTTTGGCTTGCTTCTTTTTTTCAAGAGAGACTTTTCCAGGCAAGGGGAACATTTTAAGTGATTGCTTGGCTTATGGTTTTAACTTCTTTTGAAGTACCTCTTGGGGAAAACTCCAGTTTGGGTTACTTAAGGTTTATTGTCTAACACTGAGAAGTAAGGAAAATTCAAGTGGTTGCAGGGTTTGACTATCCACATAATGATATTGATAGCTCTGTAGGTATACAGTTTGATAATTACTTCAGTCTCTATCATTACATTTTTATTTTTTATTAAGACTTAATTGTTTCAAATCAGTTCTAGATTCATAGCAAAATTTGAAGGCAGAGAGATTTCCCGTGTACTCTCATCCACACACATACATAGTCTTCCCAGTATCAATATCTTGCACCAGAAGTGGTACATTGTTACAATTGATGGACCCACGTTGACACATCATAATAATCACCCAACAGCTGCAGTTTACCTTAGGGTTCACCCATGGTGTTCTATATCTGTGCATTTGAACAAATGTATAATGACATGTATCCATCATTATAGCATCATACAGAGTATATTCATTGCCCTGAAAATCCTCTCTGCTCTCCCTCTCCCACTTCTCCTCCCCACTCCAATTCCTGACAACCACTTTATATTGTCTGCAAGTTTTGCCTATTCCAGAATATCATATAGTTAGAATCATACAGTATATGGCCTTTTCAGATTAGCTTTTTTCATTTGGTAATCTGCATTTAAGGGTCCTCTGTGTCTTTTCATGGCTTGATAGCTCATTTCTTTTTTGTGGTGACTACTTTTCCAATGTCTGGATATACCACAGTTTATTTACCCATTTACGTATATCTTGGTTGCTTCCAGGTTTTGACAGTTATGAATAAAGCTACTATAAAAATCCATATGCAGGTTTTTTGTGGACATAGTTTTCAACTCCTTTTATATTAGCTTTAAGTAATTAAATGGTATATTACTCCTCTATTTACTATTATGAAATTATATAAGTTAAAATTAGTAAAAAATTATTCTACACGTCTTGTCCAAATGCTGGTTTTATGGTTTGTTTCCATATGTGCTGTCTAAGGAATAAGCCTTTGCCAAATTGCTGTGCCCATGACCTTTTCTTTTTGGTCTCAACTTTTGTGTTACTTCTGAGAGAACATCAGTATTGCCAACTTGAGGCAGGAACGGCTTCCTTTGAAGTCAGTTGTGTCATGAAATGCCTCGTGCCTCTTGAGTAGTCTGTATGCCTGCATTCTGTAGGCATTAGCCTCTACTCCCAAAGAGCTTAGAGTATAGTAAAATGACTATACCATATTAAGTGTATTAAAATCGGTACAAAGTTTTATAGGAAAATTATAATTGATATTTTTTTCACCATTTAATTCAAAGAAAAACGATTTGATACTGTGGTATTTTGACTGGAAAATGACAAAAATTTTTTGTTTTTTTGAACCAAATACCCAAAATTCTATATTTTTATCTTATTTTCTGTCTTTGGCATACATGGCGTATATCTTATGTCTTTGAGGTAATGATATACATATCATTAATTACATTTTTTTTAAGTCTTGTATTTGTTAAGGGTGCATATGAATATTTCTTTTTCTTTATTTATTTTGCTATTATTAATATACAATTACATGAGCAACATTATGGTTACTAGACTCCCCCTATTATCAAGTCCCCACCACATTACCCCCATTGCAGTCACTGTCCATCAGTGTAGAAGGATGTTATAGAATCACTAACTTGTCTTCTCTGTGTTATACTGCCTTCCCTGTATCCCCCTACCCCATCCCCACCCCCACTACATTATGTGTGCTAATTGTAATTACATATTTTTTGATGCTTCTGTTATAGAAATATTTCTCAGTTTTCTAATGCAATATGAAGTATGTGTGTAAAGTACTTCTGAAATTTATGTGGTAGGGCTGAGTAGGTAAATATTTTAGCTGAATATCTGCCCAGTATTCTACATAATTTAGAAAGAAGTTATTTAAAATAATTCATGGTGTATTTTTTTAATTGACCTGATTTAGAATAGTTATTTTAATGTCAGCTGTATCTGTCACTATAGGCACTATTTTCAATGTAATCTTCTCCCTAAGATTAGATGGACTGTATGTATGTGTGTATATAGAGCAACAAGTCTCCCCACTTCCAACTTTTGCATATGATAAATCATAGCAAAGCATTTTTAACCTCTGGGAATTAAAGCCATAGTGTTTTTAGGTTTCCTATCTATGTACCTTTGGGAGTGTATGGATGGTTGACATGAAAACAGTGGGTTTTCCTCTATTTTAGTTAATACTGAACTCCTTCTCTTTTTAGCTGTGCGATCAGAGAAGAAGCGCCTTAGGAAGCCAAGCAAGTGGCTTCTTGAGTATACTGAAGAATATGATCAAATATTTGCTCCTAAGAAAAAACAAAAGAAGGTACAGGAACAGGTACACAAGGTATGTTCCAACATTTTCATCGATCCTTTTAAGATACTGCAATTTTTGCTTTCAATGTCATATTTTGTCTTCATGGGACAATAATTTCCTTAACTGGAATCTTGCTTGTTCAGTTTTTTATCTCCAGTTTCTGGCCCAGTACTTACCATATTATTTATACAGGAAATGTTTAAATGAGTCTACATACTGTGTGTATGTAGTGTGTGTTGTATCTCCCACTTTGCTTTCAAAGTATATTTAATGATTTAAGGATATTATTATAAAATGTTTGTTAAAAAACATAGAATAAATACAGGATGAATAGTAAAAAATATATAGTATATGATCCTAACTTTTTAAAACAAATGTTATACCTTATTTGCTTTACTTTAAAATTCAGTTTCTTTAAGCTGAAGTATTTTAAAGTAAACAGAGACATTTTGACTTCCTATCTCTAAATAATATGCATCTCTAAAAAATAGAACATTTTCCTTTGTAACTAATTTAATATTATCACATCTAATAAAATCAGTTAATCTAATAACAAATCTATATTCAGATTTCCTCACTTGTCCCCTAACCTTTATATTTAGCTTATTCAAACCAGGATCCAGTCTAGGACTACTCATTATATCTGGTTGTTATATTTCTTAAATCTCTTAAAATCTAGAAGAGCCCCCTTTTTTCATGACCCTACTTATCTAAGCACTAACAGTTGGATAGATTCAAGGTAAACGTTTTTAGTGAGATTATATTGTGACATTAGAAGATATTTAACATCCAGTTGTCCATAGTAGTGACTGATTCCTTTAAGTTATATTTTACCCCTTTTGATCAGGAAGCACATATTTGGAATTACTTTGGCTCCAAGACAATGTTCTGTTACCCATCAGTTGCTTCCCTAAATCAGTTGAAAATCCTTACCTATATCAATAATTTCATTGGGGTTACAAAATTAAGACTTCTTGGGTTTTATTTTATTATTTTATTATTTCTTCTACTACTTTTATTAGCTGACAATCTCTTCCATTAACTGAATCATTTTACTGTTCTGAAATACATGAAAGACAGGCTAAGCACTTTATTTCTTTAACTTTCCCATTAACTTACATTGAGTTCATTATAAGCTGCTTAATTGGTGATGTATTAGGGAATCTTTCTTTCTTTGTATTATCACTATGACCTTAATAAAGTTATATAGCTTCAGTGTATCTCAATCAACTGCATTTTTTCCCTTTTTAAAAAATTACAGTAAGATATATATATAATAAAATTTATCTTAGCCATTTTAAGTGTACAGTTATGTGGTATTAAGTACATTTACATGGTTGTGTAACCATCACCACCATCCATCATCTCCAGAACTTTTTCATATTCCAAAACTGAAACTCTGTGCCTTTTAAAAAGTAATTTCTCGTTTCCCTGTCTCACCAGCTCTTGGCAACCACCATTCCATTTTGTGTCTCAATGAATTTTACTATTCTAGGTATCTCATAAGTGGAATCATACAATATTTGTCATTTTTGTGTCTGGCTTATTTAATTTATCATAATGTCATCAAGGTTCATGTATGCTATAGCATGTGTCAGAATTTCATTCTTTTTGACACTCAAATTATAGCAACTTTGGCCTATGGATTCTGTTTTTGTTTTTTGCTCTTAGGTAAGTTCCCGCTCTGAAGAAGAAAGCCTTTTAGCCCGATGTCGATCTAGTTCTCATAACAAGCAGGTGGATGAGAATTCTTTGATTTCAACCAAAGAAGAGCCTCCAGTTCTTGAAAGGGAGGCTCCGTTTTTGGAAGGGCCCTTGGCTCAGTCAGAACTTGGAGGTGGACATGCTGAGTTGCCACAGCTGACCTTGTCTGTGCCTGTGGCTCCGGAAGTCTCCCCACGGCCTGCCCTTGACTCTGAGGAATTGCTAGTTAAAACACCAGGTAAGATGGGGATGGGGTCTCAGTATGTAAGTGCATATGGTTAAAGGAAGTAGGAGCTTTTAGTATGTTTTGATGGAAAGCCAATAGTGTATCTCTATACAACAAACTGTGTACTTTTGTCCTGGGAAATCCAAAAAATTCTGGCTATTTGGATGTAATTAATTACTAACCATGAATTGGTTGTACACTGTCAAGAAGATGTTTTCAAAAACTATCCTCCTTATTTCATTGTTGCTCTTCATGATTGTTGATCAACACCAACACCCGGAATAACAGGGTTTTGGGGAGAGGCACCACAGGCTAATGGTGTAAGCACATAAAACTTAGGCTTCAGCTACTGGCTCTACCAGTCGTTGTGTTACTTGAGAGTCGTTCAGTCTCTTAATTTGTTTCCTCACGTATAAAGTGGACATCATATGTAATAATATAAAATGTTATTTACCTAACACATAGTAAATAGCTAACTATACCAATTGCTTTTTACTTTATCTTTTTTTTTTTACGTCACCTGGTGAGAGATGGATCTAAATATCCTGTCTCTAATTCACCTTTTGACTGTTGTAATCAGCTAAGGAAAATCTGGGGTGTAACTTCTTTACATTCCTAACAATGGCTTGTGGTGTTACTCTTTAACAAAAAATATCCCAATTGTGCTTAATGAAGTAAGGCAGAATCAAAAAGAATTTTAAAAGAATAATAATAGTTACTATTTCATTACCTATTATTACCAAACTTTATTTCATTTTTCTCTTTTTCTTTTTTCTTTTTTCTTTTTTCTTTCTTTCCCTTTCTCTTTTTCTTCTTCCTCTTTCTTTCTCTTTCTCTCTGTCTCTTTTATTTTTTTTGTGCCAAACTCTTATTAGACTTCGTAATATAATTCTTGAGAGCAATCCTGCAAAGTAAATAAGTGTCATTATTTCAGAGCAAACAAAAATCCTATTTCTGGTTCATTTATGCCCAGAATCTGGTTCTACTTCACTTTACTACTTCTTCTGTCCTAACCACCAATTAATTGCTATAAGGCAGTTCTGCCCTTTTGATTTCTCTCTTAGTTCTTTTGTGATTAAAATATATATGTTGACATAAGAACCTCCTCACGTTAGTTTGTGTCTGTATTGAGATATATCGTTTTATGTTAACTCATATTTTTAAGTAAATTTCTACTCCTTCCCTTCCCATAAAATGATGTGAAAAACAAAATATGGTGACTCATTTTTTCATGATATACAGATTTTTTTTTAATTAGCTGTGCCATTTCTAAATCATCTAATGAAAAGACACATGTATTTCAGGAAATTATGAAAGTAAGCGTCAGAGAAAACCAACTAAGAAACTTCTTGAATCCAATGATTTAGACCCTGGATTTATGCCCAAGAAAGGGGATCTTGGCCTTTCTAGAAAGGTATGTTATTTTAATCAATTCTAAAGTAGGGTTAAACCCAGGAAAATACGGGATTTTAAAAACAGACCTTTTAGTAATACAACAGTGATAGGAAATGACAGAATGTCAGCGTACACTTTGTTGGTCTGAAAGATGGATCTAACTGTGGAAATGTCCTGTCTCTTTGTCAGCATACACTTTGTCAGTGTGAGAGAGCCTGTAGTAAGAGACTTCTTTTTGCATTTGTGTGGACCCGTGTATCAGTATTTTACATTTTCTTTTCAAATGAAAATGAAAAAAGCTTTTAAAATTGAGAGTACAATTTGTGTTTGTTACTTATTTTGTGGGCTCAAACCCTCTTAACTGATTTCTACTTCACCTCTGTCTCTACAAGCCACTAACCTACTCTGTCCCATTGCCCTGCCTGCGTAACATCTCAGAAAAGACCCAGCTCAGCTATAATCCAGGCAGAAACATTTGAACTTAAGTTTTTGAGTTGTAAACTTGGTTATCATTAGCCAAGAAAGCATCATTAAATAGTAGATGGAAATAGGAATTTATTTCTAATTCTATAATGGATAATAGCTGGATATTAATTCCTTAGGAAACATCCTGCTTCCCTTATGTGTGATGAATAACTCTGGGTAAATGTTAGAAATTTAGTTGTAGGATGGAAAGATTTCCTATTTAAAATTTTTCTTCTTTAAAGAAAAAAATGCAGATTGTATCACTACAAATAATTTTTTAGGTTTCTTTCCTTAGCTATTGCAGACTTTTTTAATCCTATAGATTTTTTTAGATATACACCCATCTGGATTAGCATCAGAATGTAAAATTTAATTTATATTTTCATGCCTTACTTAAAAAGCTGCATTATATGACTATAACATCTTACTATGTTGATAGTGACTGCAATGGAGGGGGTGAGGACTTGATAACATGGGTGAATGTTGAACCACTGTGTTGTGTATTTGAAACCATCATAAGATTGTATATCAGTGATATTTTATTTTTAAAAATTCTTCCTTCCCCTAAAAAAATTAATGAAATAAAGTGAAATAAAAAGCTGGGTTATATGCTTTCTTTTATTCTGTTCAAAGCAGTCTTGCGACATGAACTGCAGTTATTCTGAGGCTCATCTCCTGTCCCCTGAACTTTCTCTGTAGTTCATACATCTTCAGTGGCAATATCGTGTCTCCAACTTGCCATCCTCCCTATAGCTTACATTCTGGTAAAGGCTGTAATAAATTCCTGTAGTGCTTTCTTTCCTAGCTTTGTCAAATTCAAATCTTAGCCACTTTGCAAGATTGTCGGAAGAGGTATATGGGAACAGATAGGGGGACTGGGATTCAGTTGAATATTTTGAGAAAAAAGTAAGAATTTGGGTCAGATAAGTGAATGATTTGTCCCCATTTTACTGAAATACAGTTGACATATGTAAGTGAATGATATGAAGGAATAAGTTGAGTCCTCGATGTTGAGACTGGGTTACTTAAAAAATTGTGTTTGTTTCTATAATTTTGGTCTATTACATGCAGTTTTCTAATCTAAAATGTGACTTTTCCATATTTGTGGGTTAAAAATCATGATTTAATTAATATGCTTAATTTTAATTTATGTAGGCTTAATGTATCCCAGACTTTTCTTTTTTAAAATTGAGATGTACCTTACACAATAAAATGCGCTGATCTTAATTGTTCTTTTTGATGGCTCTAAACAATTGTATATACCATGGAAGTACTGCCCTCATTAGGTGTGCTCTATATCCATCAACATTGAAATTTCTCATTCCCCTTTTCAGTCAATTCCGCATTCTTATCTTTTCCAGAGGCAGTGCTTTCTTAACTTCTCTCACTATAGATTAATTTTGCTTGTTCTTTTTTTTTGAAGCAGAGTAAAAGTTTTAAAGTTACTTAGAAAGAAGTGCGTGCGACATCAGAGAGAGGAGCGCCCTGAAAGGTTGGGGTTCCCACTTTTAAGGATTTTTCAGGAATGTGACAAAGGGCTAGGGTGTGGGCGCGTTAAGTGGTCTCAACTGTCTTTGATGAGACATTAAGTTTCCTACCAGTCAGTCCTCTAGGTAATTCTGCGAAATTAGCTTATCAATCAAGACTGTCTGCCCTTCCCCCAAGGTGGGCAGAGTTATTTGTTTACTAAAGAGTATGTTAAGAATCTTTCTTCTTAAACTTCCTGGGTTTTTTTCAAAATGCAATTTTGTTTTTATGGTGGGATCTCCCTGTCTTTATCATGCTGTTTATAGGTGGGCCTTTTAGCAGGCTAGAGTAAATCTTAAAATGATTTAATTGACACAATGAAGACATGGGCTGTGCTCAGATACTTTTCTTTATCTGGAGAATATCCGAACCTTCAAGGCTAAGTTCCTCTTGACCTTTTGAGCTTTAACTGATTGACTTTAACTCTGAGTCTTTTCCTTCTTTCTAGTTTTAACTAGTTAACTCTGAATCCTTTCTAGTGGGCTTTACTGACCTTGTTCACTTTCCACCCCGCTCATATCTATTTTCCTGCCTAACAATCCCCCCTTAATCAGTTGGGACCCAGATCATTGGGGCGAGGGGGACTGACCACTCTGGCTGCTTCCTGCTTGTGAGGGACGATGTAGTTATTTGGGTCCCCCTGCTTGCTGACTGTTGGGATAGTGGAGATTAGGACAGTAAGGGCACCCAATTAGGGGTTTAGCTGCTTGCTGTTTGTTGAGGCAAGGAGGACTCAGACTGGCTATAGGGGTGTCCGTCAAATGGTCCTATGAGGATGGAGGTGTTGTCATTGGAAGGTACAGGTTGGAATCCTTGTCTTATGACCATCTGCAGTTTGATTGCTTCTAGGCAAGAAGACACAAATTGGATTAGAAGGTTAAGTAAGCAGGGTCTGAATATGAGAGCTAATACTATTCCCCCAAGGAGAGAGATGAAAGGTGCTAGCCAGGACCCACACTTAGGGATTTGAAGATTTGGTTTAGTCAGGACAGGAACTAATAAGGTGAGGGTTAATAATAGTAATGATAGCATGTTTAAGGCCATTTTCTTTTTAAGGTTTAAACCTAACAAGGGCAGAAATATTGCTGGCTAAAGGAAAGGGGTTTCACAATAGCACAGGAAATGAATAATAAGCCCCACTCTCACAAGGATGCCCAAAAAGAGTTAAGGAACTGGAGTTCCAGAGCACTTATCTTAGGTGGCTGTCACTTGAAGAGGTATTTTAGATTTTCTACAGGCTCATAGGTTTAGCTGGATTCTTGGGTCTTATGATTTTGCACTGCTGGATTTTTCCACTGCTTTACACAAGAATGATGGATCCACAGCTGGCGACTTTAGGGACCTTGACAGCTGAGGGGGTAGACATAAGGACAGGATAGGGTCTTTCCCAAATAGGCTGCAATTGAGACTGGGGCGTGACCTGTATAGATATATAGATGTGGCATATTCTGATAAGGCACTGGCCTCAGGAAGTTGGTTGACTTCAGTTGGTAAGAGCTTGAATTTCTAGGACAACAGGACTTTAATCTCAAGGGACTGTAATCTGAAAGAAATAAATTTAGTTAGGAGGTTTAGTAAACATGGTTTACACAGTGGGGCTAGTAAAAGCATTAGGAGTTTAGCAGAGGGTAGTAGCCAGGATGTCCAGTTCTAAAAGTAGAACTGAACTCCTTATGATTCTGAGAGCCTCTGATGAATCTGAGAGACTTGATCAGCTAGTTTCTTTGCTGTTCGCTGCTTGTCAGAGACAGAGGTTGAAATCCTTGTCTGAGCAACATCTGGAGTTGGACTTTTCATTCTGGAAGAACAAACTTGACAAGGATATTGAGAAGGCATGGCCAAGTACAAAGATTAGGAATAGTAAGGTTTTTAATTGAGATGGGAGAAAACCGGGAACATTTGGAGAGTCATAGATAGCTATTTGAGGAAACTAGAATTTAGGATTTAGTTAATTTCACAATGACTAGTATTAGAATCTAGTATACATAAAGCTGTATCATTGAAACAATACTTTTCTTTCTAAAGTTACCCTCATTTTTATTAGAGGTAACCATATTAAGAAAATAAGCTTAGCTTTAGAACACTTGGCTTGATTATTTACATAAGTGCAGCAAGAAAAGCAATTGATCACATAGGATCTTTTAAATGTGCTCTGCTGGAACTTTTCATAAGGAATTTCAGATTGAGCTTTTAAAGGCCTCTCGAGGCCAGGAAAGCCAAGCCAGATTTGCCATCAGGTTTTGCCTCCAGTACCTGTAGATTTGAGTGAATTCATCTCTTCTTGAGGTCCCCAAGACATTCTGAGGTCCCTGCACCTGCCAGGAAGTGACCTTCCTTACTCACCTGGGAATGCTGCTAGGGAACCCTGTAAGCAAGGTACCAGGCCAGTTTTTCCAAGGGGCTTTGTTGGCTCCATAACGTCCATCTTAGTTCCTTAAAGCTTTCTGGTCATATCTGAGTCTATGCATGTGTCTCAAATACGACATTCCAGTCAAAGCCTTGGTAATAACCAGTGTTTTCAATTGTGTCCTGTTACAAGGAGAGCAGATTCTTATTGAATTTATGCAAATAATAATGTTGCCATAAAATATGAAAATAGTTACTGAGAGTTTCTAAATTCTGGAGGGATCAGATAAATGTTTCAATTCTGCTTTAAAGGTGTAATTTACTAAACTGTCATAAGATAGATTAAGAGAAAAAGTTTGAAACACACCTTTTCTGTTTAAGAGATTAGCAACATTTGAAAACAAAATGTCATGAAAGTTAAAATTATCCCCTTTAGTTTACTCAGTCTTACATAATTCTTGCTTTGCTTGAATCTAGGTTTTTTACTAGATTTAGAATTAAACAGCAATTATAAATGATAGAAGACTTAGAAATGGCTATGGTTAACACAATTGACAAGGAAATTTGATTATTTCTGTAACATGTAACAGTTTAATCATCTAAAGTTTAGCATCATTCATTTGACAGTGGTTCCCAAGTTTACATATTAAATGTATAAGCTGAATTAGCTAAAACGTTTTCCTCTATGAGGAGAAAATTTTCTGACTTCTAGAAAATCTTGGAGTTAACTAGAGGTAAAAGTACCTTTTGAATTTGATTTGGGGAAGAAAGTTTTTAAGGCACTTGCTTAAAATAAGATTGTAAGTTGTTAAAGAAACAGTATTTAGTCATTTAACCAAAGTGAAAATAAAAGATTTTAAAAGCAGATACAGAAGGTCACATAGTTGTTAGCAGAACTTAGTTCTTTTAATATTAAGACTTTTGTCTTTTCGAGTATGGAAACATATTACTGAGACATTAAGCACAAGAGTAAGCTGTTGTAAACTGTTACACTAGTGTTCTTCAGCCCTCTCTTATAACTTGTTAGGATATCCTGAGGGAACAGCAGTTTTTCTAATGGGAAACTTAGTATCAGACAAGTGAAGGCTGCTAGTAGACTTACAAGCCTCTTTAATGAACTCTTTTGCTCAGCTAAGTTTAGTTTGTAAGCTGACATTGGGGCAGAAGTAAAGTAGGGAGAGTAGCAAGGAGAAGACTGCATCAAGTTTGCAAGCTTGGCAGAGTTCTGTCTGGCTTCTGAGATAGAAGCAAGCCTGAAAGTAAGGGACCTCTGCTCAATTGCCCACCCACGTACAGTTTGAGGGTCTCTGGGTTGAATTGGGATCAGTGGGAGAGAATGCAGCCTGACAGTGTGGCTCATCTAGGAAGAAAGGAAATTTAACTCTTCCTGTCCTGGATGTCTCCGAGAGCAGGACAGAAGACTATATAGTCCTGAGGAATGGTTTAGAGAGCCCAGCGTTCCAGGGTCTATTCCAGAGGTCTTGACACAGCCGGCTGCCCAGGACCTAATGCATCCTGCCTCAGACGTCTCCAAGGGATATGGAGGACTAGAGTCTCGTGGCTTCCTAGTGAAGGTTAAAGGGGGCTTACCACAGGTAGTCCCATGAGACGTGGCAGGTGTTGACAAAGACTGACAGCCAGGTCTTATGGGAGCCTGAAGGAGGCTCAACCAAGCTAGGCAAATAGCTAGAAAGCTGACTTGTAATAAGCAGCTGAAGGGAAAGGCTTATGAGAGGAAAACAGTGAAGGAGGTGCAAGTGCAGAGGAAATGGGAGAATAGGATTCTAGGGTAGAGATTTTTAAGGAAACGTTGGTCTTTATACTTGCTGAGTCTTAATTGGTTAAGGTTTTAGTAGTAATTACAGGTGCCAGGATAAGGGTGCAAGAAGGGAGGAGCGGCAGTCTTAACTGAGCTTTTAGGGGTCAGCAAAGGGCACAAAGAAGTGTTCTGGCCAGGCCAGCCTCCTGGAGATCTGAGAGCCTCCTCAGGGGAAGTAAGAGGGCAAAGTCCCTGGGGAGGCTACTAAGCTAGTTAGGAAAGATCATCTCCTGGTTGCTTGGGCGGAAGCAGGCAGCTGTGAAGGAAAAAACCCTGCTGTGCTGAGGAAGACATTTTGGCCCTAGGCTATGGCGCTTCTGCAGGCTGTAGGCTAGGCCAGAGAGGTGAGTCCTAAATGGGAGGTCAGAGTTAAGTAAGACCTGCAGATCCCATCAGAGTAAAAGTCTATTTCCCTCTAAATGGAAAATAGAGCAGACATGACGATAGAAAGAACTTGATACAAAAGGGACAAAGGGTCATAGAATAGAGGCAAGTGAGAAGTGTCTTAGCTCCTGCAGGGAGCCGTTGGAGAAGAAGAGAGTAAAGGGAGAAATCTGGTTGCTCTGGGTGACATTCCCTAGGACCCAGTCGTGACTTTCCTCCTAGGGAGGGGTTACCTGCAAGTCAAGCACAAGTGGGTGCTGCCTCCAGCTGGGTTTGGTGGACATCTGATGGCCAAGGAGATTATGAGATATGGGGGTCCTTGGGGGTTTGCCTCAATTAGCTGACCAGCACATAATGCAAAAAGCTTGGAGAAAGGAAGAAAAGAAATGCAGTGAGTAGGAGAAATCTTAGAACACAGAAAAGGAAGTCTCTGCATGGACATACTAAACCTTGCATGGGGACTTGCCGCGGGATTGGAAGTGGGTGGTTTTGCAGTGTGCCTCCGCTGCGTGGACATTGTCTTGCAGACGGTGGAGTGCCTAATGCAACCTTTCCCGGTCCACGACCAACTTACCTGTCATGGGAGTCTTCCTGCGAGGGCCCTGTGGCCTTTACTGCTCAACCCGTGCCCAGAGTGTGGCTGTTTTTGGTCCACGAGAGACAGACAAGGAAGGGAAGGATTCCCAGAGAAGAGGTAGTGAGTGAGTGAGTGAGTGCCTCCAGCCTAGGGGGCAAGGCACATCTGGCTTACGGGGGGTTGGAAATCCATCCGAGTTGTGCAGCACCAAATCTTAACAGGGATGGAAATCCATCTGAGTCACGGCACCAAATATGTTGGGGGAGAAGCGTTGTGTATTTTTCTCCGTTCTTGTCCCCACCGTGACAAAGATTTGAAGGGCAGAGACACAGTAGTGAAGCAAAGTAAAGGTTTTATTTAAAGTTGCTTAGAAAGAAAGAAGTGTGGGTGACCTCAGAGGAGCGCCTAATTTTGCTTGTTCTTGAATATTATATATTGTTTTGTTTTGTTAATCTGGCTTTTTTTGTTCGACTTAAATTTTTGAGATAAATCCACAGGAATGCTATATCAATAGTTCATCCCTGTTTATTGCTGAGTAGAGTTCCAAGTACACTTTACTGATCCCCTCTCCTGTTGATGCACATTTGAGTGTTTTTATTTTGGAGGTGTTAATCTTAAGGCTAGTATGAATATTCTCTGAATCTTTCTGAATATATTTTCATTAATCTTGGTATAAATACTTAAGAGTAGGATTGCTAGCTCATGTTTAAAGAAACTGCCAAACAGTTCTCCAAAGTGGTTTTATAACTTCACACTCCCACCAGAAGTATATAAGTGTTCCAGTTGATCTGCATCTTTACTAGCATTTGTTTTTTCAGTCATTTTAAATTTAGCCATTCTGGTGAATATGAAATGATATCTAATTATGGTTTTTAATTTGTATTGCCTAAAGATTAATGATGTTGAGCCCCTCTCAGTATGTTCCTGTATTATTGTAAAGCAAGTGTTCAAGCATGCTTATGTTTTTGATTGGGCTATTTATCTTTTTTATGGTTGCTTTTAAAGAGTGTATTTTATATTTGGGATATAAGTTGTTTGTCATATACATGTATGTAAATATTTTTTTCCTAGGCTGAGGCTTGCCTTTCATTTTTTTAGTTGTGTCTTTGATGAGAAGAAACTTTTTAATGTATTAGGGTTTTTTTTCTTTTTTTTTGTGTCTATTTCAGAAAATGCCTGCCCCATGGACACAAAGATGTTCTTCCTGTGTTTTCTTTTAGGAGTTTTATGGTTCTGGATTTTATATACAGGTCTTTGTTCCATTTTCATTTTTGAGATGGAATTTTGAATGAATTTTTTTTTTTACTTATATGAGTGTCCAATTGGTTTAGCACCACTTGTTAAAAATCCCTGATATGTATAACTCTCTGTCTCTCATATTTATGGTCTCTTTTTAAGCATTAGCTATAATTAATAACTGTCACTGCTGAAGTTTAGCTTTTTTCATTGGGACGAGGGCATCAGATAGGGCACTGGATAGAACAAGTAAAACCAGGATTACTGGTGATGGCTAGAACCAGGCTCTAGATAAGAGGTGACATCTTTTCTGTTTTAAGGTAACTTTATCTGACCTGGTCACCTTCACAGTCCTGGTCACTCTGTGGTATATTTTGTCATTGAGTTGAAGCCATGATTCACTTCTTGGGACTACACCATGAATTACCAGGCAGGCCATCCTGTCTATAGATGGATCAATTACTGGGTTAGAGAAAGAGGATTATCCACTGAACTAGTGGTACCCTAAGGGTACACTGGCTTTAATGCATATCCATACCAGACTTTGTGTAAAGTAAGTTACTGGCATCTTAGTCATGTCCTCCAAGGCAAAGTTCTATGATCTTTTTCATTCTGTGCAAAATAGGTAGATTTTTATTCATGTAGTGTGATTTTTTTGGGGGGTGGTGGTGCTATTATATGTGTTTTAAAAAACTTATAAAATTAATGAGGTTGGAAACGATACTTTATGCATTATTCTCTGATTATAGTTTGGGGAATATTCTGAATGTTTTTGCTCCACAGCATTTGGATAAGTGTTAAACAATGAATTGTAAGTTGGTTATCTAAATAATACAGATGGTATTTTTCTTTAAATTAAGCAGATCTGTTTTGTGGGTTGGTCTACTAGTTTTTTTGTTCCATGTAACTGGATAGCTAATATTTGCCCCTTCATTTTATTTGGCTTTGTAAGATTCTGGTCTACATTGAACTACATGGTCCTACATGAGGAAAGTTGTCTTCTTATTTATTAATATATATGTGGACATTTGGAAATTCACAGAATAATTTTGTAGCAAGAATCACATCCATTATATTGACTTCTGGTAGCCACTAACTTTTGTTTTATAGTCAATGAAGAGTATTTTTCTTACGGGAAAAGGCATTTTCTTGGAATGGAACTAATTCATACAGGCATTACTAGTAGAAAAATAAAATGTGTAAGGAATTGCTTTTGATTTCTTAAATATTTTGTTGCTTTAATTTATATTTATTTAAATTAGAAAGACATTCCATGAGTCAGAGCTTTTTAATATTTAGAATTATCAAGTAAAGTCTGTAAAGTCTAGTGGCTATAAACAGTTTTAAGAAGATAGATTTTGAATACTGGGTGTTGTGAACTGAGATGCTGGGTCTCTGGGTACATAGCTCTTCTCTTCAGTCAGAGAAGCATTCTGTATGTGCTTTAGATATTGGGAGTCTCTGGGTAAGCTTCCCCCTCCCTCAACTTTTTTTTTTTTTTAAGGAGTGTATGGTGGTCATGAGTCTTTTGTTGGAATTTTTTTGATTCTGTATCTATGGCATTAGACAGTTCAGCTTTTGGCATATATTGTAAAGGTTTTATTTTCTTTTCCTTGTAAACCATCTTGCATTTTACTTATTTGTAGTGTTACGAAGCTGGTCACTTGGAAAATAACTTTACTGAATCATGTTCTGCGTCTCATTGTAAAGAGTTTGGTGCAGGTGAGTATTTTGGGGGCTTTAAAAAATACAGTGCAAAAATAACTAAAGCATCTTGTCAGTTAACTAGAAAAGTTGTTATATATTTAAGCAAGACCAGTGAGGTTATGAGTTCTAAAACTTATTTCTCTAAAAATGCTTCCTGAAACTATGCATGACACTAGAAAATTTTGTTTTCATTTTCAGCCTTCTGTTGAAATTAGTTAAATGGATTTAGAATTACGTTAGAGTAAGAAAATGTTAGGACCAATAGAGAAAAATAAGCTTCTTAATTTTTCATATCAGATAATTCTCCAGACTGCATTGTTGCTTTCTTGGCTTTCATTCCATTTTTATTTCTATAGGACAGTAAATACAGAACCTGAGTTGAGTGGGAAATTACAGATCGTTTAAGCCAGTCTTTTAGAAATGGTCTTAGTTTATTTTAACACACCTGTGACCATATGCTTGAAAAAAAGAGCTTACATTTGAGCCTAGTTCTTAAGAGCTTTGGAATCTTCTAGATTAAATTAGAATCTGACTTCTGGAACTTCTACTTGTTGATCTTGGTTTTGCCCAGAGAAGGAATGAGCAGCCCTTTTCAGTAACAGGTGTAATGACCATAGTTTGAGCATTTAACTCTATTAAGTCTTTGTGCAGGTCTTTTGCTTAGGACTGTTACCTCTAATCCATCTAAAGCATTGCAAAGAGTTTTAGAGTTTCATATTATTCCTGTTTTAGAGAAGAAACATGAAGGTGAAAGAGGTGGCAGGGTAAGGAAGCTAAAACCAGACCTCACCAGATTCATGGCCACACTACTGTCTTTGTTATCCACTTCACATTTTCTCCATGCCAATTCTTTCTACTACTTTGGTCATTTGTCTGTGAAGGCCATTTATTGATTAGTGTCATTCCTGAAATAATAGCCCAGACTTGAGCACAATGTGCATCAGATATGATCTGCCAGCAAAGTGTTTCATGGGAAGATTGTATTTCATATGGTCTTAAATGAACACTTCTTTAAATGTGACCTGTGATTAAGTTTTCTAACAATATAGTAATATGTTAGCTTCTGTTAACCTTATGGCAATTATAATCCCATAGGTTCATCAATTTTGCTTGCTTTTGGAATAAAAACTGCTTTCAAAATAATACCATCTCTTTTCCTATACTTTTGTACTTCAGTTTTTATAACACAGCCTGAACTCTACCCTTTGTAAATTTCATGTAAATGTTTAAGCCCTTAAGAATTTTGAACCTTTATTCTGTTATCATGTTAACTCTTCTTTCATCTTAGATGGCCAACACCTTTGTTAGCAGAATTCTCCATCAATATCAGGCAGTCCAAGAAGAGAGCACTGTAAAGCCGTTTCCTAAGTCCAGTCTTCATTTTGATACCTAGCCTAATAATCCTGGGGCATTTTAGGAAATACCATTTTGGATTTCCTCTTGGTGTTTCTGTAACAAAGAGTTGAAATACGTATAATAGAAAATGAGGGGGAGACTGGAATTTAATTTTCTAAATATGCCAGATTTTAGACCATGCATTAATTATATTGTTGGATGTTCAAGGTTTTAGTATCACTGTAGGAATATCCTTTAAGCCACTAAATATATTGAGACAGGTCTTTTCCCCTCCTCCTGTAAGCCAATACTTAACACATTTCAACCTTTTAATTTACTTTAATCCTTAAATAGTGATATAATTTATTGTCTTCAATCTTGGAGGCCAAGTTTTTATATCTTTTCCTGACTACTAACTACATTTCCTCCCCATCTATAGGATACTAAAAGTCTTTTGAGGAACTAGAAAATCTTCTCATTTCAATTATGTAAAATAAAATTGCTTTAATAATAACCTTCCCACACATTACTATTTGATCTTCCAAGGCAGAATTTATATATATGTAGCTATTTCCTCAACTAGTTACAGTGTCATGGGTAAGTCTCTCTTCTTCACTGCTTCTGTTTTCCTCATCTACAGAGTTGGAGAATTAAATGGGTTTTCAGGTTGGTTTTTATTCTAACATTCCATAATTCTTTGAGGTCCCTTTAGTTGAGAATAGGAGTTCTTAGAACATGTGCATGATTAGCCAGCAGGTAACACCTGTTTTCCTGTCATAGGCACTACCAAGATATTTGATAAACCAAGGAAGCGAAAACGACAGAGACATGCTACAGCCAAGGTGCATTGTAAAAAACTGAAAAATGACGACTCATCAAAAGAAACTCCAAGCTCAGAGGTATCACTCAGTTCCTCATCTTTGGCCTTCCAAAAGCAAAGCTCTGTTTCACAATAGAAGCCATATCCCTCTTTCCCTTGAGTTTACTTAAGGATAGTATTCTTCTGAAAGAGCTAAAAGCTGTAAGGAATCCTGGAGGAAAAGGAGAGCCTGATCCTAGTAAAAATAAGGCAAGGCACATATGGCATCTGTGGGTATGACCTTTTTAAAAGGTCACATCCTATGCTCTAGGTACCAGATGAATTACATAACTGTTTCATTATGAAGTAAACTTTTTCTAATACTAGAGGGGACAATATCAAGTAACCATGTGATCTGAATGATCTTGGATATTGTCCTTTAAAAGTTGAGACTGCTGTGATTAAGGGGAAAACTCATTTGCTTAATTTTTTGAGACTGTCAACTGCTTAATTTTAGAATAATGTTTATAAACATCAGGTTTAAGGACACAAAGATGGATTTAAAACCATTTCCTGACAGAGCATCAGTGCATACATTGATGCTATATCTGGCTTTCCAACTCAGGTTAAAAGATTTAGAACAAGTCAGGTCAGCATCACACATTGTGATACAGAGTGTTTCTTTCCAGGACAATTTGAATAGAATGCCCAATGGGGGCATTATTTAGGAAACACTGATCTTGGAAGGACAAATAAGTAATCAAATAAACTTAAGAATGTTTTCTCTCCCTTAGTGAAACCTTAAAATGGAACAGCTCAAAAAGTTCCAGTGGAACAGCCTCAGAGCAGTTAGTGGCAGGGCATGAGGCGCCCACTACAATCACAGCAGGGTTAGAACTAACATTGCATGCAGTCCGCCCGCGTGATTGGCTGAACATCTGTAAGTGCTTAATGGCTAGACAAATAGCAGCCCAGAGGGAGGGGGTCATATGGAGGAGACATCAATAATACAAATGTGGGACATTATTTTTTCTCTGCAAGGGAGAACTGATGGCACATGGGACGGCTGCAAGCCCCAAAGAAACTGTTGAGGAGGGTGTAGAAAACGACCATGGGATTCCTGCATCTAAAAAACTGCAGGGTGAACGAGGTGGAGGAGCTGCACTCAAGGAGAATGTTTGTCAGGTAGAAAATTTTGCCCACTTGCATTTTGATTGCATGCTTATGTTTTATGAGAAGCCCTCTCCGTCTCTTGATGTCCCAATCATGGTTAGAATAAAAATTCTCTTGGATGATTCCAGGGGAGTCACTTCCCTTTAAGGATTTAACTCTTTGCCCTCCCCACAAAAAGAGAAAGGAAGAGAAAATATTTAGGATTGGTAAACCACTTACCCTTGTTGCCCAGGAGTAGATACCCTGAAGCAGATAAGCGGTGGGGGAAGTGAGTCTGTCGTTGCTTACTCAAGGATCATTTTCCTGTACATTTCATGGTTTGAGAATCTTCAGGTTTCAAAAGAATTTTTCAAGGGTAACTTTCACTTTGAGATTTTTTTAAATTTTGCTTTAAATTAGTGACTTTAGAGAACCTATCACTTATATTTTTTTATTTAACAAACATTTTACAGTATTTACTGTGTGTCAAGTATTGTTCCAACTGCTTTATAAATATTAACATCATTTAGTCATAACAATCTCATAGATTACCATTATTATCCTCATAGATGAGGAAACAGAGGCACAGAGATGTTAAATAGCTTGCTTACAGCACACTGTGAAGCCAGGACTCAATCCCAGTCAGTCTGGGTTTAGAGTCTTAACCACTTCATTGTGTTGCCTCTTTGTAAGATGTGACTCCACTTTATTGTTAGACTTTATTCTTATTTGACTTCGGAGTAGAGTCAATTAAAAGGATGTTTTGGTTATGCTCTCTTTATATAGTCTTGATTTACCTTGGTAAATTCTTAAAAACTGGCATATAAAAAGTTAAAGATACATTTTTTTTTTTGCTTTTTTAAATTGTAACAGCTAAAATATAAAATTAACCCAGTCCCAGAATATTTTATTATGGCCAGTATACTTTCAATTCAATTTCTTTATCTGTTCATTTTTATTATTGCATAAAGTAAGTTGATCAGTTCATTTTTTTATTTTGCTATTATTAATATACAATTACACAAGCAACATTGTTACTAGACTACCCCTATTATCAAGTCCCCACCACATACCCCATTGCAGTCAACTGTCCATTAGTGTAGTAGGATTTTATAGAATCACTACTTGTCTTCTCTGTGTTATTCTGCCTTCCCCATATTGCCCCACCCCCAACCCCCCTACATTATGTGTGCTGATTAATAGCCCTTTTTCCCCCTTATCCCTCCCTTCCCACCCATCTTCCCCAGTCCCGTTCCCTTTGGTAACTGTTAGTCCATTCTTGGGTTCTGTGAGTCTGCTGCTGTTTTATTCCTTCAGTTTTTTTCTTTGTTCTTATACTCCACAGATGAGTGAAATCATTTGATACTTGTCTTTCTCCGTCTGGCTTATTTCACTGAGCATAATACCCTCTAGCTCCATCCATGTTGTTGCAAATGGTAGGATTTGTTTTCTTCTTATGGCTGAATAATATTCCATTGTGTATATGTACCACCTCTTCTTTATCCATTCATCTACTGATGGACACTTAGGTTGCCTCCATTTCTTGGCTATTGTAAATAGTGCTGCGAAAAACATAGGCGTGCATATGTCTTTTTCAAACTGGGCTGCTGCATTCTTAGGGTAAATTCCTAGGAGTGGGATTTTTGGGTCAAATGGTGTTTCTATTTTGAGTTTTTTGAGGAACCTCCATACTGCTTTCCACAATGGTTGAACTAATTTGCATTCCCACCAACAGTTTAGGAGGGTTCCCTTTCTCCACATCCTCTCCAACATTTGTTGTTGTTTGTGTTTTGGATGTTGGCCATCCTTACTGGTGTGAGGTGATACCTCATGGTGGTTTTAACTTGCATTTCTCTGATGATTAGCAATGTGGAGCATCTATTCATGTGCCTGTTGGCCATCTGAATTTCTTCTTTGGAGAAGTGTCTATTCATATCCTCTGCCCATTTTTTTATTGGATTATTTGCTTTTTGTTTGTTGAGCTGCATGAGTTCTTTATATGTTTTGGATGTCAACCCCTTATCGGATATGTCCTTTATGAATATATTCTTCCATACTGTAGGATGTTTTTTTGTTCTACTGATGGTGTCTTTTGCTGTACAGAAGCTTTTTAGTTTGATATAGTCCCACTTGTTCATGTTTGCTTTTGTTTCCCTTGCCTGGGGAGATATGTTCATGAAGAAGTTGCTCATGTTATGCCCAAGAGATTTTTGCCTATATTTTTTTCTATGAGTTTTATCGTTTCATGACTTACATTCAGGTCTTTGATCCATCTTGAGTTTACTTTTGTTTATGGGGTTAGACAGTAATCCAGTTTCATTCTCTTACATGTAGCTGTCCAGTTTTGCCAACACCAGCTGTTGAAGAGGCTGTCATTTCCCCATTGTATATCCATGGCTCCTTTATCGTATATTAATTGACCATATATGCTTGGGTTTTATATCTGGGCTCTCTATTCTGTTCCACTGGGTCTGTTCTTGTGCCAGTACCAAATTTTCTTGATTTCTGTAACTTTGTCGTAGAGCTTGAAGTCAGGGAGCATAATTCTCCTGTTTTATTCTTCCTTCTCAGGATTGCAGTGGCTATTAGGGGTCTTTTGTGGTTACATATGAATTTTAGAACTATTTGCTCTAGTTCATTGAAGAATGCTATAGGTATTTTGATAGGCATTGCATTGAATCTCTAGATTGCTTTAGGCAGGATAGCCATTTTGACAATATTATTTCTTCCTAGCCAAGAGCATGGGAAAAATTTCCATTTATTAGTGTCCTCTTTAATTTCTCTTAAGCGTGTCTTGTAGTTGTCAGGGTATAGGTCTTTCACTTCCTTCGTTAGGTTTATTCCTAGGTACTTTATTCGTTTAGATTCGATTGTGAATGGAATTGTTTTCCTGATTTCTCTTTCTGCTAGTTCATCATTAGTGTATAGGAATGGAACAGATTTCTGTGTATTAATTTTGTATCCCGCAACTTTGCTGAATTCAAATATTAGATCTAGCAGTTTTGGAGTGTAATCAGTTCATTTTTATTATTACATAAAGAAGGTTGATTCAAACCAGTTCCCACAGCGTTAGTCCTCAGAGACTGTTATGCCCACAAAGATTATCCACAAAATATGAGTGATATGCCCACAAAAAATGGCAACCTTGTGGTCCTGGCTTGTTTGGATCAGTCTTTGTTCAAATTTTTTGTACCTGTATAATTTATTAATAATATCTATTCCTCTCATTCTCAAAGTGTCCCAGTTTGACAGGTGAATTATATGGTTATCCCAATTAAAAGGTCAGTCCATAAACATTTGGTTAATTTGAAAAAAGTTATTCTTTGATACATAATGTAATTGAACTTGCTTATTATATGTTATAAAGCTGATGTTACTGACATTTTGAATATATAAACAAAATATATTATGGCACTTGTCAATTTTTCTGTGTGAGTGGTGGATAATGGGAGAGCCAAACATCTGGATATAGCTCAGAGTACAGGTTGATTAAGACCTTGGGGCTCCCACAATCCCCTGACTGCCTCTGGCTTTTTTTCCCCAAGTAGTTCTCCTACTTGCTCATTTATTTAAGTTTTGATGTTCAGTGTTATGACCTGTTCTCTTCCTGTGGATTTCTGAAGATACCAGATTTCTCTAGGCACCTTAAGCCTTTCTTGTTTTACAGAATAAGTATAAGACGTTTTTTCATTTATAGCAGTTTTCTTCTAATTACTGTGGGGAAACAAGTCCAGATATTAGAGGGGTGAAAAGTATCAAATGTTGGCAATTTGCAGAGTTTTCGTAAATTTTACAATGTTTTCAAAACAACAGATCCAGGTCTTTATTTTATTTCTTAAAGCCCTATCTTAAGTGACACCCTGTCTGAGATGAGATCTCATAAAGGTAATCTGAGTTGGTTCTAGTCTTAAGTGTGTTCAAACCTTGATCAGAGCGCTTTTGGGATTGTTGTGACCCAAGTCCAGCTAGCCAATATCTCTTGTATGAACCATTGCAGTAGTCTCTTGATCTCTTTGCTTCTGTTCTTACATTTATTACTTTTGAAGTAGTTTTCCATGTAGCAGTCAGAGGAATGGTTTTTAAATGAATACCTGCTTTCAGCCTTCCTTTGTTAAAGCTCTCTAATGTCATACTTTTGCAATTAGAATAAAACATCAGGGTGTGACAGTCTGTAAGGCCACACCAGCAGGCCCTTGTTTCTTTCTCACCTCATCTTCTACTGCTTCTAACTTTTGTTTACTTTACTTAGTCCAGTGACACTGGCTCCCCTAGTGATCCTCAGAAATACCATGGTTTTTCTTAGCTGTGAACTTTCTCTCCTTGTTGCCTTCCTAATCACTTCCTTTAACTCATGTGGCTGACTTGTCATTCAGAGTCTGAGAAGCCATTCTTAAATGACCCAATCCAAAGCAGCTATTTGAATTCTCTACCTGATGTTTGTTATTGTCTGGTGTCTTTCCTGTCATTTATTTAGTTGTATTTTCTATTCCTTATAATATAAAAGCCATGAGTGCCGGGGACCTCATGGTGCCTGGCATAGAAGAGGTAATCATTAAATTCTGATTGATTGTATGGTGGGATTTCTTGTTTATGGCAAAACTGCTTCTTAATCTTTGCCTTCATAAGGGCCTTCCACTTGGGATTTTTATGTAGACAGATCTGTTTTCTTTCTCTTAACAGAACTGTGAGAAACTGGGTGAGCTGCTGTTATGTGAGGCTCAGTGCTGTGGGGCTTTCCACCTGGAGTGCCTTGGATTAACTGAGATGCCCAGAGGAAAATTTATCTGCAATGAATGTCGCACAGGTAAAGTAGATAGAGAAGGGTCTTCTTCCAAAGAAGGTTTGAGTTTTTTAAGTTTTTTAGGGGAAAAAAAAATTTACTGGAGACACTACTCTGTGGCAATACTGAGCAGTTGGTATAGACACAGAAATAGGTAGGTGCTGTATGGTCTTTGCCCTCAGAAGGCACACCCAAGTGCACAGTGAATGAATAGCATAATGTAGTACAAAAGTGCTCTATAGTGGAGATACATTCAAGTGCTTTGTGAGCAAAGATGAGCTGGTGCCACAGAGGAAGAGTTTGGCTTTAAGAGAGAAATATAAATTATGTGGGGAGGGGAAGGACAGAAAGTCCAGTAATGAAAGAATGAAATATTTGGGGAATAGGAAGTATAAGTCACTGTGTTGAGAGCTTAAGAAATTTTAGGGAAGAGGCATTGGTAGTAATAAGGAGGTCTTCTGGATTACTGGTAATGTTTTTATATGTCTTGATCTGAGTGGTGATTATGTAAGCACGTTAATTTCATGACTGCTTAGGAACTGTATACTTAGGACGTGTGGATAGTTCTTGGTGTACTTTTCTGTGCTTATATCATATGTCAATAAAACTTTACCAAAAGGGGAGATTTGGCAGAGTTGTAATATGTAAATTTGGTCCAAAAATGGGAATGATTATAGACTAGCTGGACTTCTGTAAAGCACCTTACAAGTGTGCTAAGGAGATTATTCTGTTTTCGGCATTCTGGGTGGATGCTACAGCATTTCAGTAGTGAAAAAATGGGGCTGAAGGTAGAGATCTTATGCTCTTAAGTCATTAAAACCATTGGTATGGATGATGCTGCCCAAGAGGAAGCATCTGTGGTATGAGAAGAGGGCCAGTGACAGTACCTGAGTAAAGGGACTGCTTGAAGGGTGAGGAAGAGCTAGTCAATGAGTTAAAGCCAGGGGAGTAGGGTGTCATTATCAGAGGCAGATACAGCAAAGAGACCAAGGAGATTCTGTAGTGAAAAGAGGCTGTTACATTTGGTAGTAAGAAAATACTTGACTTCTTGCCAGGAGGTGCCACACTAACCAAGTTGAAGGGTGAATGAATACCAGTATACACTATTCTTACAGAAGTTTGATTTCAACAGAAAGAGGGCAGTAGTTGAAGGGAGGAGGACATCATAGGGTCAAGAGGAAGAACACCTTGAGTGTTTGTAGGATGAAAGTCAAGAACTGTGTAGGGAAATAAATTTCCACAGCAGGAGAGGGAATAGTGGAGTACAGTCACATAGAGGATAGAGCTGAAGAGACAAAGTAAAAAATGGAATGTACCATGGAGTTGTGATCTAGAAGAAGGAAGCTGAAAGTTTTTTCTTGGCTTGGTGAGGATGATGGGAAAAGGTACTTTCTAACTGGAAGGGAATATTGTAGATTTAGAGTAGCTCCTTTGGGAAATGAGAGAGAGAATTAACTTATGTCTGTGAATAGATGGCCGTATCAGATTGAGTTATTTCATCTTTCTGCTGCCTCTTTCAGCAGTGTGGAGGAAAAAGCGGAAAAACAAGATACTTTGCCTTCTACACAGTTGAGCTTTTGATCATTAAGGGAAGTAATATTATTCCCCCATAAATGAAATTTAAACAAAATGTTTAGGTATGTGCATATGTATTTCTGTTATCCTAATCTTAGAAAGATCTTGCCTTTTTTGCCAATGGTCCAGCTTTGCTAGTCTTATTTTTATTATAATGTGATATTCTTTGAATAGGTTAAGGCAAAGCTAAAAAATCAGCTTTATAGGAATAACTTAAAATGTACCCATTTTTCTGTTTTCCGTTGTTACACATTAGATTTATCTTTTTTAGAGTTTTATATAAGTGGAGCCAACTTGTATGTAGTTCTTTGTGTCTGGCCCAGCATAATGTTTTTGGGCTCATTTATATTGATAATGTGTATTAGTAATTCATTCTCTTTCCTAAAACAGCTTTATTGAGGTGTAACTGATATACAATGTGTACAATTTATACAAATCTTCCTTATAGCTGTGGTTACACAGTGTATAAATTTTATCAAAACCTATCAAAACGTTTTTAAAAGGGTGCATTTTTTAGTAAATTGTGCTTCAGTAGGCTTGATTAAAAATAGCTTTGCTTTAATTTGTTGAGAGAGTATCACATCATAGTGAAGATAAGACTAACAAAATTAATCATTAGCACAAAAAGCATATAATTTGTTAAAGTTTGTCGTATATATGTGTGTGTACATACACCTATGAAACCGTCACTCCCCATAGCTTTACATTGTTGGAGGTTATCAGTTCATTCCTTTCTATTGCTGAGTAGTGTTCCACCCTCGTTGTACTACAGTTTGTTTATCCATTAATCTATTGATGTACATTTGAGTTTTCTCAGGTTTGGATATTATAAATAAAGCTGCTGTGAACATTCCAGTCTTTGTATGGATAGTTTGTCTTTTCTCTTGTGTAAATACCTAAGAGTAAAATGGCTGCATCATATGGTAGGTATATATTTAACATTTTAAGAAGGACCCAAGTTATTTTTGAGTATTTGTACCCTTCATTCCCATTAGCAATGTTGTGATAGTTTCAGGTCTCCTAGATCTTTAACAGCACTTGGTATTGTCAGTCTTTTCACTTTTAGCCATTTTGACAGATGGGTAGTGGTATCTCATTCATTGTAGTTTTACTGTGCCTTTCCGTAATGCCAAATGATAAAGTGCATCCTCTTCTGTGCTTTTATTGCCATCTTCTTTGATCAAGTATGTTAAGATCTTTTTTTTTTAAGTTGGGGTGTTTATATTCTTACTGCTGAGTTTTAAGAGTTTAGGTAGATGAAATATATGTACATACAAATACATACAGTTTTTCTGGATACAAGTCCTTTATCAGATTCATACTTTTCAAATTATTCTACCAATCTATGGCTTGTTTTTTTCATTTTTTAAGATGCTCTCTTTTGAAGAGCAGAAGTTTTTATTTTGATGAAGTCCCATTTATCAGTTCATTCTTTTTTTTTGTAACAATTCACTTTATTTATTTTTATTTTTTATTTTTTATAGTTTATTCTGGTATCATTAATCTACAATTACATGTGCAATATTATGGTGATTAAACTACCCCCTTCATCAGGTCCCCCCCACCAACCCCATTACAGTCACTGTCCATCAGTATGGTGAGATGCTATAGAGTCACTACTTGTCTTCTCTGAGTTGTACAGCCCTCCCTGTGCTCCCCCCAATACTATATCTGCTAATCGTAATGCCCCTTTTACCCCCTTGTCCCACCCTTCCCACCCATCCTCCCCAGTCCCTTTCCCTTTGGTAACTATTAGTCCGTTCTTGGGTTCTGTGAGTCTGCTGCTGTTTTGTTCCTTCAGTTTTTTCTTTGTTCTTATACTCCACATATGAGTGAAATCATTTGGTACTTGTTTTTTTCGGCTTGGCTTATTTCACTGAGCATAATACCCTCTAGCTCCATCCATGTTGTTGCAAATGGTAGGATTTGTTTTCTTCTTATGGCTGAATAATATTCCATTGTGTATATGTACCACATCTTCTTAATCCTTTCATCTACTGATGGACACTTAGGTTGCTTCCATTTCTTGGCTATTGTAAATAGGGCTGCGATAAACATAGGGGTGCATCTGTCTTTTTGAAACTGGGCTGCTGCATTCTTAGGGTAAATTCCTAGGAGTGGGATTCCTGGGTCAAATGGCATTTCTATTTTGAGTTTTTTAAGGAACCTCCATAGTGCTTTCCACAATGGTTGAACTAATTTGCATTCCCACCAGCAGTGTAGGAGGGTTCCCTTTTCTCCACATCCTTGCCAACATTTGTTGTTGTTCGTGTTTTGGATGTTGGCCATCCTCACTGGTGTGAGGTGATATCTCATTGTGGTTTTAACCTGCATTTCTCTGATAATTAGATTAGTGATGTGGAACATCTTTTCATATGCCTGTTGGCCATCTGAGTTTCTTCTTTGGAGAAGTGTCTATTCATGTCCTCTGCCCATTTCTTAATTGGATTATTTACTTTATGTTTGTTGAAGTGCATGAGTTCTTTATATATTTTGGATGTCAACCCTTATCGGATACATTATTTATGAATATATTCTCCCATACTGTAGGATGTCTTTTTGTTTTACTGATGGTGTCCTTTGCTGTACAGAAGCTTTTCAGCTTGATATAGTCCCACATGTTCATTTTTGCTTTTGTTTCCCTTGCTTAGGGAGATGTGTTCATAAAGAAGTCGCTCATGTTTATGTCCAAGAAATTTTTGCCTATGTTTTTTTCTAAGAGTTTTATGGTTTCGTGACTTATATTCAGGTCTTTGATCCATTTTGAGTTTACTTTTGTGTATGGGGTTAGACAGTAGTCCAGTTTCATTCTCTTACATGTAGCTGTCCAGTTTTTCCAACAGCAGCTGCTGAAGAGGCTGTCATCTCCCCATTGTATATCCAAGGCTCCTTTATCAAATATTAATTGACTATATATGTTTGGGTTAATGTTTGGATTTTCTATTCTGTTCCACTGGTCTGTGGGTCTGTTTTTGTGCCAATACCATATTGTCTTGATTACTGTGGCTTTGTAGTAGAGCTTGAAGTCAGGGAGTGTAATTCCCCCTGTTTTATTCCTCCTTCTCAGAATTGCTTTGGCTATTCGGGGTCTTTTGTGGTTCCATAAGAATTTTAGAGTCAGCTCATTCTTTCTATGGACTTTTCTTTGGTGTCATAATAAGACATCTTGCTTTACCCCATTGTCAAAGATTTTCTTAGTTTTCTTCTGAAAATATTATGGTTTTAATTTCACACTTAGGTCTGTGATCTTTTTTGAATTAATTTTGTATAAGACATGAGGTAAAGAGAGTTTATTTTTGAGAATAGAAAATTTTACCATAGTGTTAGTAAAGATGAATGGAGTAAAAATAAGGAATAGAGTTATGTCTTACTGCTTGTGGGTCATCCTGTCTTCCTACAATAGGGCAACCACACCATAATTCAGGTTATTCTAGTTTAATATTGGCTGCCATTTATTCAGCATCAGGTGGTAGTTTACTTCTTTCCAAATACATATTTAAAATTTTTTCCTAAAGTCATTACTAGCTGGATGATCTCACTGTTTATAGATGAGGCGGATTGTTTTAATGAGTTCCTCCTGTTTCCAGCAAGTGCCTGAGGCAGGATTCATGTTCATGTCTGTCTGTCTTTCAAGTCTGGGCTCTTTCTCTTACATTGCATTGTATTCTCAGAGAGAGGTGTGTATATATATATATATATATGTCTTGCTTTTCTTAACCTTTTTATTACAGAAATCCCCAGACATATACGAAAGTAGAGATACTAGTATAAAGAATCTCCATGCATTCACCACTTAGCTTAGTGGTTATCAACTTTCTGACTCATTTTACCCATATATTTTAAAAGGTCTTTTTAACATTTACAAGTTAAAAGTCCAACGTGTAGCAGAATTACATAGTAACTCCTATACATAATCTGCTACCCAGTCCCATTTTCAAATTTCCTTACTTCTCTCCAAGATGTCTTTTCACAGTGTTCTGAATCAAGATCCAAATAAGGTCCATGTATTGTATTTTTTGATATGTCTCTTAAATTTTTCTTAATCTACAATGGTATTACTCCCCTCACCCTATTCTTTAATGTTTGTTGAGACAGTGGACATTTGTCCTGCTAAATTTTCACATTGTAAATTTGATTAATTGCATCCCTGGGATGTCCCTTTAACTTTTGCTCTATCCTTCATATTTCCTGGAGACTTTTAGTTAGAGGCTGGATTAATTTCAGGTCAGTTTTCTTTTGACAAGATGCTTTGTAGATATTGTGTACTCCCTATTGAGTCATGTTCCCAAACATGTACTGTGAATGTTTTCCACTTAATAGTGATATTAAGATTGTAGACTGGGTTCATGTTGGCCTGATGAGTCTATTATAAAGGTTCCTTACTGTGATAAATATTTCTTATTATAAATCACAATATTTGGATTTTGTCCAGTGTCTGGTGCTGAGCTCCTTTGAAACAAATCCCTTGGAATTTTCTGAAGTGAGGAGAGTGGTAAAGATGTTCTTTGTATGTTTTTTGTTATGTTAATGGGGCAACTTTTGGACACACCTAAAGATGGTTGCTGCTCTCCAGGAGAACTAGCCCTGTGATTAGAGAGCAGGAACTTTCAGTCACACCTCCCTCCCCCACAACCCACCCCTGCCCTAGGGCCTCTGTGGAGGGGAGAGGGGTTGAGCTTGAATGAATCTCTAGGGGCCAATCAAAAGGATTCAGGTTCTGGAAGCCTCTGGGTTGGTGACAGGAGAATCAGAGAGAGTGGCATGCTTGGAGAGATTTTGGAAGCTCTGTGCCCTTCCCCCATACTTTGCCCTACACATCTCTTCAATCTGGCTCTTTATGAGTTTCATCCTTTTCTAATAAACTGGTGATGTAGTAAGTAAAATGTTTCTCTCAGTTCTGTGAGCCACTCCAGCAAATTTATTGAAACCAAGAAGGGGGTTGTGGGAACTTCTGATTTATATAACTGGTCTTGTGGCTAGCATCTGAAGTTGGTGGGGGTTAGGTGCACAATCTTGTAGGCCTGAGAGCATACCATTTGGGATCTGATGTTATCTTTGGGTAGTTTATTTCTCAAAATTGAGTTGAATTGTAGGACAGCTAGGGTATTGGGGAACCCCTTGCCCCAATGTTGAAATTTAGTGCAGAATAGTGTACTCACTAACTTTTCATGTAATAGTTTAGCATTGGGTGAATTCTTGAATTGATATTAATTTGTAACCTTTTTCTCTTTCCCAGGAATCCATACCTGTTTTGTATGTAAGCAGAGTGGGGAAGATGTTAAAAGGTGCCTTCTGCCCTTGTGCGGAAAGTTTTACCATGAAGAGTGTGTCCAGAAGTATCCACCCACTGTCATGCAGAACAAGGGCTTCCGGTGTTCCCTACACATCTGTATAACCTGCCATGCTGCTAATCCGGCCAGTGTTTCTGCATCTAAAGGTATAGATTTCTCATGTGGACCAATTTAATTGTAGAGCCTCAATTTCATTGGCAGTGGATATTTCTAGATGAATTCTAACAAATCTCTTCATGGCCTCTGTAGTTTTTGTCAGAGTACCAGCATTTTATGTGAGAGAAGAGAGTAATGTACTAGTTTAGGAGTCACGACATTTAGGAATACAATGGTATTCCATGGAGCCTGGGCATTATGTGGTAGTTTTAAATATTTGGATTTCATGTGAGATTTAGTTTGAAAAAGTGTTCTGCTGCATATCTTCCTCCCCTTATGAGACCAGTGTATTCTTTTCCCATGGCTCCTTTTTATCTATGGTTGTCAGGTGTGGTAACATTCAGACATGCATGTAGAGCAGAATTGAGGTTTTTGTTTTGTATTGATTTATTTTTTTAAATGGAAATTCCTGTCCTGAAAGCTTTTTTTGTATATAAGTTAGGTTGAGAGCTGAGGTTTCCTAAACTGTCTGTGGGTGTAGGTAGTCTCAAGTTTTAGAAAATCTGTTTCCTTGGGAAAATAATAATTTCTTACGGTTCAGTAATAACAGGTCTCCAGTGATTTTCCTAAAATTCAAATACTGTGTCTCCACTGTTAAATGCTTGTGTACCCAGAGCGCCTACTTCTCCCATAGGGGAATTGAGCAGGAAAAATTTAGTAGTGTTGACTTCTCTTTTAATTAGACTGGTAACAATATTTGAAAGATATTTCCTGGCCCTGTAGATCTCACCAGTCTTAAGTACAGCAATTTAACTTACTTGATCAAAAATTGCAGCATAATCATCACCTACCTTCCCTTTTTCTATTGCTATTGTAGATGTAGGTGGTTTGGTGATAGTTTTTAGTTGGTGGAGTGTGTTAGAGGACATATTTCATCTGAAAGGCTTTGGGAATCACAGTACTAGGCAACAAAAGCAAGCATTAAGTTCCTTGTGGCTGGCCTTTTATTCTGATTATGCACACACTGGCTTTTCCCCCCCTTCTGTTTAGTTTGAAGCTAACTCCTGGTTTCTTAGGAGTCTGAGCATTAGTTTGAGTAGGGCCTTCCTTGGTGAGGCAGGCTTACTTAATAGTTGTAGGATCTGAGCTTCGTAGTGGCAGCTTATCACCATCTGAGCTTTTCATAGTGAATTGGGTGTTTAAGATCCCTTGTCCAGTAGTGTGTACTTCTATATGTGACATTTTCTCAACGTTAGTAAATAAACTTGAATAACTCACATTATTTTTATATTTAATTTCTGTTTTTCTTTTGTTCCTCCCTGGTTTTCCTGCTTCTCATATTTTCAGGTCGTCTGATGCGCTGTGTCCGCTGCCCTGTGGCATACCATGCTAATGACTTTTGCCTGGCTGCTGGATCAAAGATCCTTGCATCCAATAGTATCATTTGCCCTAATCACTTTACACCTAGAAGGGGTTGCCGAAATCATGAGCATGTTAATGTGAGCTGGTGTTTTGTATGCTCAGAAGGTAAGACATGACTTCTTGATGTATGAATAGTCTATAAAGAGATGAATATGATATTTTTATTGCAAAAAAGAAAGTTGTTTTCCCTTTGCCAACAAGGAGAAATATTAGGAAGTGATATCCTGAGTTAATAATAATGTGGTATAACTTGTAGACTTGGTTTTGTTCTCTAATAGGGAGAGGTTTTATTTTTTATATTTTGAATGACTTGATTTTTATTAAAATGATAAATGATTGAAACAATAAAGAAAAAGAAAAGAGAAAGGCAACAGAAGGACCTTTGGACAATTGGTGAATGTGGTTGGATGGTAGAAACTTTCAGTTACAAGATGAGTAGGTTTGGGGGATGTAGTGTACAACATAGTGACTGTAGTTAACAATATTGTATTATATATTTGAAAGTTGCTAAGAGAGTAAATTTTAACAGTTCTCACCACCAGAAATAATTGCAACTATGTAAAGAGTTCAGGTAACTAACTTTATTGTGTGGTAACCATTTTATGACATATGCATATATCAAGTTCTTATGTTGTACACTTTAAACTTACGCAATGTTATAATGTCAATTATGTCTCAGTAAAGTTGGGGAAAAAAGAAAAAAACAAACTACAGGTAAAAAAAGAAAACAAGGAAAATAAAACCCAAATTACCTTAAGTCCCATGATTAGAAAAAAACCATTGCTTAATGTTAAGTGATATTAATAATAGACATCTGTGCATATCTGTGCTTAAAAGCAGATAGAAATAGTAGATACCTGGATAGAAATAATTATAGAAGATGATATATAATTGTGTTTTTTCTTAAATAAATTTTTATGAATTTAAAGGGAAGAAACAAAGGGAAAGTGAAGGCATTTATGAACTTCTGTAAATATTTCCTCAATGTAAGGGTTGTTAGTACCTGAAATGTCTTCTAAAATTGAGGAAAATTAATTTTGTATCTTCATATTTTTTTCCAATTTTATTAAAACATACTTCTCCTTTAGAATAGAGTCTGTTTATTATTCTTAGACATTTTCTTTTCTTTCCTTTACATTCCCCACAGCCTGATTTTTGCTGCTTGTGTTAAAGTGAGGGTTTAATACTGCTCGTCTATTTACTGTAGTGCTTGCTTCTATTCTTCATTTTCTTGTGCTTCTAAGAAGATACTTGTAAACAGGACAATTTAAGGAAAAGATAGACCTACTGACTGGGATTTGTACCAGGACATAGTTTCTATCTTCAAACTGTGGTGTTTATAATATAGAGTAAATTAAAAAAATACTGAGTGTGGTTATATGAGTGAAACTTTGATGAGGTTAGGGCTCCTTTAATGTACAAAGAAGACATTCTTTTTTGGGGCTTGTAGTACATGTTGATTATAAAACTGGTGAACCCTGCTACCTATTTATCATACCACCTTTGTTCTATTTAGAAGAATGTTAAAGACAGTTTTGGTATTTAATAGCATTTAAATATAACATTATATAAATTCTACTCTTAGAATGAAAACGGATGCCTCTGGGAGGCTGAAGTGCAGGCTCCAAGATTTTCCCACATTTCTTGAATATGGGAAGATGAAACGATTTTAGCATTAGGCTGTTTCTAATACCCCAGTGGGATGAGATGAGTGAGATGGTTTCACAGTGTGATCCATGAAATCCTGGGAAGATGGGAGGGCCCAAAGACACTTTCATAACTCTTTTCATAGTAATACCAAGATGTTACTTGACTTTTTTTTTTTTGCTATCATAAATGTACAATTACATGAAAAACATTATGCTAACTAGACTCCCCCTATTATTAAGTCGCCACCACATACCCCATTATAGTCACTGTCCATCAGCGTAGTAAGATGTTATAGAATTACTCCTTGTCTTCTCTGTGTTCTACTGCTTCCCTGTGTGCCTCCCCCCCGCTGACCTACATTATACGTGCTAATCATAATGCCCCTTTTTCCCCCTTATCCCTTCCTTCCCACCCATCCTCCCCCATCCCTTTCCCTTTGGTAACTGTTAGTCCATTTGTGGGTTCTGTGAGTCTGCTGCTGTTTTGTTCCTACAGTTTTTTCTTTGTTCTTATACTCCACAGATGAGTGAAATCATTTGATACATGCCTTCACCTGGCTTATTTCACTGAGCATAATACCCTCTAGCTCCATCCAGGTTGTTGCAAATGGTAGGATTTATTGTCTTCTTATGGCTGAATAATATTCCATTGTGTATATGTACCACATCTTCTTTGTCCATTCATATACTGATGGACACTTAGGTTGTTTCCATTTCTTGGCTATTGTAAACAGTGCTGCGATAAACATAGGGGTACATATGTCTTTTTCAAACTGGGCTGCTGCATTCTTAGGGTAAATTTCTAGGAGTGGAATTCCTGGGTCGAATGGTATTTCTATTTTGAGTTTTTTGAGGAACCTCCATACTGCTTTCCACAATGGTTGAACTAAATTGCATTCCCACCAGCAGTGTAGGAGGGTTCCCTTTTCTCCACATCCTCGCCAACATTTGTTGTTGTTTGTGTTTTGGATGTTGGCCATCCTCACAGGTGTGAGGTGATATCTCATTGCGGTTTTTAACTGCATTTCTCTGATGATTAGCGATGTGGAGCATCTTTTCATGTGCCTGTTGGCCATCTGAATTTCTTCTTTGGAGAAGGGTGTGCTCAGCTCCTCTGCCCATTTTTTAATTGGCCTATTTGCTTTTTGTTTGTTGAGGTGCATGAACTCTTTATATAATTTGGATGTCAACCCCTTATCGGATATGTCATTTATGAATATATTCTCCCATACTATAGGATGTCTTTTTGTTCTACTGATGGTGTCTTTTGCTGTACAGAAGCTTTTAAGTTTGATATAGTCCCACTTGTTCATGTTTGCTTTTGTTTCCATTGCCTGGGGAGATATGTTCATGAAGAAGTTGCTCATGTTTATGTCCAAGAGATTTTTGCCTATATTTTTTTCTAAGAGTTTTACGGTTTCATGACTTACATTCAGGTCTTTGATCCATCTGGAGTTTACTTTTGTGTATGGGGTTAGACAGTAATCCAATTTCATTCTCTTACATGTCCAGTTTTGCCAACACCAGCTGTTGAAGAGGCTGTCATTTCCCCATTGTATATACATGGCACCTTTATCATATATTAATTGATCATATATGCTTGGGTTTGTATCTATGCTTGGGTTTTTATCTGGGCTCTCTACTCTGTTCCACTGGTCTGTGGGTCTGCTCTTGTGCCAGTACCAAATTGTCTTGATTACTCTGGCTTTGTAGTAGAGCTTGAAGGCAGGGACCATAATTCCCCCCGCTTTATTCTTCCTTCTCAGGATTGCTTTGGCTATTCGGGGTCTTTTGTGGTTCCATATGAATTTTAGAACTATTTGCTCTAGTTCATTGAAGAATGCTGTAGGTAATTTGATAGGGATTGCATTGAATCTGTAGATTGCTTTCAGCAGGATGGCCATTTTGACAATGTTAATTCTTCCTGTCCATGAGCATGGGATGTGTTTCCATTTATTGGTATCTTTAATTTCTCTCATGAGTGTCTTGTAGTTTTCAGAGAATAGGTCTTTCACATCCTTGGTTAGGTTTATTCCTTGGTATTTTATTCTTTTTGATGCAATTGTAAATGGAATTGTTTTCCTGCTTTCTCTTTCTGCTAGTTCATTATTAGCGTATAGGAATGCAACAGATTTCTGTGTATTAGTTTTGTATCCCACAACTTTACTGAATTCAGATATTAGATCTAGGTGGATTCTTTAGGGTTTTTTATGTACAATATCATGTCATCTGCAAACAGGGACAGTTTGACTTCTTCCTTACCAATCTGGATGCCTTTTATTTCTTTGTGTTGTCTGATTGCCATGGCTAGGACCTCTAGAACTATGTTGAATAAAAGTGGGGAGAGTGGATATCCTTGTTTTATTCCCGATCTTAAAGGAAAACCTTTCAGGTTCTCGCTGTTAAGTATAATGTTGGCTGTGGGTTTGTCTTATATGGCCTTTATTATGTTGAGGTACTTGCCCTTTATACCCATTTTGTTGAGAGTTTTTATCACGAATGGATGTTGAATTTTGTCAAATGCTTTTTCAGCATCTATGGAGATGATCATGTGGTTTCTGTCCTTCTTTTTGTTGATGTAATGGATGATGTTGATGGATTTTCGAATATTTTACCATCCTTGCATCCCTGGGATGAATCCCACTTGGTCATGATGGATGGTCTTTTTGATGTATTTTTGAATTCGGTTTGCTAATATTTTGTTGAGTATTTTTTCATCCATGTTCATCAGGGATATTGGTCTGTAATTTTCTTTTTTTGTGATGTCTTTGCCTGGTTTTGGTATTAGAGTGATGTTGGCCTCGTAGAATGAGTTTGGAAGTATTCCCTCCTCTTCTACATTTTGGAAAAGTTTAATAATGAGGATGGGTATTAGGTCTTCACTTCATGTTTGATAAAATTCAGCAGTGAAACCATCTTTTCCAGGGGTTTTGTTCTTAGGTAGTTTTTTGATTACCAATTCAATTTCTTTGCTGGTAATTGGCCTATTCAGATTTTCTGTTTCTTCCTGGGTCAGCCTTGGAAGGTTGTATTTTTCTAGAACGTTGTCCATTTCTTCTAGGTTATCCAGTTTGTTAGCATATAATTTTTCATAGCATTCTCTCATACTTCTTTGTATTTCTGTGGTGTCCGTAGTGATTTTTCCTTTCTCATTTCTGATTCTGTTCATGTGTGTAGACTTTCTTTTTTTCTTGATAAGTCCGGCTAGGGGATTGTCTATTTTGTTTATTTTCTAGAAGAACCAGCTCCTGCTTTCATTGATTCTTTCTATTGTTTATTCTTCTCAATTTTATTTATTTCTGCTTTAATCTTTATTATGTCCCTCCTTCTAATGACTTTGGGCCTCATTTGTTCTTCCTTTTCTAGTTTCATTAATTGTGAATTTAGACTATTCATTTGGGATTGTTCTCTTTCCTGAGGTAGGCCTGTACTGCAATATATATCCCTCTTAGCACAGTCTTCACTGCATCCCATAGATTTTGCAGTGTTGAATTATTGTTGTCATTTGTCTCCATGTATTGCTCGATCTCTGTTTTTATTTGGTCATTGATCCATTGATTATTTAGAAGCATGTTATTAAGCCTCCATGTGTTTGTGGGCTTTTTCATTTTCTTTGAGTAATTTTTTTCTATTTCATACCTTTGTGGTCTGAGAAGCTGGTTGGTACAATTTCAATCTTTTTGTATTTACTGAGGTTCTTTTTGTGGCCTAGTATATGATCTATGCTTGAAAATGTTCCATGTGCACTTGAGAAGAATGTGTATCATGTTGCTTTTGGATGGAGTGTTCTGTACATGTCCGTTAGGTCCATCTGTTCCTAATACGTTGTTCAGTGCCTCTGTCTCTTTACTTATTTTCTGTCTGGTTGATCTGTCCTTTGGAGTGAGTGGTGTGTTGAAGTCTCCCAAAATGAATGCATTGCATTCTGTTTCCCCCTTTAATTCAGTTAATATTTGTTTCACATATGTAGGTCATCCTGTGTTGGGTGCATAGATATTTATAATAGTTATATCCTCTTGTAGGACTGGCCCCTTTATCATTATGTAATGTCCTTCTTTGTCTCTTGTGACTTTCTTTGTTTTGAAGTCTATTTTGTCTGATATAAGTACTGCAACTCCTGCTTTTTTCTCTCTATTAGATGGAAAAATATTTTTCCATGCCTTTACTTTCAGTCTTTGTATGTCTTTGGGTTTGAAGTGAGTCTCTTGTAGGCAGCATATTGATAGGTCTTGTTTTTTTATCCATTCAGTGACTCTATATATCTTTTGATTGGTGCATTCATACTGTTTACATTTAGGGTGATTATCGATAGATATGTACTTATTGCCATTGCAGGCTTTAGATTCATGGTTACCAAAGTTTCAAGAGTAATTCCCTTACAATCTAACAGTCTAATTTAACTCACTTCATATGCTATTACAAATGCAACCTAAAGTTCCTTTTTTTCCCCTCCCTTTTTCTTCCTCCTTCATTCTTTGTATGTTATGAATCATATTCTGTACTCTTTGTCTATCCTTTGGGTGACATCTGTTTACCCTTAAGAATACATTTATCTATGGGAGTCCCTCCAAAATGCAGTGTAGAGTTGGTTTGTGGGAGCTAAGTTCTCTCAGCTTCTGCTTATCTGAAAATTGTTTAATCCCTCCTTCAAATTTAAATGATAACCTTGCTGGGTAGAGTATTCTTGATTCAAGGCTCTTCTGCTTCATTGCATTAAATATATCATGCCACTCCTGTCTGGCCTGTAAGGTTTCTGTTGAGAAATCTGATGATAGCCTGATGGGTTTTCCTGTGTATGTGATCTTTTTTCTCTCTCTAGCTGCTTTTAAAATTGTTTTTATCCTTGATCTTTGTCATTTTAATTATTATGTGTCTTGGTGTTGTCTTCCTTGGGTCCCTTGTGTTGGGTGATCTGTGCATCTCAATGGCTTGAGAGACTATATCCTTCCCCAGATTGGGGAAGTTTTCAGCAATTACCTCCTTAATGACACTTTCTATCCCTTTTTCTCTCTCTTCTTCTTCTGGTACCCCTATTATGCGAATATTTTTCCTTTTGGTTTGGTCACACAGTTCTCTCAATATTCTTTCATTCTTAGAGATTCTTTTTTCTCTCTGTGCCTCAGCTTCTTTGTATTCCTCTTCTTTAATTTCTGTTCCATTTACCGTCTGTTATACTACATCTAATCTGCTTTTAAATACTTCCATTGTATGTTTCATTTCAGATATGGAATTTCTTAATGATTGAATCTCTGTCTTAAATTCGTCCTTGAATTCTTGAATATTTTTCTGTACCTCCATCAGCATGTTCGTGATTTTTATTTTGAACTCTCAGGAAGATTGGTGAGTTCAGTTGCCTTTGGTCCTTTTTCTGGAGTTTGTGAGATTTTGGTTTGAACCATGTTCTTTTGACGTTTCATAATTCTATGTGGTTCCCTCTAGTGCCCGGAAGTTCTAGTCTCTGTAGATGCTCCACCCCTAGAGTGAGGTTGGGATCATAGAGGAGTGGCACTTGCGACTTGGGGGAGGAAAGAGCTGTTTCCTGATTACCGGCTGCTGTGACTGTCTCCAGTATCAGAGCCAGTGGGCCAAGCACACAGGTGTAAGCCTCTGTTTTTGGCATCTGTAGCTGTTGTAGGCAGGGCCTCCCTCTGGCTGGCTTGACACCACTGGCGGTTTGCTAGCCAGTGTCGGCAGGCCAGGAGGAAGGCACATCAAGCTGCATGTCACAGCCTTGGAGCTGAGCAGTCAGCTAAGGTATGGAGCTCCTGATGTTCCTCAAAGTTCCCGACCTGCTGGGCAGAGCGGGCCCAGACAACCTTGTCCACCTATTCCTTCTCCCACACAGCAAGCTCTGTGCAAATCCCGCCCCTTCAGCAGCCCTCTTGCTGCTAAGAAGCCTCTCAGACTACCCTTCTCTCCTTTATCCTAGAGCAGCCGGATGTGGATCCCCATCCTCCACAAATGCCCAGAATCTCAGTCTCTCCGGCACTCCTCCTGTCCCAGGTCCCCAACTCCATCAGCCTCTAGAGCACCGCAGAATGTAGGTTTGTGCTCCAAAGCTGACCTCCAGGGCTGCGTGTTCAGCAGTCGTAGGCTTCAATTCCCTCACCGCTCCATTTGTCTTCTTCCCGCCAGTGAGTGGAGGTGGGGAAAGGCCTTGGGTCCCACCGGATCAAGGCTTTCGTACGTTACCCTGTTTTATGAGGTCTTCCTCTGTTTGTGAGGTCTGTATGCAGTCTGGTGCAGCTTCTTTCCTGTTGCTGTTGTAGGGCTAGTTGTATTAACTATATTTTCACACTATATATGGTTTTGGGAGGAATTCTCTGTCTCCCCTCTCACACTGCCATCGTGAATCCTACTTGCCTTTTTTATTTTGTTGGCATTTGCACTGATGGTTCGGTACCAATGGTGGGTAAAATTGCTGGCACCTAGCACAGTCAAGACAGTGGCTCTAAAGGCTGTACAAGTAAAAGCAGTCACTGTATTCTGTGTTATCATATACTTGGAGTCAAAATCACGGAAGTTTCACATGAGAATGTCCTTGATAAAGAAGTTGTATTTATTAATTTTATTAAATCTCAACCCTCAAGTCTCAAGTGAACACTGATTTAATATTGTATGTGGTAAAGTGGGAAGTACATGTAAAGCGGTTCCTCTGTATACTGATGGTTATCTTAAAGAGTTCATGCAGTTGAAATGCAGTCTGAACTATTCATGGAATACTTATTCATGGAAGCCTTATTCATGGAATACTATTTTTAGTTAAGAATTAGTGACAGGTGGGGGGACCTGATGAAGGGGGTAGTTTAATCATCACAATATTGCTCATGTAATTGTAGGTTAATGATACTAAAATAAAATAAATTGTAAAAAAAAAGAATTAGTGACAAACTGTGGCTCTTCATACTGGGGTATTTGTCAGTCATTTTCTTAACAATGGGTAAAAATGAGCCTGTGAGTTCAAGGAAAACAACTGACAGAAATTGTTGCCAGTGATCAAACTTGAGCTCTTAAGTGAAAATTAGAATTTTGAAAACATATTATGTACCATCCTGAAGCTTAACAGCTTCCTAGTATTAACTCATGAAATCATGGTGGTATTAATAACTGTGACATTTATTGTTACATAATAGATCATCATTTGGAAGATCTACCTGACTCAATAAACCAGTATTTTCCATATGTATGTTAAAACTGCGTATTTGAAAGATCTATTCAAAGTACAAGGCCGATAAATGAATTTTAATGTAATGGTACTGAAAGTTTACTGATACGGTTTCACATTCAACATTGCACCTTAAGTCTACCTTGTGGAGTTTTATTGTATGTCATCAAAGAAGGAATGTGTAGTTATTGAACAAGTTATTAAAAGACTCCTTTTTCATATACAAAATGGGGTGTGTCCATAACAACTAAATATTATTCAGCCATGAAAAGGAATGAAATACTGATAAATGTTACAACTTGGATGAAACTTGAAAATATTATGTTACATGAAATAAGCCAGATACAAAAGATCACATCTTATTATGAGTCCATTAATATGAAATGTTCAAAATAGGGAGATCCATAGAGACAGAAAATAGGTTATTGTTGGGGGGAAATGATTGCGGTAATTGCAAGTGGATACAGGTTTTCCTTTGGGGATGATGAAAATGTTTTAAAATTGATTGTGGTAGTTGGTGCACAGCTCTGTGAATATACTAAAAACCATTGAATTGTATAATTTTAAATGGGTAAATTGTACAGTATGTGAATTACATTTCAACAAAATTATTAATAACAAACCATATAGATGGTGTCTGGCTAAAAAACTCCTTATTCCAGCTCTCTGTAAGAGATCAGATTTTCTTCATGTACATTTACAAAACACCATTGCAACAAGTGCAGTTAAAAATATTTACAAAATTTAGAACACTGAGTTCACTAAAATTCTTTTATTTTGGAAAAGTTATTTTTCATAAAAATGTTATTTATGATAACATGTATTGTTATTTATAAATGAATGGATACGTATTTTTTAAATGCTTAGATTTTATTTTTGTTTGGTAGACATCAGTATTTTTAGCCCACCTAAACTAAAGCTTTTTGGGAATAGCCCTTATTTTCCAAGAGTATAAAGTGGTCCGGGGGCCAATAAGCCTGACAACTACTGATCCCACTGTCTAAGATTATTGTGTTAGAGGACAGGGAAAAATAGAGTCTTAGGATGTTTTTTTGTCTGTGTATAGAGAACTGAAGGTGCTTATCCGGAGTATTAGGATAATAATATGGTAAATTGCTATATTAAAAGGAATCAGTTCCTGGAATTCAGCAATATGTTTAAAGGTTATTTTCTTTTAGTCTTTTCCACCAGCTGTCACTTTTTCATCTTTTGGTTTCTTTTGATAGGTCAGATGGTTTTCCCTCCTCTGTCTTCCTGTCTTTCTCTTGTACGCCAACAGATAGACTTTCCTGCCTATCTCCCATCCATTTACCCAGGCTCATCCTGTTGATTTGTTTTCTCATATTCACCCTCAGCTTATATCCTATCATGTCCTTCTTGCAAAAGTGATGTGCTTGCCACTATTTCCTTCAGCTCTGACCCTTGGCCTTTCTTCACTGCGTATTCTGTCTAGATAGCTTTTCATGCTATATATCCTTTGTTGAAGACATAATTGAAGTGTTTTGCTGTACATCCATTATTTCTAGTGTGTCATGAATGCCAGCTTAATAAGGAAGATTTTTTTTTCTGCCAGGTCTGTGTAGTTTGCAAACTGTGCCATCAGTGAAATCGTGACTCAGCAGATAAACTAAGTATAGATAGGAATGTTGTAAAAGTATTCCATTATTGGGACAATTAAACTTTTTGACACCGCATCACTCTTAATATCCAAACAATGATAATACTATTTGACTCATCCACAAAATGCACAAGAATAACTAAAAATTAGTTTCAGAGCATAGACTACAGGCTATATGTATTGAGTAAACAAGTTCTTCAAACTTGTTTTCCAGCAACAGACTTTTTTCTAAATGAAATCACACTCAGAATCTGAGCTCCAGTATATAATACAGATAAAAGCAGAGCTTCTCTAGTTGAAGCAGGAGTTGGGTTTCAAGCATATATATATATCCCTAGCCCTATCAAAACAAACCTACATCCCAAAGTTTGTTTTAAAATCCTGCTCTAGGTTATTGAGAAAAGGAAAAAGTCAGCACAAGTAGAAATTGTATAAGGATGGTGTTGCAAAGTTAAATTTTTCGTAGGATTGTACAAGGTAAACACAGCGAGACCAAGATGGATGTGGACAGGCATATACCTTGCTATGGTTGTGTTCCTCACTTAACTCTTCACAATGAAATTTTGAGTTAACATGCTTGAGTCTAGCATGTTTAAAGCATGCTCATTTCTGACATAAGATAAATAAGGCATTTATGGTATCTTTAAATATGAATCCTTTACCTAATCTTTATTGTCTGCAGTCATGAGGATCTCAGAGTCGGCTAGGTAAGTTGAGTCACTTTGAGTGACAGATCTTTAAGAAGTGAAAATTCCTTTCACTGCAGTATATATAATTAACCTGTTGTCTTTAAAACTTAGACGGAGAGGGGGGAACTTAAACTAGCTGAGGCTTAGACAACAAACCACATTAATACCTGTGATTTTTGTCACCGATGAAAATCACAGATATTATAGTTGTAGTAGATATCTTGAAATATATATAATCATTCTACTGCTAGATATTGTTATTTATTCATTACAAAGAAACATAATCTCTTGTTCTAACAGTTTGATCATTATATTTTAATCTTTTTATGTTAAATTTATGTATCTATAATGTTATTCTGAAGAGGGCCTGTAGGTGTCATGAGAGTGCTGAACCTAAAAAAGACGAAAAGGTTATTTAAGAAGAGGGAAAAAACTGACCTTATGGAGACAACTGATGTGTCAGACACTACTAGACAGTTTATTTACTTGTTTAGTCCTCAGACAGATGTGATTACTTATTGTTCATTGTAGAAAATACCTTAACATTGAGGCAGTTACAATTCAGCAAGAAAAGTGAGTTCCCCAGAGTCATATGATCTTAGAGCTCAAACTGACATCAGTTAAAGCTTGTCGTCTTTATACTCTGGTCGTTGTGTCTTGTTGATACACCCTTTTTTTAGTGTGTTGTCTTTTAGTGAAAAGGAAGAAATGTATATGTATGCATACACATACATGACTTTCAGAGGTTGTTTACCTCTAACTTCAATGCTCTAATCTAATTTTGCCAAGATCTCAGTGTTGGTTTGCTGTGTATATAAGCACAGCAAGGCGATTCAGGAATATTGGAGAGGGAATACTCTTCTAGAAAAGTCTTTTTTAATAACTAATTAAATTACTAAGCCCCTGGCTTGGAGATAAATAATTGGTTTGGAGCTGAGCAAAAGCTGTTCCACCTGGGTCATTACATGCAGCCTTGTGATTCTGAGAGCCAGATTTTTTTTATCCCACAGGAGGCAGCCTTCTGTGTTGTGATTCTTGCCCTGCTGCTTTTCATCGTGAATGCCTGAACATTGATATCCCTGAAGGAAACTGGTATTGCAACGACTGTAAAGCAGGCAAAAAGCCACATTACAGGGAAATTGTCTGGGTAAAAGTTGGACGATACAGGTGAGTAAGCACGAAGGGGACTGGCACTCATTTCTTCTACCATCCTGTTTCTTGAGATCTCTTAGATATGGTGCTTAACTTTAAAAAAAAAAAAACCCTCCCTGATTAAGCAAGACCACTCCATCCGTTAACTTTCCATTATAAAAGAAAAAAACTCACTTAATGTTTTGCAATTTTAAGAATAAAACATTCTCTGTAGAATATTCATTAATGAAAATAAACTCATAATCTCACAAACAAGGAAGATACATTGCTAACATTTTGGCATATTTACTCACAGTTACACCAGTACATAATTGTTTTTATAGGTTATACCCAGTTTGTGTTTTGCTTTTTCTTTATAAAATTATTTTTATTGAACCTGGAATGTACAAAAGAATATTATAGCATGTATTTAAAAAAAATAAAAGGAACATCTGTGTGTACCTCCCAGTTAAAGAAATAGCACATTGCTGGCACACCTGAGGCTCTCTCCATACCACTGTGTGAATCCTTTCTCTCCCTACCCCTAGCAGTAACTACCATAACTGCATTTTGTTGTTTTTTTTTTTATTCCCTTGCCTTGCTTTATAGGTTTACCAAATTTGTTTTGTATGATTTATATAAAGCAATTATTGCTGTTTTCCCGCAGTTCGTCTTTTTCATTCGCCATTATACTTCTGAGGTTTATACTGCCATGTTCTAGCTCATACCTTGCTATTCTACAGTGCTCCTTTATTTAGTCTTATAGTGTGGGGTAGTTCATTTGTCCACTCTCCTGTTTGGGCTATGAACACTTTGTCAGTGTTGTTTGGTGTACATGCACAAGAGCTTCAGTAGGGCATTTTCAGGACAGACCAGCAAGGTAGGGTTTCTTACTTTACTAGTTAATGCCAAATTGTGTTCCTAAAGTGATTGTGTTCATTTATGTACTCTAATTTTATTTTGAGGGGCATTTCATGGTGTCATTTTTTATACCCTCTATAGTATTTATTGAAAGTTTCCTTTTTAAAGACCAAATTGTATTTCATTAGTGTTGAGGATTTAGATTGTTTCTAGGTTTTCATTCTTACAGATAATACTTCAGAGTACATAACAGTATAAAACTTTGTTCATATCTAATTAATTTCCTATTATAGAGTCCTTGAAATAGAATAATTAAATCTAAGGGAGTGTGAGTGTGCATGCAAGCATGTGCATGAGGGTGAGCATTTACAGCTTTCTCCACTTACTTTTGTTCTCTAGTTAGATTGTAAGAATTCCCTAGGTCAGACTTTAATGTGGAGAGACAGACCTACTGTTCCTTATTCCTGTCCTAAAAGTAGGTTATTTTCCCAGTGCCCTGAAGCCTTTGAGAGGTTTCCTTCATTGTTTTCACATTTCGCAGGTGGTGGCCAGCTGAGATCTGCCATCCTCGAGCTGTCCCTTCCAATATTGATAAGATGAGACATGATGTGGGCGAGTTCCCTGTGCTATTCTTTGGGTCTAATGACTATCTGTGGACTCACCAGGCCCGAGTCTTTCCCTACATGGAGGGGGATGTGAGCAGCAAGGATAAAATGGGCAAAGGAGTGGATGGGACATACAAAAAAGGTAACTTTATCCTCTTTGTTTCTCAGATGAACATAGGCCTCTGTTGCCCAAATATCTGCTCTGTTACATGTTAGAATTCACAAATGCAACATTAGCCAGCTGTGTTCTGCTCTCTAGGGGCCATATGTAGCTACATCTACAGGATTTTGCATGGAAGTGGTTCTCATAGCCCATTATTGCTATTTTTTTTATTTTGGTATCATTAATATGCAGTCACACGAGCAACGTTGTGGTTACCAGATTCCCCCCATTATCAAGTTCCCACCATATATACCATTACAGTCACTGTCCATCTGCATAGTAAGATGCTATAGAGTCACTACTTCTCTTCTCTGCGCTATACTGTCTTCCCCGTGCCCCTCCCCATGTTATGTGTGCTAATTGTAATGCCTCTTGTTCCCCTTCTCCCTCCCTTCCCACCCACCCTCCCCAAGTCCCTTTCCCTTTGGCAACTGTTAGTCCATTCTTGGGTTCTGTGAGTCTGCTGCTGTTGTTCCTTCAGTTTTTGCTTTGTTCTTATGCTCCACAGATAAGTGAAATCATTTGATACTTGTCTTTCTCTGCCTGGCTTATTATTTCACTGAGCATAATACCCTCTAGCTCCATCCATGTTGTTGCAAATGGTAGGATTTGTTTTCTTCTTATGGCTGTATAATATTCCATTGTGTATATGTACCACATCTTCTTTAGCCATTCATCTACTGATGGACACTTAGGTTGTTTCCATGTCTTGGCTATTGTAAATAGTGCTGCGATAAACATAGGGGTGCATATGTCTTTTTGAAACTGGGCTGCTGCATTCTTAGGGTAAATTCCTAGGAGTGGAATTCCTGGGTCAAATGGTATTTCTATTTTGAGTTTTTTGAGGAACCTCCATAGTGCTTTCCACAATGGTTGAACTATTTTACATTCCCACCAGTAGTGTAGGAGGGTTCCCCTTTCTCCACATCCTCGCCAGCATTTGTTGTTCTTAGTCTTTTCTGTGTTGGCCATCCTCACTGGTGTGAGGTGATATCTCATTGTGGTTTTAATTTGCATTTCTCCGATGATTAGGGATGTGGAGCATCTATTCATGTGCCTGTTGGCCATCTGAATTTCTTCTTTGGGGAAGTGTCTGTGGCAGATCCTCTGCCCATTTTTTAATAGGGTTATTTGCTTTTTGTTTGTGAAGGCTTGTGAGTTCTTTAACCCCTTGTCGGATACGTCATTTACAAATATATTCCCCCATACTGTAGGATGCCTTTTTGTTCTGCTGATGGTGTCCTTTGCTGTACAGAAGCTTTTTAGCATGGTGTAGTCCCATTTGTTCATTTTTTATTTTGTTTCCCTTGCCCAAGGAGATAACATTCAGGAGAAAGTTGCTCATGTTTATATTCAAGAGATTTTGCCTATGTTTTCCTCTAAGAGTTTCATGGTTTCATGACTTACATTCAGGTCTTTGATACATTTTGAGTTTATTTTTGTGAATGTGGTTAGACGTAGCCCATTATTTTTTAGTCTAACCTTTACCTAACTGGAATTTCCTTGAGGGAGGTTTCTTTTTCTTACCAGTTCTGTTTTCTCAGCATCTCTTCAAATACTGAAAGTTTGGAACTGTTGTATAGAATAAGCACTGCAGTTTGCCAGGCAGGTTCTCTAGCAGAGCCACGTTTGTTCCAGTGAGGCTTTTTTTTTTTTAAGTTTGCTGGGAGGATGTAAAATTCACCAAAAAGTATAGTCCAAATAAGTTATGAAAGCTGAGCATAAATACTCTGAATCAAGAGATTTTTATAAGCTGGCCTTAGCAGTGAAGGAGTTGGTGACATTTGGAGCCAACAGGAGTTGAATTAACTATGAGCCTCAGTTTTCTCTTAATCTAGGAGCAAAGGTTTTTCTGAGAATTCAGTGAGTTAATAATAAAACCAACCAATAGGGCACATAGTTGGTATCCCATCAATAATAATTACCTTTCTTTACCTATCCTTTGAAAGGCAGTACAGGTATCTCTTGTTATTTGAATATATTTGAACATTTGAACAAATAAGATTTTGTCTGCATGGTAAGGTGAAGAGGTATTCTAGTGGAATTTTTCAGTGAGGTGCAGGAAGAGTCCAAGCAGGTAAATATTCCTGGATTGGGTGTGAGAATGATGTCATAGGTAACAAGTTTGAGAAAGGTTTTGTTCGCCTCCTGTTAATTTCAGTGAGTCCTCTCTGATTTATTGGCCATGTGGTTTCTGTGTAGATATGGGCTATCAGTACTAATACTATAGGAGCTCGGGTCTTGAATTCTGTAGTCTCAGAATGGTTGAGGACCAAGTGTCCAACATCTTTGCCTATGCAGAGCTGGCCACCACTGAGGCTGGGGAAAAAGGAGTACAGGGAATACAAGTCAACCTGCTGAATCTCTTGAGATTCTGTTCTTTCCATGTCTTGACCCTGGGCTGGCTGGATGCCTCTGCCTTCAAGGAATAGATGTTTTTATGGGAGAATTGGACACAGACACCAGCAGTCAAAATGCTATTCACTGAGTGTTGTGCCAGTAGTGTACCTGGTATGATGGGGGACAGGCCAAAAGGAGGCATAACTGTGCAGGGGATGAAAGTCGGGAAGTCATAGATGGCTTCTTGTAAGTGACACTTTGAAGAATGAACTATAATAATAATAGTTACCATTTCTTGTTTGTTCAGATCCTGTTCAAAATTTAATTTCTGCATTAAGGTAACTCTTTAAGTTTAAGTTAGATGCCACTATCTTTATTGTACAGATGAGGAACTTGAAGCACATAAAAGTTAAATTGCTTGCCCAAGGTCCCAGTGCTGGTAAGTGATGGAAGGTTTCAAATATTAGTAGTTGGGCTTCAGAATCCAAATTCGTTACTGAATTTTTCACTTTCTTCATTGACAGTGAAGAAGTCTACAACTTAAAATGTTGTAACAAGATAACACATATGAAAGCACACATTGAATCTAACTTGCTGAGTTAGAGACCTCTAAGTATTTGGTATAGTTTAAAGCACGAGGATTCGGCTATTTTGCTAGAAAGGATAGGTTAATTTGCATGGGCAGAACAGAAATCTTAGTCTCAGTGGAATATCAGGACCATAGAAGGTGAGGGCCACAGGCAGGAATGTCAGTGAGATGCTATTTCAGTAGTTCAGGGCAGAGATGATGGGACAGTCACAGGCAAGTGTCAGTGGGGTGGAGTTGGATGGGCACTGGACAGACACTAAGTAGATAGACTAGGCAGGGTATGCTGAATAGTAAGATGAAGAAAGGAGAGACTGTAGAAAAATTTAGAGAACTCCTGGCAGTTTGGACTCTGCTAGATGGTGACAGGGAAATGGAGAAAAAGGATGGATCAGAGGGGAGATACTCTTTAAAGAATTGACAGAGCAGAGCATGGGGAAAGCCACAGAGAGGAAAGAGGGAAGAATTGGAATTTTTCAGAGTTTTTAACCTGTGTCAAGGATAATGAATTAAATTTTTGTTTTAACTGAACAATGAGAATTTTGAGATTTTGTTGGACTTACGAAAATATTACAATCTTAAAGATACACATTCTTTTAAGCACGTGAAAGTACAGGATTTGAATGCAGATTGGCTATGAAGATCTCTCTTTGTATTGTTACAGCTAATATTTGGTATTTACACAGTGGAGGCTTACAAGAAGAGTAGGACAGGTATTCTAGAGCATAGGCAGGAGAGAAAAATTTAAGTTTTGAATTTCTTCCAGAGGAACATGGCATATTAACCTAGGGTAGTTAGGAAGCAAGATGTTTCTGGAACCAGGAAGTTCAGGGCTGAGGAGTTAGGCTTAAATTAAAGGTGATTTTGCTGAGCAGATATAGTCTAGTTGTTGTTAAAAGATGTTTTACATGGGCTTTTTCAAAACACTTAGCTGGGGTTGTTTTGGTTTTTGTTTTTCCTCTGAGGCTGGTAGTCTGTGTTACACCATTTGGTGATGGATTATGTTTTGTCTTAATGCTATATCTGAATACGCTAGGGACTATAAACTTAACTTGAAAATATAAGCCATATATATACTTGTTAATTTTCCATATAGTTTTGGTTGATTTTTTTTTATTACAGTATCATTGACATACACTCTTATGAAGGTCTCACAAGAAAAACAGTGTGGTTATTACATTCACCCTTATTATAAGGTCTCCCCCCCCCCCATACCCCATTGCAGTCACTGTCCATCAGTGTAGTAAGATGCCACAAACTCCCTATTTGTCTTCTCTGAGCTATACTTAGTCTTCCCCGTGACCCCACACACACCATATGCACCAATCATGATACCTACAATCCCCTTCTCCCTCCCCTACCCCTCCCCTTTGGTAACCACTAGTCCCTTCTTGGAGTCTGTGAGTCTGCTGCTATTTTGTTCCTTCAGTTTTGCTTCGTTGTTATACTCCACAAACGAGGGAAATTATTTGGCACTCGTCTTTCTCTGCCTTATTTCACTGAGCATAATAACCCTCTAGCTCCATCCATGTTGTTGCAAATGGTAGGATTTCTTTCTTTCTTATGGCTGAATAGTATTCCATTATGTATATGTACCACTTCTTCTTTATCCATTCATCTACTCATGGACACTTAAGTTGCTTCCATATCTTAGCTATTGTAAATAGTGCTGCAGTAAACATAGGGGTGCATATGTCTTTTTGAATTGGAGAAGTTGTTTTCTTTGGGTAAATTCCTACAAGTGGAATTCCCGGGTCAAATGGTATTTGTATTTTTAGTTTTTTGAGAAACCTCCATATTGCTTTCCACAATAGTTGAACTAGTTTACATTCCCACCAGCAGTGTATGAGGATTCCCCTTTCTCTGCATCCTCACCAGCATTGTTTTGGTTGATTTTTCCCTAAAACATGGATTCTCTCCAACTTAAAACGGAGTTTTAAAAACAAAATAAACAACTCTACCCACAGAGTAAGTGACTTGGGTTTTGTGTTTTCTTAGCTCTTCAGGAAGCTGCAGCAAGGTTTGAGGAGTTAAAGGCCCAAAAAGAGCTGAGGCAGCTGCAGGAAGACCGAAAGAATGACAAGAAGCCACCACCTTACAAACATATAAAGGTGAGAAAAGACCTCAGGAGGCTCCATCTCCAGGAGACACCATGTAGAGCTTGCTGTCTTCCCACTCGGTCCATGATGAACACTGGAAGCACATATATAGTTGCCTATAGGTAGAGGTATGACCTTGAATAAAGATAAAGTGCCAGAGCACCATTCCTAGCACATTGTATGTGCACTTTAAAAATCAGTTCAGCACATTCTTCCTTCTGTTGCCTTGGAAAGTTTCCTCATACAAGTGGATTGGATTAGATTCTATTCATAGCCAGCATCTTACTGTTTGAAAGGAACCAAAGAACCATGATAAAAAAAATAATAAATGGTCCTGAGATGGTGGCATGAATAATACACATGGTAAGCCTTCTTGGTAATGGCTGTGATACTTAAAAGATATTTTAGGTGACCAGTAGAACTATGATTCCCAAGGTCAGGAGAATTCATGTTATGTGTACTTAATCTTTAGTGTACTAAAGTCATTTTTATGAATAATTTACAGAACTAAAAGGAATAGTAAAGAACAAATTTATTAGATTTATTAGACATTTTAGTAAGAATTTGTAAAACCTTTTTATCAAAGTAGTTTTGGTGCTCAAACATCAGAAAATAAGAAAGAATACTGTTAGCTCTGTTAACAAAATGAGATTGCCCAGGTTCTTGTGGCAAAATATTTGTGATGATGTCATTCCTGGATGAGAATACCATATTTTTTTTGTCATTAGAAATGTATTATTTGTGAACTCACTGATTTTTGAGTTTTTGAAGTCTTGTAGTTCGAGATTTCACTTAAAGATTACTTTTACCACATCTTTAGAATTCAGTGTATTTTTAAATATGGCCCAAATATTCCATAGCACATACTTAAACTAAAGAAAATTATTTGTTTATCTGAAATGCAAATTTAATTGGGTATCCTGGATTTTTATTTGCTAAATCTAGCAACCCTACTAAAAGCAGATTACAAAGATGTTACCTCTGCTCTTCTGTGCTTTCTAGGAAGATGGTGTGGTTCCTCGGGCGATGCAGTACAAAAGCTAAAGAGTGACTTGTTGCACTGTCACACGTGCTTTTGTGGTGCCACTATTCATCTGTTTTCTTATTAGCCTTTGTTTTAGCGTGGTTTGGAATTGTTGATGAATAATAGTGAGTAATGGTGAAGTAGTAAAATGTTACAAGATAAAAGGAAAAGAAAAAACACTCAAATTCTTTAATAGAGGTTATATTTATAAAAGAGTCCAATGGACCTACATGGTAGTTGCAACACAGAATGAATTATTTCTTTTTTTTAATGTTCTCTTTTTCATCTTTGGAAGACCTCTAAGAAAGAGTAAAAGTCATAAAATATCCTTACAAATAGTTAATGCTTCTGAAAAAAACTCAAAACCTAAAATTGGTTCTAAATGGATCTTGGTGGTATACCAAGAGTTAAGTGGAGTTACTGTGCATGGAGACATAACACTGAAGTGTAGTTATTAGGCCTCAAAAAAAGGAAAGTAGTAATAGATGTTGAATTAACAGGAAGGTAGGTATTTCAGCGTAGCACATTAACCATCTTGAGCCTGACTATTGAGAAAGCAACTTCCTGTGAGTGATTTAATCACGGAATGTAGAGGCAAAACCTTCTTTCCTTCATCTTTTTTTTCCCCCCCAAATAAAAAACAAACATATTTCTGGGAAAAAGATACTGAACAAGGGTTGGCAAGCTGTGGTTCATGTTTCAAATCTAGCCTGTTAATGGATGGGGAAAGTTTTTTTGTTAAAGAGTATTTCCTGACATACTAAGATTATATGAAATTCAGATATCACTGTCCATAAAATGTTTTATTGTCACAAAACCGTGCTTATTTATTACATACCATTTGTCATTAAATTGGTGCTATAATGAGAGAGTGGAGTTACATGCAGCAGCAGAGATCTATGACCTGCAAAGCCTGAAATATTTACTGTCTGGCCTCTGCAATCCATGATCTAGTATTTACCTATAATTACATATCTGTGTTGTGCTTACTTAATCATGTGTCTTTCTGTCTTTTATTTATGTTTCTAGATTTTTATTGAAGTATAGTTGATACAATATATTATATTGGTTTCAAATGCACAGCATACTGATTTGATAGTTATATATATTACTAAATGCTTAACCACGGTAAATGTAGTTACCATCTGTCATCATACGATATTACAACATTGTCAGCTATATTCCCTATGTTGTACTTCATCCCTGTGACTAACTTATTTCATAATTTGAAGTTTGTACATCTTTATTACCGTCACTTATCATACCATCCTTCAGCCATCTGTGTTGTACCCACCCTCCCCCAGCCCCTCATGATAACCAACACATTCTATGTGTTTATAAATCTTAATTTGTTTTGTTTGTATTTTTGTTTTATTTTTCAGACTGCACATAAAATGAAACCATATGGTATTTGTCTTCTGCTGATTAACCATGTGTTTTTATTGTTGTTGGTTTTTTTTTTTTTTTTTTTTTTTTTTTTTTTTTTTTTTTTTTTTTTTTGCTGTATGTTGTGTTAAGCAAGAAACCTGGGATTACTAGCAGGCTGGATCAAATATCAGCAAAGTAGTTGAAATACATCTTTTCATAGAGAAGGAGTAGGATGGAATGTTTTTTGGGGGTAAAGATACTCGAATTAGAGGTGAATGTTCAATGCTCTATGTAGGAACTATAGTGTCAGGTGATTGACACTGGGAATTGCCTCATGTTAATTTCAGTGAGCCCTCTCTTATTTGTGGCTTCAATTGAATGAGGTGAGAGTATTCCTCTATTAACAAGAACTTTACAGTTTCTTTATAAGTATTTTGAAGATTCTGTTAAGAGATCTGGCAGTGACACTTAAAGTTGTTACAGCATTTTGAGGACAGTATATTTCTACAAATAGATTTTAGATTTTATAATATTGTTAAGGAATAGGATGTAAACAAAATGTTAGAAATGAAGCCATTTGAGAATTTAGAGGATGGAAATAACTGTTGAGGTAATCTATGATTGGATTTGACAATCTAGAATATTTGCTGTGACAGAAACAAATATAAGGGACATTAAAAGAAATAGAAATTACAATAACATGGATCATGTTTAACAGGCCACAAAGTTCTATACTAGACACTATATATATTTCTTATTCTCAAACAGTCTCGCAAGTAAAGTAATTTATCAGAATCATTCAGTCACTGAGTGGGATGGGATTTTGAAGACTCCCAGTTTGACTTTTTCCAGTGAAGTAATATCAAGTAGAGGAGACTCATTTTCAGAGTGCACAAACCCATCTTGTTATGGAATGTCTATTTTTTTCTCAGCATTGTTGCTAGTATTTGTAAAAGTTCTTAACAGCTTCAGTATCACAGCAGCTGTTTGATCTTTATCACACTAGATTTTCACTGTAGTTTTCAGTAGCACCATTACTAAGTAAATGCATGAGTGACTTTGCTGTAATCTGTTTAAAAGGTTGCAGATCCATTAATTTGTCAGTGGACACTTCCACATTTTAGCCATCTTGAATAATGCTGCTAAATCTTGATAGTTCAAAATCATGTAAAATGTGGCATTCAACTTTAAGGGAAGGAAATCTTTCTCTTATAGAAGGTTCTGAATTATCTCTTGTTGACTTGCCTGATATACTTTATTATTATATGTTTCTTCTCCAGGTGAATCGTCCTATTGGCAGAGTACAGATCTTCACTGCAGACTTGTCTGAAATTCCTCGTTGTAACTGTAAAGCTACTGATGAGAACCCCTGTGGGATAGATTCTGAGTGCATCAACCGCATGCTGCTCTATGAGTGCCACCCCACAGTATGTCCTGCTGGAGGGCGTTGCCAAAACCAGTGCTTCACTAAACGCCAGTATCCAGAGGTTGAAATTTTTCGCACGTTACAGAGGGGCTGGGGTCTCCGGACAAAAACAGATATTAAAAAGGTGAAAACTTATCTTAATTTGCAGATTTTTTTTTCTTTTTTGCAATTGCTTAATATGAGTAATTCTTAATGAATATGAGAAAATAGATTATAGAGGAAAATAATATAGGGGTTAACCGTACTAATCTTTCCAGAATTTAAAGGCTCAAGAGTAGTCTCCTTTATCTCTAAAATCCTTAGTTCACTGTGTATGAGGATGATAAAAGGAGAAATTCATAGATACCATTGCCTCATTTGCTTTTGTGGAAATTCCGGAACCTCTAGTTAGGGGAGAAAATAGGGAGTGTATGATACAGAGGTGTTAGTCACTCATTAATCCATTTTTACTGTGGGAAGTAAGTTTGGGTTCATGGGACATGAAGGAGAAGAGGATTTGGCTTTCTCTAGTGAAAGTGCAATAATATCTTCAACTTCAAATTTGGAAAGATTTGCAAGTTCCTAATAAATAGATACTACTGTACAGTCTCTGTATAGAATAAATATTATTTGACATTTTATTAAAATAAACCTTACTTTGGATATACTTTCTGAACAATTTTACTGAAATTTGTTTCTAGGAAAGGAAGTAAATACAGGTTGGTCTGTTTAGTCATTTGCTGTGTAGCTCGTATGTACCTACTGTGTACCAAGTGTTGTGTTGCAGACGCAGTGATCAGTAAAAGAGACATGGTCTGTGCTTTCATAAAGTTTACATTCTAGGTAGGGAGAGACTGAACAAGTAATCACCCAGTGTGGAAGCATAAGGGGTTTTGGAGGCATGTGGCAAAGGACCTGAAAGTAGTTTGATCTCTGAGAATATTTTCAAGTTGAGACTTGAAAGATAAGTAGTTGTCAGTTAGGCCAGTTGAGTATTAAAGTGTTGCAGGTAAGGGGATAACATGAGTGAAAACCATATTGATTGTAGTGTAGGGAGTTGGGGACAGTGGTATGAATTGTGGAAGGGCAGGAGGCAAGGAAAAGGAACATAGTTTAGGGAAACTGACTTCTAAGTTCTTTGGTAGGTAAAGGGATCAATATCCGTTACCACCATTACAATAGAGCCTTAGTTTTACTTCCATTTTGGTTGGTCTTCAGTGTCCTGTGCATCCCAGTCTTTCTCCTGGTGACAGCGATAGGACCTGGGAGGTAGTTTTCATTGTCAGTAATTGAAGCATCATATTTATGTTAATGTTTCTTGATAAACCTTTGTTAAAGTGACCACTCATTATTTCTTTAAAAATAAGGTGTACCTGTGAACACCGTTGTGCTTTTTGCCACTAAGTCAAGAGTTATTTCTTCTTTTAGGGTGAATTTGTGAATGAGTATGTGGGAGAGCTAATAGATGAAGAGGAGTGCAGAGCTCGAATCCGTTACGCCCAAGAACATGATATCACTAATTTTTATATGCTCACCTTAGACAAAGTAAGTAATGGAAAATGTTTTTTCCATTGTAAGTGTTCTCCCAGCCATAGTGTTTTTTTAGGCATGTTACATGCTGTGCAAAATAGTGTCTTTCCCCTATGTTCACAGGGATTGCTTGATTAGGATTCTGGAGTAGGTAGGTTTGCTCATCTCTAGGCTATGCACTGATGGCCAAAAGCAGTGAAGTTGCTTTTAGCATTCTTTTTGAACTGTCCTTTGTAAGTTGGGGATAATGTCCTTTTAGTATTGTTCCTCTCGGATTAAAACTTAAAGCCAGAAAAATAATCATTCTTTTACCCTTTTATAGATTGGGAAACAAATTTGTTAATACTTAATAGTGCATTGAGAGTATCATATAAATTGACTATAAAACTCAGTTTATGAACCCAAGTCAGCTTTCCAATTGTAGGAATTCTCTGGTGAGTTTCATTTCATTAGTGTCTAGAATTGTTTGATACTTATTCCTAATTCCAGCATCCATCTGTTTTATCTTCTGTGTATCTTAGATTCCTCTTTGTATCTGAATATTAGATTCTGCTTTCTTTTTTCTTTCACTAACTTTTATAATAGAACCCTTTCCTAGTGTGTAACTTTGTGAACATTTATCAAGTTGTACCCTTATGATTTGTAAGATCTTCACCCCCAGATACTCCTATGTTCATTTCGGGTGGGGTCTTGGTATCAGTATTAAAATCTCCTTAGGTGATTTCTAATGTATAGCCAGGGTTTAGGACTACCTAATTAAGAGAATGAGTCAAGCTGTTGCTTCTAGGGCAGTAGTCCTCAAACTTGAGCATATATCAGAATCACCTTAGTGGGCTTGTTATAACACAAATTGCACAGAATTCAGAATTTCTTTTATAGTATATCTGAAGTGCAGCCCAAGAATTTGCATTTCTAGCAAATTTCCAAATGCTGATACTAGTGCTGGTCCCAGGGACCACACTTAGAGAAAACACTTGTCTGGTAGATTCAACATCTACAAATAGGTACTTAAACTTGTTAGAATACTTAAGAAGTGTCTGATAAGCAGTATCTCTTGGGATTCTAGGACCGGATCATTGATGCTGGTCCCAAAGGAAACTATGCTCGGTTCATGAATCATTGCTGCCAACCCAACTGTGAAACACAAAAGTGGTCTGTGAATGGAGATACCCGTGTTGGCCTTTTTGCCCTGAGTGACATTAAAGCAGGTAAGACTCATTTAAGGATTTTGGAGCTGAGACCAGAACTTCAGATTTTATCATCATAAAAAATCCCATGTGTCCTTTAATCCAAAATGAAGCTTTGCAAATTCCTGAAGATACATAGAGGACTTCCCAGGTGGTAGTTGGCATGGAATATTTTTTGTTGGTGGTGGTGATATGGTAAAATACACATAACATAAAATTTATCATTTTAGCCGTTTTAAGTGTACATTTCTGGGTATTTAGGTCCATTCACATTGTTGTGCAACCATCACCACTATCCATCTCCACACTTCTTTTCCTCTTTCCCAAGTGAAACTCTATCCCCATTAAACAGTAACTCCTCCCTCCCCTCTCCCCAGCCCCTGGCAGCCACCATTCTACTTTCTGTCTCTATGATTTTGATTATTCTAAGAAGTGCATATAAGTGGAATCATATAATATTTGTCCTTTTGTTACTGACTCAATTCACTTAGCATAATGTCTTGAGGATCTGGGCATGGATTGTCTTAAAGGAATAAATTTCCAGACCTTTTCCATAACTTTTACATGAACTCCCTGAATTGGTCTGGCTTAGAAAGCACCAGAAGTCCAGATCTCCTTTCTTACCATCCCCTTCACAGTTGACACTTACCCACTTTATAAACCAGAGATCATCTCTCACCCATTCAGATTGTATGGTTTGTGAGCCAAAGGCTACTTTAAAAAACAGAAAACCCTCACATGTGGGATGTCAAAGAACTGGACATTTGGAGAATACATAGTTCTGCTGTGACCTGCCTAGGTGCCTATGTTTCTAAGAATTAAGAGTGCAGAAGCGAGGTATTTGTAACCAAGACAATATTAAGACATCTACTTGAATTGAAAGTGAATTTGATATGGCCGAGAAGGTGGAGGTAATTATATAATGATTATTTTCCATAAGTTAAAGGAGTTTAATCTGTAGTGTTATGGTTTGGATGAAATTAGTTTAAGCATATATGTTTACACATATGACACCCTCTAAATTTTAAATTGATTTAAAAAATATTTAGACTTATACATGAAGTCTGTGAATTTCAAATGTGCAAGGAAGTACATGATTTTTCAAAATGAGTTTTGCAGGAACATGAGCAAGACATTGAAAGATCACTCTCCTGTACGCAGACTAAGATGGAACTGCCCTAGGTAATTTGTAATTGACAATGACATAGTCCAGTTATGTTAAGCAGAAATCCCATATGAACATTCTGGAAGATCATAGGTCTCCTTTGCTCAGTCATTGTTTTATCTCAGGAAGCATCAATCAAGATGAAATAAATGGCAGTTTGGTCAGCTTTTAGTCTGTTGCCTTTTTTTTTAATTTGTGGACACTGCACCTAATATGTCATTTTCTCTACTAGTTAAATATACTATCCAGGAGTTTAATTAGGCTTTTTCAGAATTTTAACCATTCTAATAATTTCCATATTTTAAAAGTTAACCACTGGTTCCTTTCTCTTGTTTTGCATTGTTTCTAAGTATTAAATGATGAAGATACACACTTGAGCATCACTCGTACTGTGCTTCACTGAATTGATACTGATTTTTAAAATGCTGACTTGTATCAAGTTTTTGGAATGGATGGCTTCAGAGTATATCGGGTAGATTTCTGCTTTGTACCAAGAATCATCAAATGAATGCTACAAGAGCTACTATTTATTGGATGCCAGACATTGTTACAAGCATATTATCTCATTCGATTCTTTCAAAAGTGCTATAATATATGTGGTATTACACCTGTACTACTTGGGTTCTGGGTCTAACACCTTTCTCATTCTTTTTTCCATTTTTATCATCAACAGCCGGGGGGTATGGGTTTCTTCTGTATTAATTACTCAAATGTTAGTCATATAATTTCAGTTCTTATATATCTCCTGACTGCTTTCAGCACTATACTTGCACTTAGAACTTTAGTCTGTGTCCATGGGACTGGCCTTCCTCTACCATTGCTAGCTACAAATTTCTCTTCTTTCCTCTCATACTCAGCTCAAGTAGCTTGGTGTAGGAATTCACAGATGTTATTATCATGAGTTAATTTTCAGTCTGCATGTATGGGATGGGGAAAATGAGACAGAATGTGCTTAGTGACATGGGGAGTGTCTGTAGGAGCTGTGGCCTTGGCAGGTGAAATCAGAACTTTCAGCTTGCCTCTCCTCACTCATCCATCTGCCTGGGCTTTTCAACATACCTGTTACTTTCTCCCACATGTGTTGTGCTCACTCCTTGTTTATATCCTCCCTAGTGCCCTTTGCCTTCCCCAATAAGTGTAGACCTCTCAAGGATTATTGTATACTAGACTCTTTTCTAGGATGGTGTGAGACTTTATGCACAACTGATACCTTCTGATTTATCTCCTTGTGTTGTTATGTTTACATAGTGGATGCTTAGTGAGCCGCAGGTTCTGTCAAGTGTCCTGCTGTCTCATACTTGTGTATATGGTTGAGTTGCATTATAAGCACATTAATTTTATGAAATTTCATTTACACCCTCATAAATTGTTTAATAAGAAAGGAATAGTGAGTAGGATTACCCATCATCAGTCTTTTAAGTTCACAGTGGGTATGAGAGGGAAGGTGTAACTTGATGTTGTTACCTTCACTGAGGTTGTGTGATGTTGTTACCTTCACTGCTTGTGGTTGTGAACCTCTCACCAGCCCTTGAGTGGTACTAGTATTCATACCACTTGGACCCCTGAATTAAGCCAGCTGCTTTTTAATTTGCTCAAGAAACAATCTATGTCCAACATTAGATGAAAACTATATAAATTTATCTCACTGATAGATGATAGGTCAGTCTGTAATGGGAATCTTAAGACTTACAGTTTGAACAATTGTCACTTTATACATTAACAGTAAACATCATGCCCACCCACGGACAACCTCTTCATATACATATATAAAATTCTTATATTTGTTAGGCCTTCCATAACATGCTTTGAGTTTGAGTGTTTGTGTGTTTCATTTGCTCTTTCAGTTTTGATGAAATGCTCTCTTGACAGAAAGGGGACATTTTGTGCCTGAAGTCTACACATCTTTTTTTTTAAGTTTACAAATCACTGCTCTGTGCATTATATGATATTTTCTCAATAAGTTTATGAGATTGTTACTTCTCCATTTAACAAATGTTCTCAGGGCTCAGCTCCCCCAGTTAGATGATGATGTAACTGGGGTGTAAAGCCAGGGCTTAGGTCTGTGGTCTAAAGTTCTCTAGTATTACTCTGTATGGAGATGTTTCTCTTGAATGCTGCCAAGGTAGATATGCTCACTTTGGCACAGACCAATATATTTTCTTCATACCTGTGTTCCCAGTGCCCGGCATGTCGGTGTACAGGCTGTTGGTTTGTTTTTGGTAGTGAGTTAATATATTTTCAATCTGCGTGGTTAGAAAACAAAAAAACAATTTGGGACTAACACCTCTATAGGAAAAGTCATTTTAAATATTACATGTTAAACCACTTAAGTTTATCAGTCACTAAGTTGTATTAGCTGATTAGTAATGTCATAGGATTAGAATTTATTAATATTAATACCTTATTCATATGGTGGGATTAGTGTTAATCGTTTTTATTCTTTAAAAAATTAATCTTTTCTCTTGGAAGTCAAGTATCCTTTGTGATTGATACAGAAAAAATGTAAATAAAACCATAGATAGTAATATTTCCATGGTCTCTTGTGCAGGCACTGAACTTACCTTCAACTACAACCTAGAATGTCTTGGGAATGGAAAGACCGTTTGCAAATGTGGAGCCCCGAACTGCAGTGGCTTTTTGGGTGTAAGGCCAAAGGTACCTTCCAAACGTTTGCATCGGGAATAATGATGTGGTCCTCCCTACCTAACCAGTGGCATGGCAGAGTCTTTAAGAAGATGTCTCTTTGAAATAATGACATTGTACATTCACATTCTGATGCTCAGTTTGGTCAAACAAAAGAGGATCTTTGGTATTGTTGAAGCGTTACGAGCAATCTGACTTCTAATTGATGATACCTTTCTAGCTAAAAAAAGCTGTGAAAGATGAATCTGTAAAGTAGGTTATTTCTGTGTCTTTATTGGTCTTCAGCTAATCTTGATCATATTTCCTAATAAGCTATTTAAATTCTTGATATCTTTGTCTCTGTCTGCCTGTGTCTGTCTTTTTAAAGATATCAAAGAATCTGATAGTGAAGTTAAGATTCTAAATGTAGATAAACATAGGACTCTTAATCTTACCATTGTAACAAAGTATAAACATTGTTGTGTCTTACTTCCTGGGTATTTATGTGTACTCTAACTGAATTACAATTCAATAACTGTTAAGACTTGTTTATAAGTTTATATCCTGCTTTTTAAATTACTATTAAAAAAAATTCCCCTTGATTTTACATAGTCTTCTTAACCATTTTTAGTGACTGTTAAATTTTTTATATAATGGGTGGACCATAATAGATGAACATCTGGATGCATCCAGAGTTCTGTATCTTAAGTAACAGCATACTGAAAATTGAAGTTTAATTTTGATGCAAAGTAGACTCCAGACTGACTCCAGTTGGTTATTTCCCATTATGCTTTTTTAATTATGAAGTCAGCATTAAGAACTGAAAATTGAAAGTTATCATAGAAATCAGTAACTAAAGAAGGTAATGATTTTGAGCCGTAACACATAAAGATGATGAACACCCACTAATTATTATTATTTCTATTAAATAAGGAAAATTATCTTTATATTTTATTGGGTTTTGTTTTGGTTTTTGTTTAGTTGGTTGGTTAAATGGTCTTGTTCCTTAAGATGTCCAGTTGACTTACTCCATATTAATTAAAATAGTAACTGAGTTTAAACCAAGTTTAATGGTGTTACATTTACTGGGGATGTCAGTTTCTGCATCTTTAAGGTCTACATAGCATTTCACACATGAATCAGAGAGAAGTTTGATTAGCGTTAAGTTTAGAAATGGGAGATCACTATAGGCTAGTAATAAATCAGATTGGTTCTAGATGTTTTCTAGGCCAAGATAAATAATGTGATGAAAACCATGGGGTTTGGTGAACAAGTGTGGGCTACAGGGAGCACAGATGCTGCACCAGAGTCTGTCTTGGGGAGGGGTTGGGCATGAACTTAATTTGACTTAGATAAAAATGTATACATAGCTTGTGGACGGCAAGGACCAAGAAATTCATTTTCTGTGTCTTCCTAGCATGTGGCTTATACTAAGTGCTCAGTGAAGGTTTGTTGAGTAGATTAAGAAATGTGTGTGCACACACCAAGAGAAGTCTTCCTTAGTTTGGAAATTAGACAAACATAAAAGTAAAACTTACAAACGGGTGATCTTTAACACCAGCTTTGTGTGTAAACAAAAAGAAGGACATTTCTCTTTTCTTTCATTCAGGTAGCAGGAGTAGTTGATAATAAAGTTACAATTCAGCCATTTATTGGGTACCTATGATGTGCGTGCCAGGTGCCTTTCCTGCATTTTCTTTTCTTTACAACAGTCTATGAGGACTGTCTCTTCCCAGAGGAGAGACTGAGGCTCAGAGAGGATAGTTAACCTGGTCAAGATCATACAACTAATGTGTCTACAGAATGCTGACTGCTCAATATCTGACCTCTAGAATCAACCAATTGCCACGGAAGAAAAGTCAAAGAAATTCAAGAAGAAGCAACAGGGGAAGCGCAGGACCCAGGGTGAAATCACAAAGGAGCGCGAGGATGAGTGTTTCAGCTGTGGGGATGCTGGCCAGCTTGTCTCCTGTAAGAAGCCAGGCTGCCCAAAAGTTTACCATGCAGACTGTCTCAATCTAACCAAGCGACCGGCAGGTTGGTGCCAAAATCCACAGAAAGTTCTCCTTGTTTTCTGTCAGAATACAGAGCCCTTTGTTCTTTGCATGCATAGTGTTGAAGGGGGTACAATCCATGTTCTCATTATAGAAAAGAATGACAACAAACATTTAGAATCCTAGGTTATAGAGAAGGGACAAACTCACTCACTGTGTGTCAAGCACTTTATTTACATTTATGTTATGTTATTTTATCCTCCCAGCAACCCATAAGATGAGACCTTTTCACCTTCCCATGATGCAGATGAGGAAGCAGAGTCAAGTTTGGTGAGATGATTTGTCACATTAGAGCATACAGATGGTGGAGGAGCTGGATTGAAAGCCAGGTTTTCTGACTGCAAGGCCATTAAATCAGGTTCCCTTTCTAAAGAAAGAGAGGTTGAGACAGAGTGGAGCTTGAGGTCATTCTAATCAGTAAGGTGTGGATGGATACCTTTTTAGTTCCGTCCAAAGGAAGAGGCAGTTGTATCAGCTAACACATAAGAAAGCTGGTTAGGGTAGGAATTTGTTTGGAGAAGTCATTAACCTTTGGGTGGTAATTTGCAGTTAGAGGAGTTTAGAGATTGGATATCCCATTATTTTAAATGACAATGGTGTGAAACAGGTAGGGAGCCTGTTTCAGGCTCACTAATGGCCTGCTTCCAGAAATTGCAGAAAGAGGGTGGGAATGTAAGGAGTTTGTCCCTTCATTAGCTTTCCTACAATATGTGGTTGCCTGAGTAATGAAATAATAGAAACTAAGGTTAGGGTGGGGGCAAAGCCACAACTTTGACCTCTCAATGCCGGGAAGTGGAAGTGGGGAATTGTTTGAGATCCAATTACTCAGAGCTGTAGCTGGCACAGGATGTGGTAGGACCAATTCTGCCTACGAGCTAGAAATGAAGTCTAGTATAGTTTAGAAGGAGCCAAAGTGGAAACACTATCCATGGCAGACTCTAAGGTGTCATGAAATGGAGGCAAATAGATTAGCAGCTCAGGTTAGCTTTGGGTCTTTTCCACTGATTCTTGGTGGACAACAGGTAAAGTTTGTACTAGTTTCAAACCTTAAAATTGAGCAAAGATGAGCCTGCTTCCATTTTTTGCATTTGTATATCTGTTCCCTACTCTTACTAATAACCAAATAAGCAGGAGTTTGAATATTTTTTTCTTGAGCATTGAATATTTGAGGCTGTATAGGACAAAGTGTATAAAACTATGAAAGTATTATCTTTTCATTTCATCTATGGGGAGCTCTGGGTTGGTCCGCCCTCACCTTGTTGCAATAGTTGTAAAAACAAGGAATTAATCCTGCCCAAAGATTGAGTTGATACTCAGTTGCTACTTCATACTTGGCTGTTTATTTGTATTTGCTGTACACTAGAAAGAGCACATTATGGGGCAAGGGAGTTGTCAGGCAAGTGGTATGAGCTCTCTGCAAAAGGTGGCAGTTTGAAATCACTTCTTTGATCCAGTCCCAGAGCCATGGCCAATCTCATATCCATCTGTTATTTTACTAAGTAAGCTTTTGTTTCACATCTCTGTTTTCAGGGAAATGGGAGTGTCCTTGGCATCAGTGTGACATCTGTGGGAAGGAAGCAGCGTCCTTCTGTGAGATGTGTCCCAGCTCCTTTTGTAAGCAGCATCGGGAGGGAATGCTCTTCATCTCCAAACTGGATGGGCGATTGTCTTGTACTGAGCATGACCCCTGTGGGCCTAACCCTCTGGAACCTGGGGAGATCCGTGAGTATGTGCCTCCTCCAGTACCGCTGCCTCCAGGCCCAAGCACTCACCTGGCAGAGCATTCGTCAGGAGTGCCTGCTCAGGGGCCCAAGATGTTGGATAAGCTGCCTGTTGACACCAACCAGACACTGTCACTGTCCAAAAAAGCTGTGGCAGGGACTTGTCAGAGACCACTGTTGCCTGAAAAACCTCCTAACAGAACTGACTCCAGGCCCCAGCCTGTAGATCGGGTTAGGGACCTTGCTGGGTCAGGGACCAAAACCCAATCCTTGGTATCCAGCCAGAAGCCATTGAACAGGCCATCTGCAGTGGCAGGACCAAGACCCCAGCTATCTGACAAACTCTCTCCAGTGACCAGCCCAAGCTCCTCACCCTCAGTCAGGTCCCAGCTATTGGAAAGACCTCTGGGGACAGCTGACCTGAGGCTGGATAAATCCATAGGTGCTGCCAGCCCAAGGCCCCAGTCATTGGAGAAAACTCCAGTCCCCACTGGCCTGAGACTTCCACCACCAGACAGACTGCTAGTCACCAGCGGTCCCAAACCCCAGAGTTCAGACAGGCCCCCAGACAAATCCTATGCCTCTTTGTCCCAGAGACTCCCACCTCCTGACAAAGTACTGTCAGCTGTTGTCCAGACCCTAGTAGCTAAAGAAAAAGCACTGAGGCCCGTGGACCAGAATACTCAGTCAAAAAATAGAGCTGCTTTGGTGATGGATCTCATAGACCTAACTCCTCGCCAGAAGGAGCTGGTAGTTTCTCCTCATGAAATCACACCACAGACTGATGAGAAGATGCCAGCTCTGGAGTCAAGCTCGTGGACTGCCAGCAAAGGTCTGGGGCAGATACCACGAGCTGTTGAGAGATCCTGTGTGTCAGATCCTGTCCTTCAGCCACAAGGGAAAGCAGCGGCCCCTTCGGAGCACCCCTGGCAAGCTGTTAAATCACTTACCCAGGCCAGACTTCTTTCTCAACCCCCTGCCAAGGCTTTTTTATATGAGCCAGCAACTCAGGCCTCAGGAAGAGCACCTGCAGGGGTGGAGCAGACCCCAGGGCCTCCCAGCCAAGTACCAGGCCTGGTGAAGCACGTGAAGCAGATAGTCGGAAGCCAGCAACTACCTGGACTTGCTGCTAAGAGTGGGCACTCCTTCAGGCCTCTTGGGAAGGTCCCATCCTGCCTTTCCACTGAAGAGAAGTTGGCAACTACAGAGCAGAATCCTTGGGCCCTGGGAAAGGCCTCACCAGGGCCAGGGCTTTGGCCCATGGTTGCTGGACAGACACTGGCACAGTCTTGCTGGTCATCTGGGAGCGCACAGACATTAGCACAGACTTGTTGGTCTCTTGGAAGAGGGCAAGACCCTAAGCCAGAGCAAAATACACTTCCAGCTTTTAACCAGGCTCCTTCCAGTCACAAGTGTGCAGAGTCAGAACAGAAATAACACCAGTAAATGCCACATGACCAGGCCAGCTGCCCCCAAGGGTTCTTGGGGAAGGGAAATCATCTTTCTTTCCCCCCCACACCCTTAAGAAACAGACCCCAACACTTTTCCACTGTTACTCTTTCCTTATATTCCAACACTCAGAACCCTTGCGACATTAGCCAGTTGGGGCTTGTGCTGGTGTGAACCATGTATGGAAATCCAAGTGGGCCCCAGCCAAGGAGACAGACAGACTTGGGTCTCTTTCCCCCAACCTTTACACATGGTAACTTGAAATAAAAAATCCGCTCTAGAGTCAAGCATGGGATTCACTTCTGCTGGTTAGGTTGGAAGGTAGAGGGGACTCTCAAAGCTATTTCTCTAGCCCTCCAGAGCTCCCCACTGAGTGTATCTGATGAACCCTTGGGAGGAACTGATATCCATTCATGTCAGTGGTGGTTTCTTGAGCATTCACAAGTGCTAAGCCAGGTGCTAGTCATTGACAGGAGATAGATAAGATCTGATCCTTGTGAGCCTAACACACCTGTTTGGGGTCCCAGGCTGTTTTCAAGAACCCTTGACCAGGAAGTAACGGAAGTTATGAGGGGGCCTGGCACTCCAGACCTATTTTGTAATGTCCTTTGTGGCCCCAGAAGTGGTTGTGTTAAGTGTCTGTTGATGGGGTGTGCATGTGTGTGTGTGCATGCATGCACACTCAATGCGTAGGTCTCCTCTCTAGGTGGGAGGAGGTTGTAGTGAGGCCAAGTGGGGCTATTGGCTGTGCAGCCACTGCTGCTTCTGTCAGGTCTGTGGAATTTGAAGATTGGTCCTAGGAGGAGCAGCTGGTTGTGTGGGTTGGGCTTTACAAGGACATAGCTTTCCCACAGTGTAAGGAGGCATTTGGCAAGCTTACCTTTCTTTCCTATCAGTTTTCTTCTTTTTGCATCAATCCACCCCATGCCTATCCCCCAAACACTCAGGTGCTTTCAGATTTCAGTCTCGGGCAAAGGCCATAGGGAATCACTGGCAAGCTCTGGGCTAGATCCACCACCAGCTCAGGTAGAGTGCCAGATCCTGATGGAATATCTTGTCTTCTGATACTTTGCCCTCCTACCTGAATGGAGGGAGTCCTCTTCTTCACTAGTGAATTCTGCTGCCCTCTTCCTGGGAATTGCTGTGCTCTGTATGGAGAGTGCCTGCCCGCTGACATAGCTCAAAAACAAACAAGAATCCTTCCCCTATAACTGGCAAGATGTGGCATTTAGAGCAATGTCTAGTCTAAGAGATGACTCCTCATAACTGCTGATTATCTGTTACTGCTGCCCTGAGCTGGGGCCCCAGGGCTGGGAAATCTGTTGGTGCTACCCTGCCCTACCGTTCACCCAGCTCATCAACTGCCAACAGGAAGTGCTGTTTGGCCAGTTCCTTCCCATTCACCCACTCCTCCTTTGTCCCTAGACCAAACGTGTTTACCTCTCTGCTTTGCCAACTTTGCCAACAGCTTTAGCCAACAGGCTGTCTCCTGGCCCAAGTGTCCCTGGCCATTCTGTCTCAGTTACGGCTTTTACACCCTCAACAGGAGTCTATATATTTTGTCCCAAGTTCCTATTGAGGCTATTCTCATCACTTCGAAGGAGGGAACAATAGTTGTATGGAAGCATTTGCGCTTTATATATAAAGATTAAAAGAAAATTTGCTTTTATTCCCCAAAGTCTGTCTCGGGTTGAGACACTTGAACTCAGGCAGAGGCATGAGACTGGACAGGATGCCCTGAGTTAAGGGGCCTATCCCTGCATCTCACTTAGACCTCGGAATCTCCTCTGTGAATTCCACCTGCCTAGTTCTCCCCTTTCATCCTCTCTTCCCACATCATCAGAGAGGGAAAGCTCTTTGTTCAAAAGGAAGAGAAAACAAAGCATCTTATTTTCTTTTTTAAAAAATTTTAAACCATGGAAAAGATATTTTTAAAGAACCCCACCCAGAACATAAAGTTCATTATATTAAGTATTTATCATGTGTGAGAATAATAAGTATATAACTGCAGCTAGTAGGACCCTTTCCCTAATCTCTTAGGTTGTATGAGTAAGGTTTGCTTGGTGCCAGTCCTGTGCCCTTTTCTCTCCTGTCATCTCTAGTTGTGATCAGAAAAAGATATCCGCACTGCACTGTCAGAATCTCCTTTCACTATGTTGTGTGTTAAATTACCGTAGCTCTTTGTTTCATGAAATAAACTGTGAATTTTTTTGCGGGGGGTGTGGGGGGGAATGTGTGTGCAGGCTTTGTACAATTTTTTAAGTGGAGAAGTTTGATCTTGAAGAAGTAGCTTCTCTAAAGTAGGCTTTGGTAGATAATTGACTTGATAGCCGCTCTAGATATGTCTCACAGGACAGGAAGAAGTGAGGGAACAGTGGGCCATGATTGGCCACTTCGTGGTTTTGTTTTGATTCTTTCCATTCTTCACCATTCACTGGAAATGTCCTTCCAGACCTACCTGAGCTTTTGGGGCGGGAGACGGGCAGTTCTTTATCTAAATGGTTGGACAGTCAGGCTTTCGTGAGGGCCATTAAAAGACACTCTCAGGTTGAATGGAAACTAGAAATTCAATTATCAGTCCACTGATAGCACAGCATCTGATACTAGTTGTTAACAAGAAAGCAGTCACCATACAGTTAGAAGCAGAGTCGGAAGGGCTGTTGGGAAGTGAGACTTGCATGAAGGTAGGAAGGGAGTGGCCTTGCCAGCCTTGGGGACTCTCCTGGAGCTATTAATGAGATTTTTTCTCCAGGGGTTGTGAATTGGCAGTTAAAAGGAAATGAAATATTTTCTCTTACAAACTCCTGATCTTTATACAGGATGGTTTGGTATTTGTCTCAAAAGAGAGTCTGCCTCTAAGGCATTTCCCCAGGAAGCCTTTCCAAGGGGAAGCTATAGCTCCCACAAGTGGCTAAAGAATCAATGTCTCTCCCAGTCCTGTTAAGCCAGAAAAAAATTATGGAAACAAATGAAATTTGACTTCAAAGCCTCATTTGCTTCTGCTGGAGCTAACCCATTTTAATAGCAAATTAGCTGTCATTGCTACAAAAGCATCAAGGTTTTAAATGTCTGCTCCCCCCTGAAGTTACTGAGTTTGAGATGATATAAATCACTGTGTTGATCTTCTTCTGAACAACTACCAAATCTACAGTTTTATCATTGATATAAATAATTTATTTTTTACATCCTCTACCCCCACACTACAGTCAGGGCACGAAGGGCATCAGTGATCCTTTCCCAGGCTCGGCAGCATCTACTCACTGGAGCTGGACTCCCAGGTTGCATTGTGTGAACAGAGTGGCAGGAAGTCTGGTCCTGGCAGCTTCCCCTGTGGAGAGGAATCAGGAGAGCACTGAACATGGATGGATTTTTGCCCTCAGCTCCTATAAAGCAGGTTTTCTCTTAAGGCTTTTTTGGGGGATTTTGTCAGCCAGGAGGTCAGAGTGGCCCTGTGTCCTACTTAACCTTTCTGAGAGCTTGGCAGGGAAGGAGCTGCCACAAGCCCCTTTTCCTGCTGAATAATGTTTGGGCTGTACCATGTGTTAGACATTCCAGATCAGTTAGAGCTAGGTAGCTGCTGCATGAGGCTCATTGGCTATGGCCAGTTAGCTCTCAGCTGAGCTTCCTAGGGCCAGTGCGGCAGGACGAGAGGTTGCTGTAGTATAAATTGAAATAATAGATAATTGCTTTGTATACAAAAAAAAAAGTAATGATGGTGCTAATCTCCTGGTACAAAAAAGCACTGCCAAGGGTTGAGGGACTGGGGACTTGAGAAACCCAGGTTCTTGTTTGGAAGGAAGAGATTTTATGTAGAATGTTTTCTTTGAGGCTCTATTAGAGAAGAAGGCAGAGCCTAAGGAAGCCTGCACCTGACCCTGGAGTGGTACAGCACAGTCCAGAGGTGGAAGAGATGCCATATCCAGATGCAGGTGGCCATTGAGTTTTTCTCAGGGCTACTATTACCTTGCCCATAGGCTCCATCCACTGCCTGAAATAGGTTGGTAGAGAGCTCTTGGTGTGGGGTCTCCCCTCTGCCCCTCTCTACCTCTTCCATCCTCATGGGAGCACCTCTTTTGCTATGAAGATTAGGGTAGTATTTCTTAAGGAAGTGGTGTTTATTTTAATTAGAACTCACAGCCTGGGAAGAAATGTTTCCTACCGACACAAGCATAAAACATTACATTCTTATGTGGTCCCTTTTCTAGAGCTGCTTTCCCATGACTTACAGAAACAGGCTGTGGAGGGGCTTCAGATACATACAACACCCTGGAAGCTGAGCAGAGCCTTGGACAGGTGAGCCCAGGAATAGATGCAGAACTGAATGATTCTGGTGCTTTAGACTTCCAGGGTAGGGGCAGAGAACGGGCGGTCTCCAGGTCTGAGGTGGGTGCTGCCTGTGTGCATGTAGGTGAGAGTGTGTTGAAGATGGGTGAGTGCAGCACACAGGAGCTCATGGAGGAGCAGCTTTGTGAGTCTTGGCAAAGAAACAAGCTGACAGTAGAAACCTATCTTTATATTTTTAAGAAAGGGGTGGGGGGTGTCAGCTGAGGTCCATCACTGTTTTGGGTTTTTTTTGCCCCCCCTTTCCCTCTATAGATTATCAGCTGTAAGTGAAACTCCTAGTGAAAAAGAGGGGAACCCTGTGCTAGGAGTCCCCATAAACATGTACTGTAATTCTTTGTATATAGAAAAAAATTACTGTAAAGTAAAGTGTAACTTTACTCTTAATGGCCCTTGCCCTGTGTTTTGTTTTGTTGTCCGTGGGGACACGTAGCTTAACAGGAGGGAGGATGGACTTGGGATAAGAGCAGAAGCCAGCCCTAGATAGTTCCCAGGTGGGCCCACAGCAAAGCTGAGCCCTTCACCCAGGCACAAGTGAGTGGTGTGGGTTTCCTCCCCGTTGCCACCAGCTGTCGGAATGTCTTTCACTCCCCTTGGTGTCTGTTTTAGCTCATTACACAGGAAGCCTCCATCACCAGTGAAGGAAGGGTATTTTGAGGAATTGGTTTTTAAAAAGGAAATGGAACCAAAGCATTTTCTGAGTATGTCTGACATCTTGGCGAAAATTTTCATGCTTCAGAGGCAAATAGGGGCACTGTGAGAGGAACTGACTCAGGCCTAAGGTGGGGAAGCAGAGGTAAAGGGGCCAAGCCACATTACTGGGAAGGGCTGCCACATGCTTCTTTTGGTTGAACATGTCAGCCCTGTCTGCAGGAACACCTGATACTTAAGAAATAGCTGGACTTCCACACAGCCCAAAAATACACTTTGGGGGAACCTTCTGAGTCTCTTTCTGCCCCTTTAGCAAAAAGCGCTACAAGGACAAGTGTGGTAAAACAAGCATTTAGTCCTAGAGTTCTTTTCACTCATGATTTCTCACAGACCTAAGCTAGGTAGCTGTCACTTCATTTTGCAGATGAAAAACTCAGGCCAAGCTTAAGTCCCTTTTCTAAGTTAACAGCTGAAATGGATCCCAGACTGATTCCCTAAGGCCTTTTTCTGTCTGGCAAAACCTGATTTTTTTACCATCAAATAACATTGTGGGATGTTGCTGGGAAGCTTAGGATCTGAGTGAGCCACAGACATGACTCATGGACCTAGACATGACAGAGTAGTAGTGGTAGAGCCAGTCTAAGGTAGCAGTGCTTGAGCCTTTGATCACTGGATACCACCTAAATGCCTGCCTGCCTGCTTTTCTCAGCACCAAAAAGGAATTGTGAGCTTTGCGCTACCCCAACTCCAGCCTCTAACCGTGTCTTGGCCTCTTATTAAAGAACAGGAAAAGGCCCACTTTCTCCATTATCTCAGCTGCAAACCTTGGAGTGGTTACTTGACTTCCAAAGGAAAATTTAAGAGCTGGGAGGAGCCTTACTATAGGAAGTGAGGTCAGCCAGGTGGCCCCAGAAAGAACTAGGTGTCTTGACACCCAATCCACACAACAGGGAAAAGGGCTGAGTGTGATTCACAGTGCATTGATTTTATTTACAAATCAGAAGCCACTTAATCTGCAGACACAAGTGCCGTCCAGGGCAGAAGCCTGGGGTCCAAATCAGCCCTTAACCCTCCTCATGCCCATCAGTCAGCCCAATGGTGCCTCCATTCCATGGGCCAACACAGGCAGGTGCCACCTCTGTTGCCATGGGGACCTGGGGTAGCTTAGACGTTTGACCACCCAAGCCCAGACAAGAGCTAGGTCCAGCCCCTCTAGAGGAATTCTTTTAATTCTCCCAGACCAGGTGAGTGGTGACTTAGTGATGACAACAGTTGTAGAAGTAGGGGTTTGCCTTCTGGCCCAGGTCCACGCCTTTGTCCTCTGTCAAAGAGAGAGGTGGCAGCTCAGCACCCTTGTGTTGAGGGATCAGGTAACTTGTGAAGGAGGCCAGATGCTGTGGGCCTAGAAGAGGTCTCCAGAGAGGCTGGGGAAGCACACACCTGTCATCACCTGGAAGGCAGCCACACTGATGTAATCCTCTGCTACTTTCTGGAAGAGCTCGTCTGGCAGGAAAAAGGATGATCAGTGAGGGCTCAAAGCCCCAGTAGCCCTGGGATCACCCAGTGACCCAGCTCTCTAGGCTCCTCTCTGCCTCCTCTGGTGCCCCTGCCTATTCCTATTGTGAGGCCCAGGACAGCACTCACCCACACTCTGGCCTGTCTTGCTAGATGTTTCAAAGAGCTGAGCATTGATATCTGTAAAGAGAAGTGACTAAAGCCTCATACCTGAAAATCAGGTGGACAAAAAGGGGACTGCTAGCAGTTCAGGGAATCTTACGGATCCTGCAGGTTCAGGGAGGCCAGAAAGCCTTCCCAAGGGACCATGCCATAGCAGCCACTTCCCTCCCTCCACCCCACCCCCAGGGAGCTGAGAAGCAGCTACTGTCTGCATAGTCCTGGACATCATGAAAGTCCACACGGCGACGCCGTCTGTCTTCCTCCAGCAGGTCACTCTTGGTGCCGCACAGGTAGATCTGACAACCCTGGAGCACAAAAGGTTAGGATCACGCCCACAGACCACCAGAGCCTCAGGAACTTGTCTTCTGATTAAGTCTGGCCACCTACCTCTTCTAGGTTGCGCAGCTCCTTCACCCAGAACTTTGCTCGTTCAAAGCTGCTGCTGTCTGTCAGGTCTTGGTATTAGAGACACAGGAAATACAAGGGTCATAGGCCTCTTAAGGCCAGCCAAGCACCACCGTTTGAGAAACAGGCAAGGGTCCTCCCCCGTCCATCCCCCAACCCTTACCATAGCAGACGATGGCAGCCTTGGCGCCTCGATAGTAGATTCGGCTCATGGCCTCGTAGCGCTCAGAGCCTGCTGTGTCCTGAAGGACAGGATAGGGCTCAGCACTGAACTAAGTTATGAACTACTAATCAAGACTTCAAACTAAATACCACGTTCTCCAGACCACCATTTTTAAGCGGGGGTCTAGAGAAGAGAGAGGTCCTCTGAAGCCACAAGTCAGCCAGTAAGTAAGAGGGAGGATCTAAGCAGAACTCGCCCAGGGGACTTACCCAAATGCCCAAAGTCACCGTCCGGTCTCCCACGGACATCACCTTGGCCACGAAGGCGGCCCCGATGGTCTGCAACCAAAGAGAGGCTATCAGGGCCGCGGGTGCGAGCTAGCCCCCTCCCACCCGTGTTGGGCCCCGCGGGGGAATACTCACATTCTGATAGGGCCCCACCAGGAAGCGGTCGTGCACGTATCGCTCCACCAAGCTCGTCTTGCCCACGTACTCTTTGCCCAGCATCACCACCTTGACGTCCACGCGCTGCCCGCTCATGCTCCCAGGGTTGCCTCACCCGCGTCAGGGTCCTGAGCGGGGGCGGGAAGCAAACCCGGATCTCCGCTCCAGCAGGCAGCGCCCAGGCTTCAGTCGCCCACCTACGACTCGAGACACCGCGTCGGGCTCGAGCTCCAGCAGCGCCTCCGTCTGCCCCGGCTCTTCGGCACCGGGAGCTATCCTCCCTGGAAGAGCCCAGGACCCCGGGAGGCCAACGGCGCCGCACGTCGCCGCCCAGCTCGATCGCTTGCTCCGTCGTTCTCTCGCCCGCCCGGCTCAGGCGCTGCTCGGGCACAGACTCCCCACCGGACCTAGGGGCCCCTCCACCCTGGCTCCAGTCCGCAGCGCCGCGACTCCCGCGGGGGGAGGGGATAAAGAGCGAGGGGGCTGGACCTGGAGGTCACGTGCGCCGGCGCCGGAAGTGGTGGGCACGCACAGCTGCGCCGGAAGTGGCGCGCGGCCCGACAACTCCTCATGGCCGCCGTTTGGGCGCGGCGCAGTGGTAACTGAGCTTCCAGCCTGGCAGGCGTGCGTCGAGCCCCGGCCCGGCCTCCGCGTGCCCCGGGGCCCCGCGCCCTTAATGCTGCGCGGGTGCTGAGCCCGCACTGGCCGGGACGATGGTGAAGTATTTCCTGGGCCAGAGCGTGCTTCGGAGTTCCTGGGACCAAGTGTTCGCTGCGTTCTGGCAGCGGTACCCAAATCCCTATAGGTACGTGTCCCTAGAAAGAGCAACCCTGCCCCCTCGCTGTTTGGCGATGGAAGTGTGGGGCTAGGAAAAACTCGACATGGAGTTCGGGGTAGGGGATCTCCGGAACCGTGGCCTTCTTTAGGGGAAGAGGACCTCATCCGGGAATCAGCGAGGCTAGGCCCGCACGGTACTAGGAGGAGGCTGGGCTTGAGCAGTGTTTTAAATGAGACGCTCGTCCAAGGTTTTCTCATCTCAGTATGGTGAGACAGGAAGAGATGGCGGCACAGGAGTTGGGAGGGATCTTGGGGTTGGAAATATGGGCGTTTGACTACTACTCTCTGCTTGTGGCGCTCTCCCGTGGTGTAATGAATCTTGAGGTCCAGCCCTGCTGGGAAGCCCAGGAATCCAGGCCAGCGAGGGGGCGGGAGTTGGAATTTGCCCTGAGATAAGCTCCAGGGATTGTAGTTCAGGTCTGAGCCACAACACAGATCACTCAACAAGTTTGGAAGAAGGCATGGCCATTCTGGCCAGGGAGACTCCAAATGGAAACGCCAACAGGCAGTCTCTCAGGGGCAGGCTCCCGCGGGTCACCTTCACTCTGACACCTGCAGCAAACATGTCTTGACGGAAGACATAGTACATCGGGAGGTGACCCCGGACCAGAAGCTCCTGTCACGGCGACTCCTGACCAAGACCAACAGGATGCCCCGCTGGGCCGAGCGACTGTTTCCTGCCAATGTTGCTCACTCGGTGTACATCCTGGAGGATTCTGTTGTGGACCCACAGAACCAGACCATGACCACCTTCACCTGGAACATCAACCACGCCCGGCTGATGGTGAGATCACCCCACCTTGGTCCCCCCAGAAGTAGAGTACTCTAGGTACATGTGGCTAGGTAGCCATTAGGGGAGCCTCTGTGGCCTGAGGCAGATCTGGGTTACTGCAGCATGATGGCTTTCCAGTACAAATTCAGGTGATCTTTCAATGGGTCAGCCTCTCTGGACCTGTCTTTTTACTCATTCATACAGTGGGGGAAGGGTACATGTTCTTCAGAGTTTGCAAGTACTAACTAAATGTAGAACCCTCGCACTGCCTGGCACACGTATAGGTGGGACCCACAGGAGTGACGCAGAGGGAAGGAGGCAGTGGTTTTCAAACAGAAGTCTGTCAAGCTACGAGAGTGTTGTGGATGTGCCTCAGGGGAAAAGATCGGGACCCCTTGCTCCACATCGACTAGAGTCATTCCAGTTTTAGGGTCTTACTGAATGGTTTCTGCCCGAGATTTTGGGGAAAAGGGGTTCCACGTACCTTTGCTCCCTTGCCCTTAAAAAAGCTTGAAAGGCCATAGTTTAAGGAACATTCTACAGTAGTCTCAACATGTAAATACCCTAAAAGCTTTCAAAGTGATTCTGCTAATCCTCACAGTAACCCTGGGAGGAGGATATTACTTTCTATTGTGCAAAAAGGAAGTAAGGTTCAGAGAGGGGAAGTGTCCTACAAGGGCACAGAGTGAGTGAGCACCATGATGCTCTGCCCCAGAGTTATCTGAAGTCCTCACAGCTAACTCTCCTGAGGCACTACACATGTTTTATAAATTAGTAATCTAGCTATGAGAAATGACTTCTAAGTGTTTCTTTTGGAAGTACTGGTCCATTTTCTCCTTTCTGATAGAGCTGTAGTGATTGCTAGATTTTCATTTTTATTTGGGAGGCCAGAAAGCTTAAGAGCAAAAGCATTTCACATGTCTAGACATAAAAGTACAAAACATAAAAGTACAGGACCAGGAGAGAGTTATAAGGCCCTCTGCTGATCTCAGAAGTCCATGTGCCTTTCAATTTAAAGGATCAGAGGAGAGATGTTAGAGAGTATGATGGCCTTTATGTTCTTACTGTCTTCCTGAAATGCAGCTTGGGAATGCAGTAAGGAAAGGAGTAGATGTTCATTTACTTTCCCTTGTGAAAAAGAGGCAGGGGAATGAAATGGATGTGCAGGTTGCAAAGAGAAAGACTCCCACATGGTTGTGGTTGGCCCGACAGATGGTGGAGGAGCGATGTGTTTACTGTGTGAACTCTGATAACAGTGGCTGGACCGAAATCCGTCGGGAAGCCTGGGTCTCCTCTAGCATATTTGGTGTCTCCAGAGCTGTCCAGGTGAGGAGTGTTGTGTGTGGGTACTGGGGCCCACGGCACAGAGGTGAGCTAGGGGTCCGTGAGCAGCTCAAAATCCTTCCTATTGTCATCTTTTGCCAGGAATTTGGTCTCGCCCGGTTCAAAAGCAACGTGACCAAGACTATGAAGGGTTTTGAATACATCTTGGCCAAGCTGCAAGGTGAAGGCTCTGGGCACAAGCACAGGGCGGGGTCCAAGTTCTAGTTGCCTGGGGCTACATGTAGCCTGGGGCTGTCGCCAACCCCACTCTAAGCCTGGAACCTTTTATCTGAATCCTGGGCAAATATTGCCTTTTCGATGTGGCATAGCTCACTGGAGGTGATGTTTGGAGGGAGGTGGTTAGGTGTGTCTTCTTGGTGTCTTCTGAAGCCAACCCCTGCCCCTTGCTGCAGGTGAGGCCCCTTCCAAAACCCTTGTGGAGACAGCCAAGGAAGCCAAGGAGAAGGCCAAAGAGACGGCCCTGGCAGCTACGGAGAAGGCCAAGGATCTCGCCAGCAAGGCAGCCACCAAGCAGCAGCCACAGCCACAGCCGTTCATGTAGCTACAGCCCTGGCACCACCCACCCCACCCCTACTGCCCCCAAGACTTTATATTGAAGTCGACTTCCAGCCCCCTCTGCTGTCTGGGTGGGTCAGGCACGGGTGTCCTGTGTGGTGGCTACAGTGTGCCAGGCACGCTAACCCACATCTGGGCTGGGCCTGCTATTCCTCATCAGGCGGCTGAGAACAGGTGCCGTGACTTGCCCGGGTCACAGGGTGCGGAGAAGTGACAAACACAAGACTGTAAGCTCCACAGGGCAGGGACCTTTGGTCTGTTCTCTGATGTGTCCCAAGTACCTGGAACAATACCTAGCACATAACAGTCATCCAATAAATATTTGTTGAATTCATTCAGCCCCAGCTCTGGAGTCAGACAGCTTTGGTTTGAATCTTGACTCCACTGTTGCCTGGCTCTGGGCCTCTGAGCTGTGAGGACTGAAGGGGCACTGCTTGGCGTGGTCAGCAGTGTTAGCGGTGGCTACTGATCTCATTTCCTCTTTTCCAGTTTGTGGCTGGGAGTTTTCCCCATTTTCATCAGGGCAAGACCATGGATAGGAAGTTAGTAAAAAAGCTTTTAATGAAAATACTGTACAGTATCTGTGGGACAAAGGCCACGGGACCTTGTCTGGGAAAGAATGTGAGGGCCCAAGAGGCTTCCTGCTCCCATGGGGACAGCTGAGCCAAGTGCTACAAGAAAGGCCTGGAAGGGCCAGGTGGCCCAGGCCCAAGCCGCGTGCCCCCCAGGGCTCAGGGGAGGCCCAGGTGTCCCTCCCCCAGGAAAAACTGCCAGCAGCAGGCAGCAGAATGGAGGGAGCACCTGTTCCCAGGCAAGGAGTCTCTCAGTTCATTCCAGGAGGAGGTGACTCCCAGTAATCCCTGAGGCTTGGAGAAGTCCCCTGCCTGGCAGAGCGGAGGTGGTCTAGGCCAGAGGCTCGCTGCAGGTCGGTGAGAATCATAGCCAGGTGCCGCTGTGTGAGTAGCTGTGCTCCTGGCCTGTGCTGAAGCCCCGCAGCAGCTCAGCCTTGCCCCCAAACACCAGGCTCTCCACGTCCACCTCCACCTCCTCTGCACAGGGAGGGGTCCAGTCAGGAGAGCTGGCCCACATGGCCCACACGCCTGCTCAGCTTCAGAGCACTCACCTTGGTCTGAGTCGGAGCGCTCTGAGGAGAGACCTGAAGAGTCCAGGCTGTCCGCCCGCGGCCGTTCCCTCTCACCTGCCCCTGGTGGCCCCTGCAGCTGCTCCAGCTGCTGCTGCAGGCTCTGCTGCTTGCTGCGCAGCTTCTCCTTGAGCCGCCGGGCCTGCTGCTCCTGCTCTTCCAGCTTCTGCAGACCCCAGGGGAAGTCAGGGGGGGGTCAGCTGCTGGGGTGTTGGGGCCTCACCCCAACACCATTCAACAGCAAGCATAGTCACTCGGAGACTGCTGCCCCAAGCTCCAGGTGGAGCCCACTAAATCTGGGTCCCAAAGGATTGCTCCTGCTGCCTCCCCAAAGCCAGGCCACCCTGCCTTCTTGCACCATGTAAATGGCCCGTGAGAATTCTGTCTAGGTTGAGGGAGGAGGGAGGCCCTTGGGCCTAGTCATGTGATGTCAAGGAATTAGAGTATTTTGGTGTCAAGCATCAGATTGGAAGAGACTGTGGCCACATGTGAGAGTGTGTTCTCTGGATCAGGGAGGTAACCACCTCTAGGTTCCAGCCAAGTACTGCCACGTGGAAACAGGCCCAGGATTGCCAGGTTTCCCAGTTTCTTTTAAGAGAAGCTTAGAAAGTCAAGGTTTTTTTCAGGTCAAATGCCCTTTGAAGTGCTAACAGCTAATTTAAATTTTTAGAAACTACAGACCAAAGAAAAGCTACCAGTTTGTAACTCCTGGTCAAGATGCTCCCAGGAGCCCTAAGCCTTCAGCATTAGTCCCTTCCCCCAACCCACACCCAAGCTCTGCCCACCTTGAGTTCTACAGACTAGAGGGCCAAGGGTTCTCCCATGGGAGCCCTCAGTGGGCAGAAGCCTGCTTTCAGTCTGCAAGAAGGGGAGAGGTAGGTGAGGAGGCATTCGGACTGGGAGTGGAAGGATGAGTAAGAGCTGTCTAGGTGAAGATGGGGAAGAAGTATCCAGGCAGAGGGAAACAAGTGCATGAAGAGGTCAGCTTTTTGGGAAGTAAGGAACTGAGACTGTCTGGTAAGGAGCCATAGAAGGTTTTAGCAGGAGACAGACATAGACAGATCTATGTGCTGCACAGAACATTCTAGGGCAAGGTGGAGGACAGCCTGGTGGAGGCAAAACAGGAAGCAGCCAGTCCAGAAGATGACGGATAGTGCTTCCAGGAAGGAGTAATTCCCAGATCCTGCTCCCAGGCCATCCAGTACCAGAGGCACACACATCATCCAGGTCAGGCAAGCATCATGTAAGAAACAGGCCCACTACTCAGCCAACATGTTATTCAGCCACAATGAGGGGAATGCAGGCACCTAGGGACAGTGCAGACAGTTCCCAAACCATGAGTGATTTACTGCATGGCCTAGTGATCTGTCCCGGCCATGGTCCCCTGTGCCAAGAAAGAGCCTGGAAGAGCAGGTGCTTAATAAATTCTTACTGAAGGAAAGAATACAACTCAGGGGCCCTGGACCAAGGTTCTGACTTTGCTTCTCATAGCTATGCTGCCTGTTCCTCAGTCCTCTGTGCCTCCATTTCTTCCTATGACAGGCCATTAGGGTAGGAAAAGGCCTCTTTTTTTCCTGGCGTCTTCTAATCCCGCACTCGGGTTGCCTCAGGGATGCCTCAGGCTTGAGTCAGCACACCCCACTCCCGACCACCAGGGGGCGCCGAGCTTCGCTGAGACAGCAGCCGCTAGGGCCCTGGGAGGACAGGTGACCTTTGTCCTCTGTCCTTTCCCCTCCTGACATCTGGAGCTGCCTTCCAAAGTGGCATCAGGACAGACCACCCAGAACAGGAGGTCTTGAAGGATGGGAGAGAGGGAGAGTGAGGACCATCCTTCTGCAGTCCAGACGACCATTGTGCCGTGACCTATCACAGAATCTTTTCAACAGCCATGCCCCCCACAGAGGAAGAAGTGAAGTCCAGAGAGGCTAAGTGACTTGTCCGGGGGCCCACAGTTGGAATGGAAGTAATAATAGCTGTAATAACAACAGTGAACACTTACTGGGCAAAGGCACTTAAGCCTCAGAACAATCGAGCAAGTTATTTTCTGCTTTTCCTTCTACTTAACAAATTTGGAAAACGAAAGCACAGAGAACTGTCCCATGTCACACACTTTGGAATATGATCTCAAGCCTCTCTCCCCAGTTCCACCCAGCCCATGCCTACTACACCTTTCCAGCAATCCTGAAAGGTGGCCCCAGGGCACAAGGGTAGCTCTTTACCTGAATGTGCATCCTGGCCCAGCGCAGAAGGCTCAGTGTGGTGTGTCGGGCACAGTCAGCCCCCAGGGGCATCTGCTGCTTCAGCTGCTCCAGGCAGCGCTTCAGCTGGGCCCTCCTGGGGGGGAAGGGGTCTGAGGGCAGTGCTGGCCACAGGGACAGCAGGGGAGGGAAGAAAGCCAGAGGGAGGTGGTTCCTGGGACCTGATGCAGCCGGGGCAGGGCTGGGACTCACCTGCGCTTCTCCAGCTCATTGTGCACAGACCTGCCAATGCCAGGGAGGATGGGGTTAGGGAGGTCAGCTACTGCCTACACCCTCAATACCAGGGCTCCCAGGGGTTCAAAAAATCCACTACAGATGTCTGCCCCAAATTAGCCCAGTGTGGCCACCTTGTGCTGGCTTTTGTCACCTGGGTCCCCAGGCAGAGGCAGACACACTGAGGCCAGTTGCTGAGCAAGGCCTGCCCAGGTGGCTGTGGGGTCCAAAAGAGGTCCCCTACCGAGCTATCAGGAAGGGTTTCCTGGACAGAGGTGACAGTTGAGCTGAGCCAGAAATACAAGTTACCCAGTGGAGAGAGAGGCGTTCAAAGTAGAGGGTAGAGCATGTGCAAAGGTTGAGACAAGGAGTTAAAAGGAGGAAGCCTGTGGGGGAAAGCGAGTGGTGATATGTGGAGTGTACCAGACTGAGTGGAAACAGGACCCAGAAGTGTCTTGTTCACAGTTCCTGACACATCAGGGGTGCTCAAGAAATAGTTCTTAAATGAACAGGAAGGTGTTTGGGGGTGGTGGGATATGGCAGGAGGGAGGGATCTGAATGCCTCCAGAGTAGGGTACCTGGCCCAGAAGATGCAACAAGGAGGAAGTGGGCAGTGGAGGGGCCCGAAGAGGGACGGCTCCCGTTCCCCCACCCCCACTCCCCACTGCCCCCAGCCCTCCTCACCGCCCACTGTCCAGCGCGGCAGGAGCCTGGGGGGATCTCTTCCTCCTCCTGTGGACGGGGCCCGGACTGCGGTGCGGGCACAGGGACGCATAGCCATGCTCGGCCTCTGCCAGAGAGAGCCCCCTCCCGCATCAGGCTGGGGCTGCTCCCAGCTGACGCCCCTGGCACCGCACGGACGGGGAGGGGCTTTTGGCGCCAGGGCCATTTCTCCAGCCTGACCACCCGAGGACCACTCTCGAGTTGAAGGTGGCGGCGGGGTTGCCCCGGGGCAACTGTCCTATGGCCATGCAGCCCACGAGTTAGTAGCCAAGTGCCAAGGCCCGTGTCAGCGAGATCGTTCCGTGCAGTGTGGCCAAGGGTTCTTCCTCACCTCTCTCGCGGCGCTCCAGGAACTCGGCCGCCTGCAGCAAGACCTGGATGTTGCTGGCCACGGGTTCCATGTCGGCGACACCAGGCCACAGGGGGGCCTAGGGTGCTGGCCAGAGGAGCTACTGCACCACTTTTGTTACAATGTAACTGACACGGTGCAACAAACACAGGCGCGTGGCCACGCCCCCGGTAGCCACGCCCCCTGGACGGCCCCAACCTTGACCCCGCCCCCTGGGAGTGGGAGCGGCAGCCCACCCTTCGCGAGTCCGCGAGCGCTCATGCACTCGCTCAGGGCCAGTAAGGAGGCCGACTTAAGACACGGCCGTTCGGCGAACCCCCGGGGTGTTAATTGCTGCGTCTTCCCGCCTCGCTCGGCGACCACTTGCTCATTTGGCGTCTTCGGGCGTGTTTTCAGCCCCGCGCTGATTCCGAAAACTCCGGAACTAGATTGGTGCGCTGGAGATCGATAGTCCCCGGGAGGCCCCTGGCTCCACCGCTACACGTGGGCGCCGCGGAGGCGGGGCTGGTAGGCACCCTAGTCTATTTGCCCACTGCCTCCTGCAGCTCGCTGCCGACACTTCCGGGGAGGGGCCTTGGAGTCCCGCAGGCACTATTGGCAGCGTGCGGCCCCGCCCTCTCCCACTGCTGGTCAACACTTTGGGCGGGAAAAGGAGGTTTCAAATTTGAAAACCCAAGCGATGGGGGCGGGGCGAATAAGGACCGGGACATCAGTGCGCAGGCTCCAGGGGAGGGGGCGCCGATCTCGCTCCTACGCCCGTGGGGTCTGTGTCCTCGCCAGCCTGCCATCTTCCCCAGTAGGCCCCTGCTGGGCGTCAGCTTCCTATTGTGGCGACTGGGAACAATCTCCTCCTCCAGCTCTTCAGCTGGAAAGCTATTGTTGCTACAACAACGTCAGTAGGGTACTAACCTTCCCAAGCTAGCGAACTGGCTTGCTGGAGAGCCCTGAGTAGGTTCCTTCCGTCACCGCTGCTTCTCAGCTGTGCGGCTCGGGAAGACGTCCTCCTGTAAACTCGGAAGGCCCAACGACGGCGTGATTGAAGGATCAGAAAACATACCCATGCCGTGCCCAGCACCGTAGGGGCTGTTGCCGGCACAGGCTTCCTCCTACAGAACCCCTGGTTGCCTTATTTGTTTGTTTGATTTTTTTATTTTTTAATATTTTATTAAGGTTCTTATGAAGGTTTCACATGAAAAAACAACGTGGTCACTACATTTAACAATACTATCAAGTCCCCACCCATACCCCAATGCAGTCACTGACCATCAGTGTAGTAAGATTCCACAGATTCACTATTTGCCTTCTCTGTGCTACACTGTTTTCCCCGTGATCCCCCCACACCATGTGTACTAAACATAATACCCCACAATCCCCTTCTCCCTCCCTCTCCATCCACCCTCCCCCACCCGTCCCCTTTGGTAACCACTAGTCCCTTCTTGGAGTCTGTGAGTCTGCTGCTATTTTGTTCCTTCAGTTTTGCTTCGTCGTTATACTCCACAAATGAGGGAAATTATTTGGCACTTGTCTTTCTCCGCCTGGCTTATTTCACTGAGCATAATATTCTCCAGCTCAATCCATGTTGTTGCAAATGGCAGGATTTGTTTCCTTCTTATGGCTGAATAGTATTCCATTGTGTATATGTACCACCTCTTCTTTATCCATTCATCTACTGATGGACACTTAGGTTGCTTCCATATCTTGGCTATTGTAAAAAGTGCTGCAATAAACATAGGGGTGCATATGTCTTTTTTAATCTGAGAAGTTGTAGTCTATGGGTAAATTCCAAGGAGTGGGATTCCTAGGTCGAATGGTATTTTTATTTTTAGTTTTTTGAGGAACCTCCATATTGTTTTCTACAATGATTGAACTAGCTTACATTCCCACCAGCAGTGTAGGAGGGTTCCCCTTTCTCCGCATCCTTGTTCTATGCATTTGTTGTTCTTAGTCCTTTGGATGCTGGTCATCCTTACTGGTGTGAGGCGATATCTCATTTTGGTTTTAATTTGCATTTCCCTGATGATTAGTGATGTGGAGCATCTTTCTATGTGCCTGTTGGCCATCTGAATTTCTTCTTTGGAGAAATGTCTCTTCATATCCTCTGCCCATTTTTTAATCAGGTTATTTGCTTTTTGGGTGTTGAGGCATGTAAGTTCTTTATGTATTTTGAATGTTAGCCCCTTGTCCGATATGTCATGTACAAATATATTCTCCCATACTGTAGGATGCCTTTTTGTTCTGTTGATGGTGTCCTTTGCCATACAGAAACTTTTTAGTTTGATGTAGTCCCATGAGTACATTTTTGCTTTTGTTTCCCTTACTTGAGGAGATGCATTCAGGAAGAAGTTGCTCATGCTTATATTCAGGAGATTTTTGCCTATGTTGTCCTCTAAGAGTTTTATAGTTTCATGACTTACATTCAGGTCTTTGATCCATTTTGAGTTTACTTTTGTGTATGGGGTTAAACAATAATCCAGTTTCATTCTCGTGCATGTAGCTGTCCAGTTTTTGCAACACCAGCTGTTGAAGAGGCTGTCATTTCCCCATTGTATGTCCATGGCTCCTTTATCATATATTAATTGACCATATATGGTTGGGTTTATCAGGGCTCCCTAGTCTGTTCCATTGGTCTATGGGTCTGTTCTTGTGCCAGCACCAAATTGTCTTGATTACTCTGGCTTTGTAGTAGAGCTTGAAGTTGGGGAGCATAATCCCCCCAGCTTTATTCTTCCTTCTCAGGATTGCTTTGGCTATTTGGGGTCTTCTGTGGTTCCATTTGAATTTTAGAACTATTTGCTCTAGTTTGTTGAAGAATGCTGTTGGTATTTTCATAGGAATTGCACTGAGTCTGTATATTGTTTTAGGCAGGATGGCCATTTTGACAATATTAATTCTTCCTATCCATGAGCACGGGATGTGTTTCCATTTATTGGTATCTTCTTTAATTTCTCTCATGAGTGTGTCTTGTAGTTTTCAGAGTATAGGTCTTTCACGTCCTTCGTTAGGTTCATTCCTAGGTATTTTATTCTTTTTGATGCAACTGTGAATGGAATTGTTTTCCTGATTTCTCTCTCTGCTAGTGCATTGTTGGTGTATAGGAATGCCACAGATTTCTGTGTATTAATTTTGTATCCCGCAACTTTACTGAATTCAGATATTAGATCTAGTAGTTTTGGAGTGGATTCTTTAGGGTTTTTTATGTACAATATCATGTCATCTGCAAACAGGGACAGTTTAACTTCTTCCTTGCCAATCTAGATGCCTTTTCTTTCTCTGTGTTGTCTCATTGCCATGTCTAGGACCTCCAGTACTATGTTGAATAGAAGTGGGGAGAGTGGGCATTCTTGTATTGTTCCCGATCTTAAAGGAAAACCTTTCAGCCTTTCGCTGTTAAGTATAGTGTTGGCTGTGGGTTTGTCAAATATGGCCTTATTATCTGAGGTACTTGCCCTCTATACCCATTTTGTTGAGAGTTTTTATCATGAATGGATGGTGAATTTTGTCAAACGCTTTTTCAGCATCTATGGAGATGATCATGTGGTTTTGTCCTTTTTGTTGATGTGGTGGATGATGTTGATGGATTCCCAAATGTTGTACCATCCTTGCATCCCTGGAATAAATCCTACTTGATCATGATGGATGATCTTTTTGATGTATTTTTGAATTCGGTTTGCTAATATTTTGTTGAGTATTTTTGCATCTATGTTCATCAGGGATATTGGTCTGTAATTTTCTTTTTTTGTGGTGTCTTTGCCTGGTTTTGGTATTACAGTGATGCTGGCCTCATAGAATGAGTTTGGAAGTAGTCCCTCTTCTTCCACTCTTTGGAAACTTTAAGGAGGATGGGCATTAGGTCTTCACTAAATGTTTGATAAAATTCAGCAGTGAAGCCATCTGGTCCAGGAGTTTCATTCTTATGTAGGTTTTATATTACCAGTTCAATTTCATTGCTGGTAATTGGTCTGTTCAGATTTTTTGTTTCTTTCTGGGTCAGCCTTGGAAGGTTGTATTTTCCTAGAAAGTTGTCCATTTCTTCTAGGTCATCCAGTTTATTAGCATATAATTTTTCATAGTATTCTCTAATAATTCATTGTATTTCTGTGGTGTCTAGTGATTTTTCCTTTCTCATTTCTGATTCTGTTTATGTGAGTAGACTCTCTTTTTTTCTTGACAAGTCTGGCCAAGGGTTTATCTGTTTGTTTTTTTCTCGAAGAACCAGCTCTTTCTTTCATTGATTCTTTCTATTGCTTTATTCTTCTCCGTTTTATTTATTTCTGCTCTAATATTTATTATGTCCCTCCTTCTCCTGACTTTGGGCCTCATTTGTTCTTCTTTTTCTAGTTTTGTTAACTGTGAGTTTAGACTGCTCATATGGGATTGTTCTTCCTTCCTGAGGTAGGCCTGTATTGCAATATACTTTCCTCTTAGCACGGCCTTCGCTGCATCCCACAGATTTTGTGGTGTTGAATTATTGTTGTCATTTGTCTCCATATATTGCTTGATCTGTTTTTATTTGGTCATTGATCCACTGGTTATTTAGGAGCATGTTGTGAAGCCTCCATGTGTTTGTGGGCTTTTTCATTTCTTTGAGTAATTTATTTCTAGTTTCATACCTTTGTGGTCTGAGAAACTGGTTGGTATGTCAATCTTTTTTAATTCACCTAGGCTCTTTTTGTGGCCTAGTATATGATCTATTCTTGAAAATGTTCCATGTGCACTTGAGAAGAATGTGTATTCTGCTGCCTTTGGGTGCAGAGTTCTGTAGATGTCTGTTAGGTCCATCTGTTCTATTGTGTTGTTCAGTGCCTCTGTCTCCCTACTTATTTTCTGTCTGATAGATTTGTCCTTCAGAGTGAGTGGAGTGTTGAAGTCTCCTAGAATGAATGCATTGCATTCTATTTCCCCTTTTAATTCTGTTAGTATTTGTTTCACATATGTAGGTGCTCCTGTGTTGGGCATATAGATACTTATAATGGTTAAATATTCTTGTTGGATTGACCCTTTTATCATTATGTAATGTCCTTATTTGTCTCTTATGACTTTCTTTGTTTTGAAGTCTATTTTGTCTGATACAAGTACTGCCACTCCTGATTTTCTCTCCCTCTTAGTTGCATGCAATGTCTTTTTCCATCCCTTCACTTTTAGTCTGTGTATGTTTTTGGGTTTAAAGTGAGTCTCTTGTAGGCAGCATATAGATGGGCCTTGTTTTTTTATCCATTCAGTGACTCTATGCCTTTTGATTGGTGCATTCAGTCCATTTACATTTAGGGTGATTATCGATAGGTATGTACTTATTGCCATTGCAGGCTTTAGATTCATGGTTACCAAAGGTTCAAGGTTAACTTCCTTACTATCTAAGAATCTAACTTAATTCACTTAACATGCTATTACAAACACTATCTAAAGTTTTTTTTTCTCCTCCTTTTTCTTCCTCCTCCATTCTTTATATATTAGCTATCATATTCTGAACTCTTTGTCTATTCCTTGGTTGACTTTGGGGATAGTTAATTAAATTTTGTATTTCCTTAGTAATTAGCTGATCTACTTTCTTAACTGTGGTTTTATTACCTCTGGAATTTGACAGCTATTAAACCTTAGGAACACTTTCATGTATAGCAGTCCCTGCAAAGTACACTGTAGAGATATGGTTTGTGGGAGGTAAATTCTCTCAGCTTTTGCTTATCTGGAAATTGTTTAATCCCTCCTTCAAATTTAAATGATAATCTTGCCGGATAAAGTAATCTTGGTTGAGGCCCTTCTGCTTCATTGCATTAAATACATCATGCCACTCCCTTCTGGCCTGTAAGGTTTCTGCTGAGAAGTCTGATGATAGCCTGATGGGTTTTCCTTTGTATGTGATCTTATTTCTCTCTCTGGCTGCTTTTAATAGTCTATCCTTATCCTTGATCTTTGCCATTTTAATTACTGTATGTCTTGGTGTTGTCTTCCTTGGGTCCCTTGTGTTGGGAGATCTGTGCATCTCCATGGCCTGAGAGACCATCTCCTTCCCCACACTGGGGAAGTTTTCAGCAATTACCTCCTCAAAGACACTTTCTATCCCTTTTTCTCTCTTCTTCTTCTTCTGGTACCCCTATAATGCGAATATTGTTCCATTTGGATTGGTCACACAGCTCTCTCTCAGTCTTAGAGATCCTTTTTTCTCTCTGTGCCTCAGCTTCTTTGTATTCCTCTTCTCTAGTTTCTATTTCATTTATCTTCTCCTCCACCGTATGTAATCTTCTTTTAATACCCTCCACTGTGCTCTTCAGTGATTGGATCTCAGACCGGAATTCATTCCTGAGTTCTTGTATATCTTTCTGTACCTTCATGAGCATGTTAATGATTTTTATTTTGAACTCCCTTTCAGGAAGAGTCATAAGGTCAATGTCATTTACATCTTTCTCAGGAGTCGTATTAATAATTTTACTTTGAACCAGGTTCCTTTGGCGTTTCATATTTGTGTATGGCGCCCTCTAGTGCCAAGAAGCTCTACTCTCTGGAGCTGCTCAGCCCTGGAAGCAATGTTGGGGGTCACATTGGTGCCTGGGGGAAGGAAAGAGCTGTTTCCTGCTTCCTGGCTGCTATGCCTGTCTCCACTGCCTGAACCAGTGGGCCAAGCACACAGGTATAAGCCTCTATGCTTTGCATTTGTAGTTGCTGTAGACAGATCTTCCCTCTGGCTGGCCTAACACCAGGGTGGGGTTTGCCAGTTTGAGAGTCAGGTGGGGCTAGCCAGGAGAAAGGTGCAGTAGGCTGTGTATCATGGAGGGGGTCCTTGGGGCTGTGTAGCCAGCCAGGGAGCTGGAACACCTGAAGATTGTGAAAGTTCCCAACCTGCAGAGTGCACCCAGACAATTTTGTCTACCTGTCCTCTCTCCTGAGCAGTAAACTCTGTGCAATCCTTACCCCTTTAGCAGCCCTCTTGCTAAGGGCTTCCTTGTAGGAAGTCTCTCAGACTGCCTGCCTTTCTTTGGTCCCAAATCAGCCGGATATGGATCCCTGCTTTCCAGAAGTGGCTGGGATCTCAGTCTCTCCAGGAATTCTGCCTGTCTTAGCTTTCCAACCCCCTAATCATGAGAGTACCATGAAATGTAGGTTTGTGCTCCCAGAGCAGATCTCCAGAGTTAGGTATTCAGCAGTCCTGGGCCTCCACTCCCTCTCCGCTTCATTTCTCTTCCTCCCGCTGGTGAGCTGGAGTGGGGGAAGGGCTTGGGTCCCACCAGGCCATAGCTTTGGTATGAAACCCTTTTCTGTGAGGTCTCCTTTTTTCTACAGGTGTATGCAGTCTGGTGCCGTCCTCTTTCCTGTTGCTCTCTCAGGATTAGTTGTATTAATTATATTTTCGTATTATATGTAGTTTTAGGAGGAAGCCTCTGCCTCACCTCTCACACCGCCATCTTTCTCCCTGGCTGTCTTTTAATTTAGAGTCCACGAGCCCTTCTTTAACATGATTTTCTAACCTCCAGAAGGAGTAGCTGCAGTGACTTCTAGGAGCAGCACCAGCAGGTATGGCCACAACCTGCGGAGACAGTGATAGTCTGAGGGTGGAGACAGGAAGATGAAAGCAGCTGTTACAGGGTGGAGCATTACTGCTGGGTTGGGGCTGAGTCTGCGACCCAAAATGGAGAGGAAGGACTAGATTCCTTATAAAGAGAGAGTCCTGGGTAAACACAGTTACACGGCACCATCCACCCATTCACCCAGCAGTTCACACACACAATATTGGCAGGGAACTTACTGGATCCCAGGCCCTGTGCTGGGGACCAGAGAATACAACAATGGGTAAAGCTGGACAAAAGGGATAGAGGTCCACATAGTAATCACACAATGGAGTTACAGCGTTGATGAGTCCTCACAGGAAAATATAACATGAGGGCAATTCCTAAGGAGCATGTGACCTCATCAGGAAGATAAGAGAAGGTTTTCTGGAGAAGTGGATGAACAGGTATGTACAAGAGGGATGTAGGAGAATTCCAGACACCGGAAGAGCAGGTCCACAGACCCGGAGGCTGAAAGGAATGTATACAGACTGAAAGAAGGCCAATGTTGCCAGCACGGAGAGAGCAAGGGCAGAGGGCAAGCCAGTGCTAGAAAGGCAGGCAGAGCCCGGAACAGCCTGATGGATTCCCCAAACCTCCACCCACAATCAGTAAAGTCTGAAGAATGGAGTCACAGGCTTGTGAATGAATTTCCAATTTTATTTCACAAAAGTCAGCATCCACACAGTGTGGCACAAACCTCTAGTCAGACATCTGGGACCCAGGCGGCTCAATCCTGCAGCATGGGTAGGATTGGGGCGGGGGTTCTGAGGGAGGAGAGCTCCCAGCAGGGGCTGGACTGCCTACACTGAGGAGCCTGGACATCGTCCTAGGGGGTATGGGTAGGACATGAGCTTGGGAACAGCATTCAGGCTAAGGTCAGCCAGGCCTTAGGCCTCCCATAAAAGTGGGTCTGGGCCATCGGCCAGGGGGACAGAAAGTAATACCTCCCAGGAAGCAGGGCACATGGGGAGGATGTGCCTTTTTCCTCTACCTACTTTTAATATTTTCTATCTTTGGTTCTCAGCTGTTGACTATGATACCCAGGGAGTGGTTTTCTTTGTGTTTGCCTTGCTTGGGGTGTTTGAGCTTTTGGAAAGTTTGTCAGTCTTTCTAAAAACATTTTTTTCCTGCCCTATTCTTTTCTCTCTTACTTTGACCCCCGTCTCATGCATGCTTCCCAGTTCAGTACTCTCCCACGGGTAACCACTGCTGCTGCTGTTTGGGCGTGGTTTTTGTTTTAATGTCTCTGCCTAAAATGTGTAAGTTGTATTTACTTGTCTTCAAGTTTCTTTCTTCTATGATGTCCAATTTGGTGATTAGCCCTTCACTGTAGTTTTTACTTTAGTTATCATATTTTTCAGATTTAGAATTTCCACTTGGTTCTTTTAAGTTTTCTACAGCTATCCCAGAATATCTCATTACCTCATCTATTAATTTCTGAGGGCTGCCATAACAAAGTACTATAAACTGAGTGGCTTAAAACAACAGGAATTTACTCTCCCCCCCCAGTACTGAAGTCTGGGAGTTCAAAAGCCAGGGATCATCAGGATTGGCTCCTCTGGAGGAGCTCTGAGCGAGCATCTGGCTGAGGCCTCTCTCCTCACGTCCTCAGCTTGGGACAAGCTTATAGGGACCCCTTGGCTAAAGGTGCATCACTGCAGTCTCTGCATTTGCCCTTGTGTCTCTGTGTCCACATTTCCCTCTTCTAAGAACACCATTCACTGGATTGGAGCCCAATATAATCTCACTTTAACTTAACTAATTATATCTATAAAGACCCTATTTCCAAATTAGGTCACATTCTGAGGCAGACATAAGTTTTTGAGAGACACATTCAACTCATACCCTTTCTCTATCCCAATTGTTATTCTTTTCCCATTAATTATTTTATATATTTATAATAGTTGTTTTATGTCTTTGTCTGCTAATTCCATTGTGGGTTTTTTTTTGGTGGGGCTTTTATTGACTGTGTTTCCTCTTGATTATAAAGCATATTTTCTTGCTTCTCATGTTTTGCAATTTTTTTACTGATTCTAGAATATAAAAGTGGGGAAAAATCTAACAGAGTACAACTATATCAAAGTATATCTGTATATTTTATTTTGTTTTTGCTTACTTTCCTTAAGAGTGCAAATCCTTACCTATCTGGCAGTCAGAGTGAAGATCTGAGCATTCCTTTCTCTCAGGTTTTGTGAGCTGTTCAGCTAACTGTACAGTTAAAGGGAACACAGTCCACATGAGACCACTGGGCAAGGGACGGAGCTCAGGAGTCTGGGCGACCATGACACCGGGTCCTCCCATGCCTGTGCATAGGCCACCCACTGTGCTGGGCTGGACTGCCAGCAGCAGTGCTAGTCTAGCACATGCTACCCCCTCAGGACACTCTCACTCCTGTGGGGTAGGGTCACACAGGTGCAGATCAGATGGCCTGTCCCTACCACTAAGCAATATAGCTGCATTCACAGTCAGCCCCAATTTTGCCAGATAGGGTGAAGGCACACAGCAATTCTGACATAAAGGGCCAAAAGTATGGTGAGTTCCTTATTCAGGGCTCACCCCTGCTTTTGGTGCCTGCAGTTGCAGCCTGGTCCCGGGAGCTCTGCATCAGGTGAACAGAAGAAGTTGAGGTGATGGAAAAAGAAAAATGTGTAGTTATACTAGCATCCTTCCCAGCACCTCTTCCCCAAGTACCCCCAAAAAGCAGAGGAATCTAGTGAGGACCCTCCCTTGACCCCTTCATGTTGAATGTGAGCATGCACTCATGAAGGTGTGCGAGTCAACCCTTCACAACTTTATGTCTTCCCATTTTAGAAAACAACAACAAAAGTTTACATTGCCTGTTCCAATTCTCCATCAAACCACTACTCTGAGGGCATCTGTTGGCCATTATGGGCTGCAAAATGAGTTACTTGGTCTGAAGATAAGTGACCTAGCAGTCCAAATTGTTCTGCTCCAGGCTTTTATTGTACCAAAACATCTGCATCTACCACAGGGTAAGCTAAGCCCAGTACTGAGTAACTGTCTATTCTGTCAGCTACCATCTGAAAGCGCACCCCCTGGCTTTACTGGCATCAGCCTGACTTGCCAGCTACGAGTGGGGCCTTCCCTGGGGGAGTCTGCCCAGAGGCACGAACTGCCTTTCTTGCAGCAGACAGACAGTTCTTGTTGGCATTTAGTACCTCAGAGGTAACAAGAGGAGCCCATCTCGGCTGGCCCAGCTCTGGCTGGGGCAGCCCCCCGCGTGCGCTCATTCCAAACAAGCTGTCCGATCAGCACGGAACTGCCGCCCACAAACCAAGCGGCTTCGCTGGTCAGTGGAGACCTCTCCGTAGGGTGCTGCCCAAGTGACCCAGTGGCCGCAGGATACAGTTGTTCCTCATGTGGCTCCAGAGTCAGCCCTCAGGGAGAAAAGACTCCCTGCTTTTGAGTATCTCATCAAATTCTCCCAGTAGCATGTTCCTGTATAAACCATTTCCATTTAATGATGGAACACTTCTGGGCATTGTCCTCCCTATTAGAGCATTTCGCCAACATCACCCAAGGCATTGTGGGTATTTCGAGTTTCAAGGTTAGTTTAAGTCCTTCGGTCAGAGCAGAAATCTCTAAGTCCAAAAAGCAAGCTAGTTTAGTAATTGTCTCTCAAATGGGAATTTTCTGTTCCCAAATTCCAGCAGTTGCCACTAGGTGGCACTCATAGGCTTTTGCCATAAACTGAAGGCAGCCCTCCACCAGGGACTATGGCATACAGCGAATTAACAACCGGCATGGGCTCCAGCAATATCTTGGGTTCCAATTTAGTCTAAATATGGGTGGAAGGGCAGGTTTCCATGCCTTCTGTTTTACAATACTAAGTAGGGGAAGCTTTCTCCAAACGCAATAGCCATCCCCATAATATATGCAGGTAAAGAAGACAAGACTATTTCACATGAAGTCCGTCCAAACTTTCCAATTTTCGTCCAAACTTTCACCTTTATCCCGTCAGCCACTGCGTTCCTGTATCTTCCCGGTCTAGCCGTAGTGCCCACTAGGAATTCACAAACAGGTCTTGGACTCACAGTGCATAGGGGTCCCATGTCAAGGAGTTCCAGAAAAGTCTCTTTTGCATCCTCTGTTTTACCCACTGAAGTTCATTATGGCCTTGGGTGCCCAGCAGAGAGGGATCAGTCCTTATCTCGATTATATTTCCCAGGTGATTGGATGCCTGGTTTCTCATAGCCATCTCTGCTTTCCAGCTTTTGAAATTCCTCAATACTAGAATGAATAAAGCAGACTTGTTTAGGGCCCTTCAAGACTGGGGGAAGAGCAGGGGCTCCCATCAGTCCTCAGGACTTCCAAGTCCCAAGAGTGCTATGCTATGACTTTTGGTATGACCTCACAAATGTTCACCTTATTCATCCCATTTCTTAATAATCATTTAAAGATTTCTACACTACTGAGAAGAGTCCTGAGATGCTGTTTCTCCCGATCTCTTGTGATTCATTCCAAACAATGATATCCATTGTTTGTTTTTTCAGCATTATTCTTCCCTTTGTCAGTGGCCCTGGGACGAGTGGCTGCAGGTCAGACCAGCAGTTACCCAAGCTTGGCCCAATCTCAGGATCTGCCCCAACACTATCTTTTGCTTTCATTGTAGCTCCATTGATGGTATATCTTGCTTGTTTCTTGCCACTGTGCATTTCCTTATGTATCCAAGTGCACAAATTCCTGAGATCAGATCCATCACTTCTGAATTACTGACTTGCCTCCAGTACCTGACTGAGGCACAGCTGCAGTTCCATACACGCTAAGCCACGACTCTCTTGGAATGAGTTTCCTCATACCCCACTCACTCATCCGATTCCTAAAGATAAACAACCCCTACCTCCAGAGCCCAGACCCCACTACCTCATGTACCAGGCCCTTACACTCTGGGTTCCTCTGCCCTGATCACCCCAGGCCAGGTACCCAAGAACTCAGGACAGCCCCTGCATCCCAGAGCCCACTGACATCATTCAAACTAGCCAATTCTAGCCCTGTTTACTCTGCCTCACCAGATCCTTCCTGAAAAACCATAATAAAGACTCTTGCCCACATTTGCCCCTCTGTCTTCCTCTGCATCCTGACCAACTCTTTTAGTTCCCCATGTGGCCCTGCATGGCAGGGCCTGCTCCCTGCTTCTAGGGAACTGTAAATATAAATTTCTTCCATTATAACAGTCACTCACTTCTGTGTCTGTGTCTTACCATCCCTGATCAAAACAAGTCCTGGGTGTCCTAGCAATGGGTGCAGAGAGCAGGATGGTTTAACACCAGATAGAGATGCTATGTCCTTAAAGTGCTCTTGACTTATTAACTGGATTCAACAGGCAGCGGCCATTGCCCTGGGAAGGCACTGCTGGCTGTCGAAGTGCCTGCCCCCCAGTGGCTGCTGTACTGTGTTGCTTTTTGTGGGGCCTTGCTAAGGATTCGCAACCTGTACTGTGGCTCTTGGACGGCTGAGTCCTCCCTGGGTCGCTGCCGGGGCTCTCGTGTCGGACGTCTGAAACGGAGCGCGCAGGGGCACTCGACATCTTGTTCTGGGTTGGCAGGGCACCCAGGCTCCAGGCCTCGTGGGACGTCAGGAGTCCGATCCTGGAGACCACTGGCTCAGTGTTTAAGCAGAGGAAAGGAAGGCACAACCCAGCTTTGGCTCTCCCTAAACCCTGAGGGTGTGCTTCAATTCACATTTGCAGGCATCAAGCCCAGCCTGTGAAAACGTGATTATCAGAAGTCCAGATCTCTCAGGAATGAAGGTTTGGGTTATATTACCCAAAGGTAAGCCATCAAAACCTGCCAAGCAAATAGCTGACAGTGAGGACAATTAAAATGAACAGTGGAGGAAGGTGAAGATGAAAACCAGTTGTGGCCCTGTGGACAACTGCAGTGACAGAGACAGTAGTGTGCTTCACTAACCTTCCTTTTCTCAGTTACACTCCTGCCAAGAAAAGAGGCCAGCAGGAACCATAAGGAGCTTTTCTGAACCTGTACATCTATGTGGTGCAATGGGTGGACTTTAGTCAGAGGCTGTGAGCATGGCCCCAGCCTTTCCCCTCTGGACCCACCACCATGCTTTCACAGGGGCCACACACTGCCAAGGTGAAAACTGAGCACAGGGTGGGTGGAAAAGCAGGTCCACTCCAGTATGACACAGGAGTCTTCTGGCTTGAGAACTTCCCTGTCTGCTTGACTGCATCTTTCTTGGAGCCATGGGCTGCAGTCTGAGACCTCCCCACCTGATCCTTCCTCCTCTCCCTGCACTGGCAGCTGGCCTGCGTCGTGGTCTGAAGGCTCTCCCAGCCTTCTCCTGCACTGCACTTTGACTTCCATCTGTTTGGTTCCTGTGGCCACCTCACAATTTCTTCCAAACTGTTTACAAGGGTGTTATTTATTGGACTTTCCAACTTCAATGATATTTAAAGAAATTTAAAACTTTTAATACTTCTTGCTATAAAGTTTTTTGGGTGTTTTCTTTGTTAGATGTTTTGATTTTTTTGTTATCATTATCTATTAACTATCTAGTTGATCATTGCTCCTGTGGAAAAATGCTTTTGATTATTAGAAATACTTTGTATATGGCAACTCTTATTAATTCTATGACTGTATTTGATCATTTCATTTGCAAATAATTAAGTTCAAACTTTCCCCTTCCACACTTTCTTGCTACTTAATTCTTTCTCTTGTCTTCTTACTTTGGCCAGAACTTCCATTACCGTGTTGAACTGTATTGGTAGAGCTGGCATCATCCTATTTAATTCCTAGCCAACAAAGAAAGATGCTGGCTTTTTAAGTATGTTTATAGCATTTGCAACATTAAGGAACTTCCCCTCCATTCCTTCTTTCTGTTTGCTTGTTTAAAAAAATAAAACTTTTTTCAACCAAAGAAAAGTTAATTTTCTCTTTTAGTTCACTAATTTAATGAATTACATTGATACATGTCTGCTCAGGATATATTATTATTAATTCTTTATTTTTTCTTGCTTTGCTAGAAAAATGACGCACACACTCCCCCTCCCGGCACCCCTTCCCCCCCAATTTCCAATTGGATGTAAATCTCCCTCAAAGTGAAATGTGGCCATGTGACTAAGTTCCAGCCAACTGGATATGAGTGGAGATGAGAGAGATGTGCAACTTCTAGAACAGGTCTTTCTAAACGGGACGTGTCACTGTCCATCACCTCTTTCTGGCGGCTAGAGTGCGCCTATTGTGGACAAAGGGACACTCTAGGGATCCTGGTGCAAAAGAGAGAAGGAGCCTGGGTCCTAATGCTGGGGAGACATCACACCAGCCTTGGACTGTTATGAGAGAGAGAGAGAGCTCCGGGTGGGAGAGGTAGAGAATCTGTTTCAGCATCCAAAACCTGAATCCCAAATAAAACATAACAAAACAGTTATCTAATATTTTGCTTGGAGTTTTCTATCTATATTCACAAGTTATACAGACTTACAATTTTTATATACTCCTTATCTGGTTTAAACTTCAAGTTATGTTAGCCTCCCAAAATGGACTGGGTGGCATTCCCTCTTGGGGTAGGGAACCATGGACTGGCTGCCCAACATGACCCCACCTCCCTCTCGGGATGCTCCCTGCCCTGCCCACGCCAGAAATGGAAAGACTGTCATGCAGCTAGAAGTCTAATTTGCAGTGAGAAATGCCCAACAGGACACACAAGGGCCCCACTTCAGCTGTTTCTGCTACTCTAGGTGGTAAGCACTCAAAGGCCCAATAACCAGGTCTGTGGGTGTTGGGAAGTGGCATGGGACACCAAGTTTTTCTATGTGCAAATCTGGCAGCCCACGACCCCAGAGCCAATGACTGCAGCTGAAACATTTGCTTCTCCTTGGATAATTTGGGTTTATTGTCTTACCCTTTTTCTAGTTTTTTTTTTGAACACAGTTCATCTCTCTTAATTTTCTTGTCATTTAAAACAAAATTTCCCTCTAACTTCTGCTTTACCATGTCCCACAGCTTTTCTTTGATAGTGCAGAGCTTTCATTCTCTAGTCACAATGTTATTTGGTAGTATGTATAGTTCAGATACAAATAATTTTAAGCTATCTTTTTATTGTTGATTTTCATTTCTATTTGCCTATTTCCTCATTTCTCTTTATAAATGTCCATATTTTTATCACCCCCGAGGTCTTCTGGGATGCTTGATATATCTTACAACTTACTAATTTGTATATAATATCTATAATTAATAACATTAATAGGTTAATGTTGTTAATATAAATTAAAAGGTAATAATAACTAATTTTGTTGTTTAGCCCATCTACTGAGGTCTTTTCATCAACGATCAACAGTTCCAGGCCTATCTCCAGCTGGTTCTTCTTTGCAACTGCTTGTTTTTTCTTCACATCCCAGCAGCCTCCCTTATGTGAGGCAGTCCTTTCTTCTGGCAGGCCTCTTCGTTTGACTTTACTGGTACCCACTGTTCAGATTTCCTCTTGCCCTTGGAGCACCTCAAGAGTCTCAACAGCCCCGGGAGCTTACAATCCCCAGGACCTGCCAAAGAGGCCGCGCCTTTTCAGCTTTCCCTGACAGTGGGCCAGCCAGCGGTACGGAACACACCTCAGGACAAAGGGTCCCTGTGGTACATGTCAGCCCAAGTCATTCCCCATTTTCTGACCCCTGTTTGTTACCAGAAGTCATTTTCTTTGAAGCCCCCTATGTGGCTCACTGCTAGCTTCCTCCCAGCCCTCCTTCCTGCAGACCCTCTGGGGAAGCCAGGCTAGACTGCGGGCTGGGGAGACCTGCTCTGAGGGATTTGCTACTCTGCATGCCCTCAGATCACTCATGGCGCTGAAACACACATAACTTTTTAAAAATTCTTTTTTTTTTAGAATGTCCCCTCAATTCTTTTTCTCTTGAAAAATGTCAAGCCTACACAATGTAGCTCAGAGAAAACAAGTAGTGACTCTATAGCATCTTACTACACTGATGGACAGTGACCACAATGCGGTGTGTGTCAGGGGAACTTGATAATACAGGTGAATTTAATAACCAAATGTTGCCATTGTGAAACTTTTATAAGATTGTGTATCAATGACACCTTAATAAAACACACACACACACACACACACACATATATATATATAAATAAAACATCAAGCCTACAGAAAACTTGGAAGAATAATGTAATAAGCATCTGAATACAGGCACACCATGGAGATCCTGCAGTTTCAGTTCCAGACCACCACAATAAGGTGAATGCCGTAATACAGCTAAGCCAGGGAATTCTATGCCTTCCCAGTGCATATAGAAGTTGTGTTTACAACATGCTGCAGCCTATTAAGTGTGCAACAGCATTATTTCTAAAAATAACCATGTATATACCTTAATTTAAAAAGACTTTATTGCTATAAAATGCTAAGCATCATCTGAGTTTTCAGTGAGTCACAATCTTTTTGCTGGTAGAGGACCTTGCCTCCCTGTTGATGGCTGCTGACTGATCAGGGTAGTGGTTACTGAAGGCTGGGGTGACTGTGACAATTTCTTAAAACAAGACAACACTGAAGTCAATTGACACTCACTGTGTGACTCACTGTTAGCTTCCTCCCAGCTCTCCTTCCTGCAGCATCAATTGACGCTTCCTTTCTTCTCTTACAGAATGAGTTCTCCGTAGCATGCAATGCTGTTGGATAGCATTTTACCCAGAGAACTTCTTTTAAAATTGGGAGTCAACACTCTAAAACCCCACCATTGCTTTATCAACAAAGTTTCTGTAATAATGTAAGTCCTCTGTTGTCATTTCAACAATCCAGTAGGTCCCATCTCAAGAAACCACTTTATTTGCTCATAAGAAGCAGCTTCTCATCATTCAAGTTTTATCCTGAGATGCAGCCATTCAGTCACATCTTCATTTTAGTTCTCTTGCTATTTCCACATCTACAGTGACTTCATCCATTGAAGTCTTGAACCCCTAAAAGTCATCCATGAGGGTTGGAATCAACTTCTTCTAAACTCCCATTAATGTTGATATTTTGACCTCTTTCCATGAATCATGAATGTTCTGAATGGTATCTAGAATGGTCAGTCCTCTCCAGAAGGTTTTCAATTTCCTTTGCCCATATCCATTAGAGCTATCAGTGGCAGCTATAGCCTTATGAAATTTATTTCTTAATAAGACTTGAAAGTAAAATTCCTTTATCCAGAAAATCTACATAATGGGTGTTGTGTTAGCAGGCATGAAAATCACATTAATCTCATTGTATGTGTCCATCAGAATTCTTGAGTGACCAGGTGCAGTATTAATCAGCAGTAATGTGTGTTAAAAGGAGTCTTTTTTTCTGAGCAGTAGGTCTCAACAGTGGACTTAAAATTTTCAGTAAATGGCATTGTAAACAGATGTGTTGTTATCCAGGCTTTGTTGTTCCGATTACAGTGCACAGGCAGAGTGCTCTTTGGGTTTTTTAGGATAGTAAATGAACACTGGCTTCCACTTAATAGTCCCTAACAAAAGAGTCTTGCCGTCTTTTGAAGCTTTGAAATGAGGCACTGACTTCTCCTTTCAAGCTATGAAAGTTCTAGATAGATCTTCCTTCAACATAAGGCTGTTACACCTACACTGTTTAGTGTAGCCACCTTCATTAATTATTATCTAGATCTTCTAGAAGGGTGACTTGCTGCAGTGTCTGCATCAGCCCTCGCTGACTCTCCTACACTTTTAAGTTACGGAGACGGATTCTTTTCTTAAATCTCAAGACCCAACCTCTGCTAAGCTTCAAACTTTTCTTCTACAGCTTCCTCACCTCTCAGCTTTCATAGAATTAAAGAGAACTGGGGCCTCACTCTGGATTAGGCTTTGGCTTAAAGGCGTATTGTAGCTGATTTGATTTTCCATTCAGACCATAACACCTTCTCCACATCAGCGATATGGCTGTTTCACCTTCTTATCATTCAGGTGTTTACTGGAACAGCAGTTTTAATTTGCTTCAAGGATTTTTCTTTGCACTCATGACTTGGCTAACTATGTGGCACAAGAGGCCTAGCTTTCAGCCTGTCTTGGCTTCTAATATGTCTTCCTCACTAAGCCTAATCATTTCTAGCTTTTGATTTAAAATGAGAGGTATGCAACTTTTCCTTTCCTTTGAACACTTAGAGGCCATCATAGAGTTATTAATTCACCTAATTTCAATATTGTTGTGTCTCAGGGAAGAGGGAGGCCCGAAGAGAGGAACGGAGACAGGAGAACAGCCAGTTGGTGCAGCAGTCAGAACACACACACATTTATTAAATTACCTGTCTTACATGGGTGCTGCTCATGGCACCCCAAAACAATTACAAGAGTAACATCAAAGATCACTAATCACAGATCACCATCCATACATAGTAATGAAAAAATTTGGAAGTGTGAAAATTATCAAAATGTGACAGACACAATGTGAGCAAATACTTTTGGAAAAAATGGCATATTTAACTTGCTTAATGCAGGGTTGCCATACACTTCCTATTTATAAAAAAAGCACACTAAAGTGAGATGCAATAGAACAACATGTGTCTGTACGAACTTCGCCACCACTACCATTCCTTGGAGAGGCCAACCCACTCATTATCCTGTGAAAATGTCAGGGAACCAGAAATTCCACCAGTGAGGTGAGAACTGTCACCATGGTTTAAATCTCACGTTACTCTGATGTGCAGTGCTATTTGGCACGTTTTCTCTGCAGAGGTGACACAAGAGTTGTTCTTTAACACTTAGAGACCTCCTTGAGTGATGGACAAAATTCAGCCTTGGCACTGAGGCTGGGGCTTAGTAAAGCCCCAGGCGTCATTGTTTTTACAACATTTATCTGGCCAGAAGTATGTTAAGGTCCTTATCAATTCCTACATTTTGCATTCAGGAACAGAGGGCTATCACACTAGCTGCTACCAAGTTTCACAGGCAGAACGTTTAAGAGGGGTGTCATCTTTCTTGAGATCCCTGTTTGCCAATGTGCTCGACTTGCCGGGAAGTGACCTGCTTACTGCCCGTAGGCTGGGACTACATGGGCCATCGAAGTCCCATGAAACAGCAGTCTGGCTTCCTGAAGCACCTTCTCCATGGGTGGTCAGAGAGTGCTGGCCAGTCCTAAGCAAGTGAGACACAGCTGGGCTGGGGCATGGTCACAAGTCTGGCTTATCCAGCAATAACCTGGTAGAAAGGAGGGCAGACTCCCACCGAGCCTATGCGCACAGTCAGAGTGCTATGGAAAGTAAAACCACTGTTTGGCAGTTCCTCAAAAGTTAAACTTGGAATTACCACATGACCCAGCAATTCTACTCCTAAGTATATACCTGAAAGAACTGAAAGCAGGGACTCAGGTATGTGTGCACCCCTGTTCACAGCAGCATTATTCACACTAGCCAAAAGGTAGAAGCAGCCCAAGTGTCTGTTAGCAGATGAACAGATAAACAAAACGTGGTGCATCCATACAGTGCAATATTATTTGGCCATAATACCCTAGTACAGGCTAACCTTGCTGACCTTAAAATCCTAACCTTAAAAACAAGCTCAGTGAAATAAGCCAAACACCAAAGGGCATTACATGAATCCACTTATATGAGGTATCTAATATAGGCAAATTCAAAGACAGAAAGTAGAATAGAGATTACCAGGGTCTGGGGGGAGCAGGCAATGCAACTTACTGTTTAATGGGTACAGGGTTTCAGGTCGGGATGACGACAAATTTCTAGACATGTATGGTGGCAATGGCTGCACACACTGTGACTATACCTAATGCTACTGAGCTGTACACGTAGAAGGAGCTAAATGGTCTTAGGTACATTTTATTAAAATGATTTTTTTTATTAAGGTATCATTGATATACAATCTTATGCTCAGATTTCACATGAGCAACATTGTGGTTACTACACTTCCCCTATTATCAAGTCCCCACCATATACCCCATTACAGTCACTGTCCATCAGCGTAGTAAGCTTCTCTGGGCTATAATGCCTTCCCCCTGCCCCCCTATATTATGTGTGCTAATCATAATGCCCCTTAATCCTCTTCTCCCACCCTTCCCACCCACCCCCAGTCCCTTTCCCTTTGGTAACTGTTAGTCCATTCTTGGGTTTTGTGACTCTGTTGCTGTTTTGTTCCTTCAGTTTTTGCTTATGAAAACGATTTTTAAAGGAGAATGACTTAGTACAGGCAGTTTGTTTAACACTGACCACTATTCTAGGTAGTTTTGTAGACAAGGCAAGTCAGTATGTCATATTTTCAAAGAGCTGAATCTTATTAATATCTTCTGGTAATTCATTAGCCTATATGATCTTTCAATGCATAGTTTTCTTTAATAATGATTGTTTTAACTTAACTGGAACAAGATAGCATTCAAAGAGTGTTTCATTCCAGTTTGTGTAAGATATAGCCTGGTAAATGAAAGATGAGAGATAGGTCAAGAAAAACATCAAGCCTCTCACAAAAAAGAACATTAGAAATACCAGCTATGTATGTTATGCATAAAAAAGTCATTAAAAATAACAAAGTACAGCAGGAGACTCATAGCCACTGAGAAGTGATCAGTGGTTGCCAAGGGGGAGGGGCTGAAGCAGGTGTTGGGAAGAGGGGAGGGGGCTAAGGAGGCAAAATAATTTGCAATCACGATACAAGTTGATCACGGGGACTGGTGAGCCACTGTGATGTACATTTGAAAACAACATAAGATTGTATATTAATGATACTTAAATAAAAAAAATACCAACAGTACCATAAACAAATAACTTCGATTGGTTTTTTCCCCTTGTTTATCACACAAACAAAAAGGGAAAATACAAAGTGTCTGAACAATAGAATAAGGCAGTCTAACAGTCATATCAGACCCCAATATCTGAAGACTAATTATGAAATTACAATACATGAGCCTATCTACAGAAATGGACTACATTTTACATCACAAAGCAAACCTCAACTGATGGCCAGAAAATACAGACCAGACTCGGACAGAAGGCACATGCACTTAATTCTCCTCTTCCCCAAAACCCATTAAACCCACTAAAGATACACACACACACAAATGGTATGTTCAGACCCCACAATTTTGAGAGAAATTTCTAGAAGTTGGATACAGATTGACAGAAAAACTTAAGCAGAAAAAAAACCAGAACCCCAAAACCCACAAGATGAGACTGTTCCGAGGTTACTCATCATGCCTGGAAAGTAAATGGGCAGTGATTCCCCTGGACAGCACTCAAGGAAACGAGAACTAAAACAAGACACTGTTTTTCACCTCTGTGGTTTGGAGAGATGGACGTGTAATTTGCTTTACAGCGAGTGATCCGGTGGCAGACCAGAAAGATTGGTTCTCAAATATTCCAGGGGAGTAGGGGACAAAGCACTGAAAGAACTGGGGAAATACCAGCTAGGCCTGTGGGATGGGTCCGTTTGAGGCCTCTTGCTGAAGGAGGTAAAAAGAGCTAGGACGTGCCTTGGCCAGAATAGAAAGGCCCCAGAAACAGAAGTAGAAGTGCAGGGGTTCCTGTGGGAGTACCAACAGGATAACCAGGCAGCTGCAAAAAGCAAACTGGCCCTGTCTCCCCAGGTGCCCTGATACAGGATGCATGGTACTGCAGCTGAGTAAAAGGCAAGTGCACTAGAGATAACAGCAGAATTGTAAATACCTTCCATGAAATGCAGCCACTCCTTTTCTACTTTCAAATAGGGCTTTAACCTTGTTAAGTAAAGAATTAGGTCCCAGACACATTCTTGGGCAAATGTAAATTACTTCATACTTAACTAAGTTAAAAAAATCAGTTTCTAGGGACTCTTCAGAATCATTCTTTAGGAAAAGTGGTTTTTAACAATAAGAGTTTCTCATACATCTCTTAGAAACTGAGTTAGCTTGCTGGTGACAGAGGCCAACCTGTGGCTTAAGAAAGTAAGAATTTGTTTCTCTCATGCAAATGAAGTGTTCAGCATGAGGAGCATGGGGCTGGCAGGATGGCTGTCCTTCTGCCTTTCTGCTAGGCCATCTCAGATTGGGATGTCTGTCCTGAGGTTCACCTGAGAGTCTGAGATGGCCATGCACTTCCAAACATTAGCTGGACATTCCAGGAAGGAAGAGATGTTAGGGTGGAAAAGTGACCTTCCGACTTAGCAAGCCCTTTCAAAGAACATTCTAGAAGCACCAGCACCTGACTTCCACTAATTCCTCCTAACCACCACTAGCAAGAGAGCTGGAAAATGCTACCCAAATTAAAATCCAGGTTCTGATAGGAGGGAACAAGGAGATACTACAGATCAAACAGACAGCTAGCATTCCCCCAGGTGCGTATTTTCTTTCTTTCTTTCTTTTTTTTTTTTTTGAGAGAGTAAATCTTTCATTGTTTGAGGGTGAAATGAATTTTTAAAAAAGCTTACAGATAAAACTGCCAAGATATTTGCTCTTAAAAACTTTATATTAAAAAGTTAAGGAGGCTGGAATAAAATACCTAGGAATAAAACTAACCAAGGAAGTGAAAGACCTATACCCTGAAAACTACAAGACACTCTTAAGAGAAATTAAAGAGGACACTAATAAATGGAAATTCATCCCATGCTCTTGGCTAGGAAGAATTAATATTGTTAAAATGGCCATCCTGCCTAAAGCAATCTATAGATTCAATGCAATCCCTATCAAAATACCTACAGTATTCCTCAATGAACTAGAGCAAATAGTTCTAAAATTCATATGGAACCACAAAAGACCCTGAATAGCCAAAGCAATCCTAAGAAGGAAGAAAAAATCAGGGGAAATTATGCTCCCTGACTTCAAGCTCTACTACAAAGCCAGAGTAATCAAGACAATTTGGTACTGGCACAAGAACAGACCGATAGACCAGTGGAACAGAATAGAGAGCCCAGATATAAACCCAAGCATATATGGTCAACTAATATACGATAAAGGAGCCATGGATATACAATGGGGAAATGACAGCCTCTTCAACAGCTGGTGTTGGAAAAACTGGACAGCTACATGTAAGAGAATGAAACTGGATTACTGTCTAACCCCATACACAAAAGTAAACTCAAAATGGATCAAAGACCTGAATGTAAGTCATGAAATGATAAAACTCTTGGAAAAAAACATAGGCAAAAATCTCTTGGACATAGACATGAGCAACTTCTTCATGAACATATCTCCCTGGGCAAGGGAAACAAAAGCAAAAATGAACAAGTGGGACTATATCAAACTAAAAAGCTTCTGTACAGCAAAGGACACCATCAGTAGAACAAAAAGACATCCTACGGTATGGGAGACTATATTCATAAATGACATATCTGATAATGGGTTGACATCCAAAATATATAAAGAGCTCATGCACCTCAACAAACAAAAAGCAAATAAGCCAATTAAAAAATGGGCAGAGGAGCTGAACAGACACTTCTCCAAAGAAGATATTCAGATGGCCAACAGGCACATGAAAAGATGCTCCACATCTCTAATCATCAGAGAAATGCAAATTAAAACCACAATGAGATATCACCTCACACCAGTGAGGATGGCCAACATCCAAAACACAAACAACAAATGTTGGCGAGGATGTGGAGAAAAGGGAACCCTCCTACACTGCTGGTGGGAATGTATATTAGTTCAACCATTGTGGAAAGTAGTATGGAGGTTCCTCAAAAAACTGAAAATAGAAATACCATTTGACCCAGGAATCCCACTCCTAGGAATTTACCCTAAGAATGCAGCAGCCTGGTTTGAAAAAGACAGATGCACCCCTATGTTTAACGCAGCACTATTTACAATAGCCAAGAAATGGAAGCAACCTAAGTGTCCATCAGTAGATGAATGGATAAGAAGATGTGGTACATATACACAATGGAATATTATTCAGCCATAAGAAGAAAATAAATCCTACCATTTGCAACAATATGGATGGAGCTAGAGGGTATTACGCTCAGTGAAATAAGCCAGACGGAGAAAGACAAGTATCAAATGATTTCACTCATCTGTGGAGTGTAAGAACAAAGAAAAAACTAAAAGAACAAAATAGCAGCAGACTCACAGAACCCAAGAATGGACTAACAGTTACCAAAGGGAAAGGGACTGGGGAGGGTGGGTGGGAAGGGATGGATAAGGGGGGGAAAGGGGCATTATGATTAGCACACATAATGTAGCGGGGGCAGGGGGGAACGGGAAAGGCAGTATTTACAGAGAAGACAAGTAATGATTCTATAGCATCTTACTACGCTGATGGAGAGTGACTGTAATGGGGTATGCGGGGGGGACTTGATACTAGGGGGTCTAGTAACCATAATGTTGTTCAAGTGATTATACATTAAGATACCAAAAAAAAAAAAGTTAAGGAGGCTGTTGGATTCCAATGAATTCAAAATAAAAATTTCCTTTTTTTAAGAGACGGATCAGAAAATATAACAGAAAAGATTTAATAAACTAGATGTCGTTAAACACACAAAATAACTAGAATAAAATTCAAGAACTATTCAGAAAATTTTAGACAAAAAACCCCACAAACTTTATTGAAAGACACACAAAAAAAACTTGCAAAAATGAATACTCTGAAAAAGAAATTCAAGGAAAAACAATGAATACTCTGTTACTAAATGGAAAGAACTAGCGTAAGACTAATTTGTAATAATGGCAACAGCTTATATATACATAATGAATGCTTGATCTATGGCCAAAGTTAAACTCAGCTTAATGGGTCATGCATATATTACTCTCAGCAGTTCTGAGGCAGACGTTAACATGATCCCCAACTTAAGATGACCCTGAGACACAAAAGGAGCTGAACTTGCCCCTTTCTTACACCTAAAAAGGGATGGAGGAAGGATTCGAGCACAGCTAGATGTCTATAGCCATGGCACTCTGTCACTATCTCAATTTATCTAAAATTTCATGTAAGCAGAGCCTTCAGTAGTTCAGCTGGTAGAGCACAGGGCTGTAATGGATAAAATTTCATGTGATCCATGCCATCTGCCCCCACCCCCTGCTTTATTAAGATGTAACCTACATATGACATTGTGTAGGTTACCCCTCCTTACAGCATAGTATGTTCGTGAAAGAGAATGAGGGTGCATGTAACAGGCTAAAGCAGAATGTAAAGTTCTTTTCTGTGTTATTTTAGAATTGGGAGGAGAAACAAATTGCTAAGAGAAAGAGAACCCAACGCCACACCAGGATTTGGAGTTTAGTTTCTAGCAAAACCGGTCAGCTGTATCTGGAAAGAGAGCGCCTAGAATGCAGAATTGGCTCCAGTTAGGAGGGCAAAGAAAGGAGGACGTGGACGTGGGCATGGGTTTGTGGCCACCATGAGACCCAGGGGGGATGTCCAGGAAAGGAAGTGACAACAACGAGATGGAGTTAAAAAAGAATTGAGAACTTGTATACAGGAAATAACCCAAATTAAAAATGAGGCACGTATCAGAGAAAGACAGAAAAGGATGGCAGTGTGAGAAGTGAGGCAGAAACCTCCTCCCAAAACCACATATAACATGAAAATACAGCAAATACAACTAATTGTGAAAGAGTGACCCAAAGACTGCAACAGGCAGCCTACATCTACATCTGGAGAAAAAAGACCTCACAGAAAAGGGTAAAGTAGCAAACTGTTATCCAGCGGGACCAAGCCCTCTGCCAACCCCACCTCAAAGGCAGAGGAAGAGAAAGAGAGTGGGGACAGAGTAGAGGCACAGGACTGCCAAACCCCATCCCTGGAGATCTGCTCCGGGAGTACAAACCCCAATTACATGGTGCTCTGGAGATTAGAGGAGTTGGAAAGCAAAAACAGACATAATACTTGGAGAGACTGAGATTCCAGCCACTTATGGAGAACAGGTGCCCACAGCTGGTCGCTCCAGGACAAGGAAGGGCAGGAATTTTGAGAGACTTCCCAGCAGCGAGTGGGGTGCTGAAGGGGCAAAGATTACACAGAGCTTGCTGCTCAGGAAAAAGGACAGGTGGACAAAACCGTCCCAGCACACTCAGCCCAGTGAGTTGGAAACTCTCAGGAGCTTCAGGCACTCCATCCCCCTAACTAGCAACACAGTCCTGAGGCCCCCCACCATGATATGCAGCCTGAAGCTCCTTCCTCCCTGGTGGAACCAGTTCTCAAAACTGCTGCCCCTGTCATCGTGCCAGGCCAGCCAGAGGGCAGCCCTGCCTAGGGCAGCTACAGGAATGTAACACAGAGGCTCCTCTCTGCATGCTCAGCCCACTGGCCCTGACAGGCACCGCAGCTGGCAAGCAGGAAAGAGCACTTTCCTCCCAATAGGCACTAGTGTGGTGTACCTGCAACCCCCACCATAGCTCCAGGTGCTGGGCAGCTCCAGAGAGTAAAACTTCTGGGCACTAGAGGGTGCCACTGACACAAAGTTATTGTTCCACAGTAATCATTAGAATTATGAAATGGTAATTTTCTACAAACCAAAATCCCTCAGACACCAGGAACATGGCTAAGTGAAACTGAAATCACCAAAATTCTTGATAAAGATTTCAAAATAAAAATCATAAACATGCTCAGGGAGCTACAGAAAAATATTCAAGATCTCAGGGAGGACTTCAAGAAAGAAATAGAAACATTGAAAAATACAGTATCTGAAATGGAACATACAATGAAGAGATTTAAAAGGTTAGATGAGATGGAGGAGACAGTAAGTGAAAGATAAATTAGAGAACAGGAATACAAAGAAGCTGAGGCACAGAGAGAAAAAAGGATCTCTAGGAATGAAAGAATATTAACAGAACTGTGTAATCAATCCAAATGGAACAACATTTGCATTATAGGGATACCAGAAGAAGAAGAGAGAGAAAAAGAGATAGAAAGTCTTTTTGAGGAAAAAATTGTTGAAAAATTCCCAAATTTGGGGAAGCAAATAAGACTCTCAGGCCATGAAGGTGCACAGATCTCCCAACACAAGGGGCCCTAGGAAGATAACACCAAAACATATTAATAATTAGAATGGCAAAGATCAAGGACAAGGACAGAGTACTAAAAACAGCCAGAGAGATAAAAATGATCACATACAAAGGAAAACCCATCGGGCTATCATCAAACTTCTCAGCAGAAATTTTACAGGCTAGAAAGGAGTGGCATGGTATATTTAATGCAATGAAACAGAAGGGCCTTGAACCAAGAATATTCTACCCATCAAGACTGTCATTTAAATTTGAAGTAGAGATTAAACAATTTCCAGATAAGCAAAAGCTGAGGGAATTTACCTCCCATAAACCATCTCTATAGCATATTTTAAAGGGACTGCTATAGATGGAAGGGCTCCTAAGGCTAAATAGCTATCAACAGAGAAAAGAAAACCACAGTAAAGGAAGTAGACCAATTAATTACTAAGCAAATACAAAATTAAATCAACTACCCACAACGTCAGTCAAGAGATACACAAAAAGAACAGAATATGCTGTGACACCTAATATACAAAGAATGGAGGAAGAAGAAAAAGAAGGGAGTAAAAAAAAAGAACATTTAGATTTTGTTTGAAATAGCATTAATAAATGAATTAAGTTAGACTGTTAGATAGCAAAGAAGCTGTCCTTGAACCTAAGGTAACCACAAATCTAACACCTACAATGGCAATAAGTACATATCTATCGATAATTACCCTAAATGTCAACAGACTGAATGCACCAATCAAAAGATACAAAGTGGCAGAATGGATAAAAAAACAAAACCCACTTATATGCTGCCTACAAGAGATTCACTTCAAACCCAAAGACATACACAGACTAAAAGTGAAGAGATGGAAAAAGATATTTCATGCAAATAATAGGGAGAAAAAATCAGAAGTAGCAGTACTTACATTACACAAAATAGATTTCAAAACAAAGAAAGTAACAGACAAAAGAAGGACATTACAAAATGATACAGGGGTAGGTCCAACAAGAGGATCTAACCATTATACATATCTATGCACCCAATATAGAGGCATCTAAATATGTGAAACAAATACTAACAGAATTAAAGGGTGAAATAGGATGCAATGCATTCTTTCTAGGAGACTTCAACACACCACTCACTCCAAAGGACAGATCAACCATTCAGAAAGTAAGGAGACAGAGGCACTGAACAACACATTAGGACAGATGGACCTAACAGACATCTACAGAACAATCCACCCAAAAGCAGCAGGATACACATTATTCTCAAGTGTACAGAACATTTACCAGAATAGATCAGATACTTGGCCACAAAAAGAGCCTCAGTAAATTCAGAAGGCCTGAAATTGTACCAACCGGTTTCTCAGACCACAAAGATATGAAACTAGAAATAAACTATACAATGAAAACAAGAAGGCCCACAAACCCACAAACACATAGAGGCTTAACAACATGCTTCTAAATAATCAATGGATCAATGACCAAATAAAAACAACGATCAAACAATACATGAAGACAAATGAAAACACTCAACACCCCAAAATCTGTGCGATGCAGCAAAGGCTATTCTAAGAGGAAAGCATATTGCAATACAGGCTTACCTCAAGAAAGAACAATCCCAAATGAACAGTCTAAATTCACAGTTAATGAAACTAGAAAAAGAAGAATAAATGAGGCCCAAAGTCAGTAGAAGGAGAGACATAATAAAGATTAGGGCATAAATAAATAAAATTCAGATGAATAAAGCAATAGAAAGAATCAATGAAACCAGGAGCTGGTTCTTCAATAAAATAAACAAAATAGATAAACCCCTAACCAGACTTATCAAGAAAAAAAGAGAGTCTACACACATAAAGAGAATCAGAAATGAGAAAGGAAAATATCACTATTATGGACACCACTGAAATACAAAGAATTATTAGAGAATATTATGAAAAATTATTTGCTAAAAAATTGGATAACTAGAAGAAATGGACAACTTTCTAGAAAAATACAACCTTCCAAGACTGATCCAGGAAGAAACAGAAAATCTGAACAGACCAATTACTAGCAATAAAATTGAATTGGTAATCAAAAAACTACCTAAGAACAAAGTCCCTTAACCAGATGGTTTCACCACTGAATTTTATCACACATTTAGAGAAGACCTAATACCCATCCTCCTTAAAGTTTTCTAAAAAGAAGAAGAGGAAACACTTCCAAACTCATTCTATGAGGCCAGCATCACTCTAATACCAAAACGAGGCAAAGACACCACAAAAAAGAAAAAAATTACAGACCTATATCCCTGATAAACATAGATGCAAAAACACTCAACAAAATATTAGCAAACCGAATTCAAAAATACATCAAAAAGATCATCCATCATGATCAAGTGGGATTCATCCCAGGGATACAAGGATGGTACAACATTCAAAAATCCATCAACATCATCCATTACATCAACAAAAAGAAGACAAAAACCACATGATCAATTCCATAGGTGCTGAAAATTTGACAAAATTCAACATCCATTCATGATAAGAACTCTCAGCAAAATGGATATAGAGGGCAAGTACCTCAACATAATACAGGCCATATACGACAAACCCACAGCCAACATCATACTTAACAGCAAGAAGCTGAAAGCTTTTTCTTTAAGATCGGGAACAAGACAAGGATGCCCACTCTCCCCACTTTTATTCAACATAGTACTGGAGGTCCTAGCCACGGCAATCAGACAACACAAGAAATAAAAGGTGTCCAGATTGGTAAGGAAGAAGTTAAAGTGTCACTATTTGCAGATGACATGAGATTATACATAAAAACCCTAAAGAATCCACCCAAAAACTACTAGAACTAATAACTGAATTGAGCAAAGTTGCAGGATACAAACCCAATGCAGAAATCTGTTGCATTCCTATACACTAACAATGAACTAAAACAAAGAGAAATCAGGAAGACAATTCCATCAAAAATAATAAAATACCTAGGAATAAACCTAACGAAGGAGGTGAAAGACCTATACCCTGAAAACTACAAGACAGTCATGAGAGAAATTAAAGAAGACACCAATAAATGGAAATACATCCCATGCTCATGGATAGGAAGAATTAATATTGTTAAAATGGCCATCCTGCCTAAAGCAATCTACAGATTCAATGCAATCCCTATCAAAATACCTACGGCATTCTTCAATGAACTAGAGCAAATAGATCCAAAACTTATATGGAACCAAAAAAAGACCCCAAATAGCCAAAGCAATCCTGACAAGGAAGAATAAAGCTTGGGAGGACTATGCTGGCCAACTTCAAGCTCTATTACAAAGCCACAATAATCAAGCCAATCTGGTACTGGCACAAGAACAGACCCATAGACCAATGGAACAGACTAGAGCCCACATATAAACCCACACATATATGCCCAACTAATATATGATAAAGGAGCCATGGATATACAATGGGGAAATGACAGCTTCTTCAACAACTGGTGTTGGACAGCTACATGTAAGAGAATGAAACTGGATTACTGTCTAACTCCATACACAAAAGTAAACTCGAAATGGATCAAACACCTGAATGTAAGTCATAAAACCATAAAACTCTTAGAAGAAAACACAGGAAAAAATCTCTTGAATATAAACATGAGCAACTTTTTCCTGAACACATCTCCTCAGGCATGGGAAACAAAGCAAAAATGAACAAAGGGAACTACATCAAACTAAAAAGGTGCTGTACAGCAAATGACACCATCACCAGAAGAAAAAGGCATCCTACAGTATGGGAGAATATATTCATAAATGACATATCCAATAAAGGGTTAACATCCAAAATACATCAAGAACTTACATACCTCAACACCCAAAAAGCAAATAACCTGATTACAAAATGGGTAGAGAATCTGAGCAGACACTTCTCCAAAGAAGAAATTCAGATGGCCAACAGGCGCATGAAAAGATGCTCTACATCATTAATTATCACGGAAATGCAAATTAAACCACAATGAGATAGGACCTCACACTAGTTAGGATGGCCAACATAGAAAAGACTAGGAACAACAAATGCTGGCGAGGATGCAGAGAAAGGGGAACCCTCCTACACTGCTGGTAGGAATGTAAATTAGTTCAACCATTGTGGAAAGCAGTATGGAGGTTCCTCAAAAAACTCAAAATAGAAATACCATCTGACCCAGGAATTCCACTTCTAGGAATTTACCCTAAGAATGCAGGAGCCCAGTTTGAAAAAGACATCTGCATCCCTATGTTTATCACAGCACTATTTACAATAGCCAAGAAATGGAAGCAACCTAAGTGTCCATCAGTAGATGAATGGATAAATATGTGGTACATATACACAATGGAATATTATTCAGCCATAAGAAAAAAAGAAATCCTACCATTTGCAACAACATGGATGGAGCTAGAGAGTATTATGCTCAGTGAAATAAGCCAGGTGGAGAAAGACAAGTACCAAATGATTCCACTCATTTGTGGAGTATAACAAGAAAGCAAAATTGAAGGGACAAAACAGCAGCTGACTCATAGACTCCAAGATAGGACTAGCAGATACCAAAGGGACGGGGTTGGGGAGGGAGGGTGGGGAAGGAGGGAGAAGGGGATTAAGGGGCATTGTAATTAGCACACACAATATAGGTAGGTCACGGGGAAGACAGTATAGCACAGACAAGTAGTGACTCTGTGGGATCTTACTACACTGATAGACAGTGACTGCAATAGGGTGTATGGGGGGGACTTAATAATATGGGTGATTGTAGTAACCACAATGTTGTTTGTGTGAAACCTTCATAAGATTGTATACCAATGATACCTTTATAAAAAAATATGAATCAAGTACCAACTAAAGGAAAAGTTCAAAGCCACACAATCAGGGCACTGGATTTGGGGTGCTCCACCTGGATCGAGAATGCAATACATTTGTATAATTAAAATGACTATTTAGCTAAATATAGGGATATAATCATATTCAAAAGTGGAGAGAAGATGGGCTGTAAGAGCTAATAAAGATCAAGTATCATACAAATAAATAAATATACAATGCTGAAAAATTTTAAATTAAAAACAAACCACTTAGAAATTTAGAAATACAAAAGTATTAGGAGAAAGAGCTAAGAGTTGAACATCACTGCTCCTGTATCATGGGAGTGCAGTTATTTTCGTTGTTGCTAGGAGTCTTTGATGTATTTGAATTTTAAATTATTGCACATATTACTTGATACATTTTTTTTACCATTTATTTTATTTTAGTATCATTAACCTACAATTACATGAGCAATATTGTGATGATTAAACTACCCCCTTCATCAGGTCCCCCCCACCAACCCTATTACAGTCACTGTCCATCAGTGTAGTGAGATGAGAATCACTACTTGTCTTCTCTAAGCTGTACAGTCCCCCCCGTG